>CAOLHI010000761.1:0-519596 GCA_948474755.1 Ctenosaura bakeri | reverse complement strand
AGTATCTCCTCATCTTTTCTTTCCAGTTCGGTTTCCATTTGCTTTATCTCCTCCAAAAGGGATAGGTCTTTTGCTGATGTATCCCATCTAGCAGCCCTTCTGCGTTGTCTCAACGACGTACGTGGCTTTTCTCCCCAGACCCAGGTTTGGCCGCTTGTGGGGGTTTCCATAGCCTCGGTCAGGCGCAATTTTGTCTTGGTATCCAGGGGCACTTCAGTTTCTGTAGCTCCATCAGATTCTGCAGATCCTTGCTCTTCTTCAGTAATCGACTGGTCCATCAATTGGTGCATTTTTTGAAAGGATTCTCGAGCTTTCTGTCAGGAACAGATTCACTCTTACACGGATCAACAAACTTAATAGAAGATTTATTGTAACATAGTAAGGGATGCTGTCTTCAGACGTTAAAGCTCGAGAATGGAACGTTTTCCCCCACCTTACACTTTAACAGACAGTTTCTCCTAAGATAGTTGTAAAAGAACGAACGTCATCATGCCAAACGGTTCCTTTGAAATTCCAGCCAGAAGGAATGGTTGGCGCCTGGGAATAGCTAACAGCCTACTATCACTATTTCCTCAGTCTACTGCTATCCTAAAACAATAAAACATGGAGGACTCCCGACAATTAGTGTGTGGATTGGTACTCCTGCCATCCTAAGAATAAAGGGCTTATTATACCTTTCCCACCCCCCCTCCAAATCATAGCCAACTGCATTCAACAGAGTCCCCCAATCCTCCATATAATATTTTCAGTGGTTGTCATGGGGACAAGGTCCAGAGAAGTCTGCTTTCCACAGCCAAGCTGCATTAAGTTAAATTTTATAGTCAGTTTATAGTTTGTACACTCTGTCTTCTCCTTCTCTTTAATTGGCCAGAATCCACCAATAAAAAGGAAATGTTGTGAATACTTGTTCTTGCCCATTTTTTTTCCTGCAGCATTATCTCAAATAGCACCAAATGTTAAACAGTGCAAGAAAATTCTAGGACTTATGAAATATTTTGCATTTTATTATCATTTTATTATCATTTTCATTGTATCTGTTATGTGTACTTCCAAGTCAAAATGCAAATGTACACATAGGATTCACAGAATATATATATGTATGTGAACCTATTATTTCCAGAGTCAGTCCATTGTTTCCTCCAGCCCAGTATTACTTAAGCTGAATAACAGTTAACACACAAGTTTGTAGCTTTGTTTACCACAGTGCTTTAATTAGAAATGCTGCTTGAACTGTTGTGTACACTGTAAGTTAACATGTCACCAGGTCATAGATACTCTCCTAAATATTACCTAATACAGCCAAGCCAAACATACCACATTATAAGATTTGTCCTTACAAATGCAGCAGTATTTTGCAAGCAAAAGCCTCTTATTTGACAAACAGAGTCATATCTTCTTAGGTGCTATAAATTGTTTATTACATGGTGAAGCTAGAATAAGCATACTAATAATGAACACCACCATGCTGAAAATGGGGCAAAACAACTATAAGCAAAGAAACTAAAGCTAAAAGATGTCAGCCCTTGACTACTTCATCCCCGCATGTGGCAACAAATAATTACAGTAGTTTTTTCCCCCCACTGCACAGAAAACAATATTCCTCCACCACATTCTCTCCATATTTGAACTTACTGAAGTGTCATGGAGGAGTTATTCTGTAGAGAAAAACATACATCTTTCTGCACAACTCCCCACCCCTGCTTTCTCTGGAGAATACAAATTTCTTGGCACAAAACCCCACATGTTTTTCTCTAAAGAATAATTACTCTGCAACACTATGGGACACAGAAATACCAGAAGATACTGCAACATTTCTGTTATTTATAATTCTTCCTGATGGGAATTCCCAGCTGTTGGGAACCCATTTTTGGATCTGGGAATGGATAATTATGAATATTATTTCTGCCCTACAGAAGCTTATACTATGTCATACATGCCTCCAATTGTGGTTTTAGAAAGAGAAATCTGGAAGGAAGCAGTCTCTTGAGTCAGCAGTTACTAGGTATTTTCTTGCCTTATATTAACAATTAAAAACTTCAAGCAATAATATAATTGAATGTGAAGATAACAAACTCGCTTAAGTTAATTATAGTGACATCTGACTGAAAGCTATGTGATTTGACTAATTACTTTCATTAATTTTTATGGAATTAAGAACTAGTTCCATCAGAACAGTTATATCCACTAAGTTGGGAGCTAACATTTAAACATCATATACAAAAGTTACCTGCTGAAAGAGAGAGATTCTGTTTGCAATAATGGATGGAAAATCTTGTTCACATATTGAGCTCCGTGAGAAAGTCTGCCATAATGGTGCATCTTGAAAGCAAAGTGTTTGATACAAAGCTGGGAGAGAGATCTATAGAACAAAAGCATACATTTTATATTTCACTCGAAAATATCAATTTTAAATAGCTAAACATGGAACAATTTCAAAAAGCTGTCATATAACAGCAGTTCTCTTTTAGCAACTATGCCACAGTAATTATTCTTATTGATATCCAAGGATATGATTCTGTAATTTCTTAACCAACCTACCAAATATATTGAAACAATACGATCATTGTAAGATCATTGTCATAATGAGTGATTTTTTCCTGATATTAATAGCAGATCTGCAGATAGAGGTGATTATAAAGAAGACCACAGGGGGTAAAATGGGATGAAGACCCCTTCCATGTCCCGATTCAGTTATCTGCCATAATACCTCAAAGGTAAATGATATGGAAGCATTTATCTGTTGGTCTACAGTCCTATTCACATGTTTCTCTACTAATATAGAATTCACATTCAAAACATGATATGAAACATACAAACTATTAGCCTCTCTGAGTTCATCATGATAGTGAAGTTATCAAATTGAAGTTAACCAAAATCAGAAGATATAGATTCAGAGCTCCAATTCATGTGCTGGAAAAGGATCAGAGAGTGGAGAATATATGAACCCAACAGAAGACTAGGCTCATTCTTGTCATGTTGAGAGTTAGTGTTATGTCTGACTGAGCACAAGGAATGGATATCATACCAGATTAAAATTGCTCCAAATTTGATTCACTTCTTCTGATAATTCCAATTCTCCTAAAATGCACATATATTCATATATTTAAAAGATAAAATAATGGCCAAGATCCTTTGTGGGATACATAGTTGTACTCTATCTCTCAATCTAGCCTCCTAAAACCCACCTTTAAAAGCCAGGCACCTGCACTGAGCGAAGGAGTTCCATGGTTCTGGTGAACACAGCATCAAAGGCTGGAATGCTCAGTCCCATCCTGCCAGTGACCTATGATATAATAAGCAAAGCAGGGGTCCTGGTTGGGTCCTTTCATAATTCCTCATTGTACCACAGCTCACTGGTAGGAGGGGGCTGCACATGTCATCCTTCAGTGACTCACACAGCACTGCTGTAGAACTTGCTATGGCTATCTAGGTTTAAGGTGGATCTTGGGAGCATTTCTAGTCAAGGGAATGGTGCCACAGTCATAAATGTAAATATGAAGTTCTTGTTGTTCTTGTCATTGTCATTGTGTGCCTTCATTTTTTACCTATGGTGACCCTAAGGTGAAAGTATCACAGACGTTTCTGGGGTCTGAGAGTGTGTGATGCACTCAAGATCACCCAGTGGGTTTCCATGACTGAGCAGAGAATCAGACCTTAGTCTCCAGGGTAGTAGTCCAGTGCTCAAACCACTACACCACAATGGCTCTAGCTTATGACCTTGAAACTGGTTAACAGGATGCCAGCTCATATGTTGATTTTCAGGTCGTAATTTGTTCTTCTTAAAATCTGTGCCATGTAAGGGAAGTACAGTGGATCTGCCATAAAAGCGACCTCCTGATCTTTAAATTTCAGCAACTGCAGAATGCAAATCCATTGAGGTATCTCAGATTCAGAATCAGTCTGTATTTCCCATTGTTCTTGGGCATTGTAAAAAAGATGGAGTAGACTCCAGAGAATTTCTGTTCCTGAGGCATCTCCTCTATAGCTCCAAAGAAATTTCCTGCTAAACAATCTCTTGTTCAACCCTGTCTTTCAACTTGCTCCTTCACTTTCTGTGGAAACAAATTCTGTGATCCTGAGATACTACACTGAGTAGCCATTGATCTGATGTAATTTGTGCCCATTGATTCCCAAACAGTAAGAGTCTTTGCCCCACCAGTACTTCCTACTTGTCAATACTGAGATTTGCCCCACTTAGAGACAGAGGATCCCCCTCTTCCCTGTCGGGTGTGCTGATTCTGCCTACTGAACTGGGGTCTCTGACTGCCCCATTGGTATCTGTTGTTATAGAAGTCCAACTGTCTTCCCCCATTCTTGCTTTGTACTTCTGAAATTTCTTCCACCAAATCTCTTCTTCTGCAAGGTAGGCATAACCTGATTCTTTTCCTTGCTCTCCACTAATACTTTCTCTAATGTTTGATTACCAAACATCAACTCTCCTTTAAATTGGACAAATGCCAGATTATTACGAGACTTTTGGTCAGCCTCCCAGTGCCACAAGCATAGCAATCTTGTTGCTGTGGCTATTGCATTAATATTTCTACCTCTGAACACGGTGGCATTGTGATCTGTATTCAGCACATATTTTAGGAATTTTGGATCCTACCCACTGCCTTCTGCAAACCTGGCACACTAAAATCCTATATGTCCAAAATATCTTGTGCCCAAAGCACTGCAGCTCTCGCAAACATTGATGCCACCATTCTTATAATCAATGCTGCTGCTTCATGCACCTTCTTCAAAGCTGTCTTAGCCCTCCTTTCATCTACATGTCTCCTTCCCTGGGGACAATCAACCCTGAAATGAGACCCGGTATTGGGGTATCCAACAAGGGGACCTTTAAGAACTCCTTTATTTCAGAAAGACCACAACTTCTGGCTATACTCTTTTGCTAGTCCACTGGGTTGTCCATTCTGCCTGAATGAGGTCCATAAATAACTCTGGCATTGGCATATTGTCCAATGTCTGCACAACTCTCTTTAATAGACTATGGAAAAAAATCCCTTTAAATAACCTATCTGAAGATGGCTCCTTATCATCTTCTTCTTCTGAAGAATGCCAGTCACTGGTCTCATCCACCTCCATAACCCTATTCTGCAAATTCTCATCTGCAGTGTTCTCCAAATTTCTCTGTAAACCTCTTTGTTGTGGATGTTTTAAATTCATCAGATATGACTCTGCTAAATACTTTTGTTGTTGATTTTGTAAATTACTAGATTTCAATGATTGCATCATATTTTAAAAAAGCCATTTGAGACTGCCAATCAATTGTACTTAAATTCATTACTCGGTTAAATTGTGAATTCATTATAGCCTGCAATTGAGTATAAACTGCCTCTTTAATTAAAGTATTTGTATCTGTTTCTCTTCCCTCTACTCTCTCCTTTACTGTCATTGAAGTCATAACCTCACTACTCTGTCTGGTCTCCTGACTTGCTTCCTTGGCTGGAGCATGCTTCCATACAAGAACTTCCATAAACATTTTCTGCAAGCTTTGAATTCTGGTGCCATCTTTGCTAGTCTTAGCAGTGATACGAGGATCCCTCAGCAGTGCGACCTCTCTGCTGTGCTAAGCTGCCATCGCCTGATCGTTCTGCCTGCTCATTATTGACACAGTGCCATTGCCTAGCAGCAGCATAGCTCCACTTCCTGCATTTATACTGAGTGCCTCAAAATAGTGTCCTAAAGACATCACTGTAGCTTTCAAGTACAGTGTTTCAAGATGGCACCCTGAAGATCTCTCTGGATTTTTCATCACGACCACAGCTTCCCTCTCCAGCTTTTTAGAGCAAGCACCTTCCAATTCCTCTCCTTTCCTTTTCTTCTTCTCTGATTTGGTCTAATCTGTCTCCTTTACCTTTCAATCATCTCTTCTCGCTTGCTATTTTTGGCCTTCCACAACTTATTTATCATCTGCATCAGTTTCACTAGAGATCAGAAATACCCTTCTTAACCCTGCATTTCTTTCATCATTCAAGACATGCTGGGCAGTGGCCTTCTGGATGGAATGATATCTTGCCCTCCCCCTGCCCCAAAGCTTCTTCGCTATCTGGAAAGGCATTTCCTCATCTTTCTTTGTGGCAGTTTTTCTTCTTCTCTGTTGCATTCCTGTCCTTTTCAGCATTAATATTTTAATTATGCCAATCTCCTAATTAATAACTATTCTCTTCTAATGAACTGGGGACAAGGAAAGTGTGTATCTGATTAGCAGAATTAAAAACTGGTGAGATAGAGAAAGAGTCCAATGAAAAAACTGAAAGCAACTCTGGGGGCTCCTGCATCTGCTAGCATGAGGGGATGGAACCCAACAGTATGTGAACTGATCCTCCTGCCATCCCAAGAATACAATATTCAGCATACCCTACCTAGCACTGTCACTGTCTGGGTATTCTGGTAGTTGTAGACAAAAGTTAGTTTTCCATGCTCTGTCATTAATTCAGTCTTGTCTACTACTATCTTTTTGTCTTGCCCATATTTTCAAATTATTGGGTGGGTACCAGATATTTTTTTCTATTGACAGAATAAACATATATGCTCTTGCTGCAGCTGAATCACTGGTATGATACACAATGAATACCTTTAAATGTATCTGATACCCATTTTACAGGTAATCAAGTATGATCAAATAAAATTGTAGCTAAGCTTCATATATATCAATATTACATGTTCTAACACAAAAAAATTAAAATGCCACAGAAAGAATTAACAATGTACATATTTGGCATAAAAATTGTTTAAACATTATTTGTTGCAATGTCATTTACTTAAGTTTTAATTGAAATAATTTGCACTTTTTGGTAGAATAAGAAAAAGGAAGGAAGAACAATGAATACAGGCATTATGAAAGTTAGAGGCTAATTATTTGTTACACAGAAATGTGCACCTGAGCCTGAACAATCTAAAACCAATTTCTGCATCATTACCTTGAAAATGAAGAAAGCACTTAAAAAACATCCCAAAAGATTATATGGGTGCAGTTTAAATACAAAAGTAAAAATGGACTTCAGAACAAATGAAATTCAAATTAATAGTATTTCACTTCAAATTCTGTTATTACCATGTTACATTTTTTCCTCCTTAGAGAACTTTAGTGTATGTAGAAACATTCAAGTGTAATAATACCTTCAGAGTAGCTACTGCCCATGTTCTTTCCTGTTCAATCCAAGAGGGTATCTGGTCTCTAACGCTTTTCTGGGAATCCTTAATAAAATTAAAATAAAGTGGATTGTGAATGTTATACGTACATCCACAAATCTAGGACAGAAATTATTTATTAATGGAATAATCTAGACACACTGAAGCATTTTAAATCCTACTGCTTTCAAAGAGAGAGAACAGCACAACTTCAATTTACTCATTTGAAATAAAAAGGACTTAAAAATCTTTTGTTTGGCAGGATCACACTTTCTATGATTTAAGAAAGCAACTGTGGGTTAGGAAGGTATGCATGACATTTTAAGGATCCAAAGAGTCTTGGCCATGGATGTGCAATCCTACAGCTACCCCACATAATACTGACATTATTTCATTCTCTCAAGGATGTGGGTAGTTCTATAACAATGGTGGACAAAGTGCAGCCCTCCAGAGGCTGCTGGACTGCAATTCCCATCAGCCCTAGACAACATATCCAGTGGTGAAGAATGAGGGAGTTGAACTACAGTATCATCTGGAGTGCCATACTCTGTCCACAGCTTATTGATCTGTCCATTTATCTATTCATCCACCCATCCAACCAGACAGATGAGAACCATGTTTCTCTTCAGTATATCACTATCAATCTCATATCTGTCAAATTATAGTAATAGTAGTAACAGTAATAAACAGTAGTAACAACAAAACATTTTCAAATACATACCACCCTTTCTTCTAAGGGAGCCCAGGGCAGCACACAATATAGTAAAAATGTATTATTTATATATAATATAAAAGATCACTCACAGATTTTCTTAACATGTCTTCAACAATCACACCAGTAAACGTGTCCCATTCCTGTTGAAATAATGGGAAAAGCAAAAGAAAAGCATAATGTATACAAATGGAAATTCTAAAAAGATAAATTGACTTACCATATATTCTCATGTACAAGGCAACCTCATGTACAAGTCAATGACAGGTTTTGGGGCCAAAATTATGGATTTTGATATGATAGGATAAGTCATGGGTCATTCTACAGAGAGAGAAAAGCTCTAGCACTGCCTCGGAGGACCAGCTGTCCCTGGCCACTTCCTCCACCATTTTCCTGCCCACCATTCAAAAAGACCTTTCACCACTCTACTCAAAGAAAAGGATGGCTCTTTTTCTGATAGCAGTCAAGGTACAGAACTAACTCTTATCAAAAGGGGAACCATTCCCTTCTCTAAGAAGAGTGGTGGAAGGTGAGAGCTTTGTCTGTGCAGGGAGAACCTAAAAGAAGTGCTGAGCCCCTCTATACTCTCTCAGTACCTTGTTTTTGTGACCTAAATGTGCAATTTTCCATTTGTTTCCACTGAATTTCATTTTATTGATTTTTGCTCAGTCTTCTAGTTTATCTAGGTACTTTGGAATTCTTTTCCTGTCTTCCAGCTGCCCCTCCTAGCTTGTGTCATCTACAAACTAAATAAGGATTCCCTCCAGCCCCTCATCTAAGTCAAGGATAAAAATACTGAATAGCCCTAGGATAGAACTTGGAAGCACTCCACTTAAGACCTCATTCCAATTTGAACCACTGATGACAATTCTTTCAGCACAGTTTTCCTACCAATTATGGATCCATCTGATGGCATTTCTATCTACTTAATATTTACTCAGTTTGCTAATTGAAATATCATGCGGGACCTTATCAAATGCTTTGTTGAAATACAGATAAATGACATCCACAGCATTCCCAGCACCTACTAAACTAGTGACTTGATCGGAAGAAGATATAACATTAATTTGGCAGGATTTGTTCTTGACAAACCCAGTCTGGCTTCTACTGATCACTGCATTAAGATACGTGCAGACAGACTTCTGTTTAATCCATTCTAACATTTTTTACACTGAGGTCAGTCTGACTGGATCTTTTTTGCCTTTTTTTGAAGAGAGGGACAATGCCTGCCCTTCTCCAGTCCTCTGGCACCTCATCTGTTCAACAATATTTCTGAAAAAATGCCTTACAAGTATGTATTCCACCCACTTTTTCTCTTTCCCCAATGGTCTTAACTAGTTAAGCATTACAATGGCACCAACATCAATATTATATAAGCTAACCAAAACTCTTGCTTAACTAGCATCTCATTTGAACAGAAGGAATGCTAAGAGAGATTGTGCAATTCTGTCATCCATTCCTAATTTCTTAATCATAGTTAAAGGATTTTAGTTTAAGTCTCCTTGAATAACATTTGCTGCAAACAGATTAATTCCCCTGGATATATTAATACATGGAGACATATGTAAGGCATCCCACTAACATCTTTTAGAATGAACAGCTCATAACACCAAGAAGGAAATGCAATGCATCTAGAAATACTTTTATGCATTAGTGTCAAATGAAAAAAAATCATTACTGTGTGCACTTACATTATCTCGAAAAAGTTCAGGATGCATCCCTTTCACAAAATGTAATGCAAACATCAGTTGATCAGCCTATAATGACAGAAAAGACAAACCAATTTAAGATGTTATCCTGTGCTCAACACTCCTTAGGAATTTTTACCTTATAAAATAGTTTTCCATATTTGCTTACAAAGCACATGCAATGCAGATAAAATAAGACTGCATATTATTTCTGAGGGACTGCAGATATACTCATAGAAGAGAAGTGGGGAAAGTATAGACCACAGACTGCACGCAGCTCCCCAAGACCTTTTTTCTGGCCCTTAGCCTCTGCATTTTAAAAGATGACTTCCTGTTGCAAGTAAAAAAACAACAACAACCTATATTAGGTCTAAAGCCATGGGGGGGGGAGTAAAGCTGCCTCCACATGCACATGAAAGGAAGTGTGGGGGATTTAGGGACGATTTTTAAAACTTCTTCACATGGCTGGAGGATGATTTTGGGGATCAATGGTGTCCCTATCCACCTAGTTGTTGCCAACACCTGCTGTAGACACTGTCAAGGAATATCCTATACCTATTCTCTCTCACTCACCAATGAAACTACGATTTCATTGTAGTTTCATTGCAGTGGTGGGATCGTCTGCTCCTGTGAGGCAAGAGGTAGCAGTGCTGCTGGTAGGGTCTCCCACACGAGGAAGGGTTTTTGCTGAGTGAGACTAAATGTGTCAAACAACTACTGGGCATCATTGATAGTGGCGGGGTGGGGGGAGGTGATCACCAGGAATAGATGCCATATATATAAAGCTGCTACAATCTACAGACACAAAAATCTATTCTACTTTTAAATAAACTCTGTCAGCAAATACGGAAAACAAAACAATGGCCCACAGATTGAAAATGCTCAATATATATTTGAATTCCCAAGAAACGGAACATCAGGGATTGCAGTAACCACAGGACCATTGCATTAATTTCTCATTCAAGCAAAGTGATGCTCAAAATTCTACAACAAAGATTTCTACCACATTTGGAGTGATAAATGCCAGTTATTCAAGCTGGGTTCAGGAAAGGAAGAGGCACTGGGCAATGATATTGCTAACATGCACTGGACAGTGGAGCACACCAGTGAATTTCAGAAGAAAATCAGTCTGTGCTGTATAGATTATAGGAAAGTCTATGATTGTATAAATCATGAATATGGATCACACTCTAAAGAAACAGGTATGCCACAACATTTGATTGTCCTGATGTGTAACTTGTACTCATCAGAACAGAATATGGGAGATGAAATGTTTTCCAACTGGCAAAGAGGTCAGGCAAGGCTGCATTTTATCACTCTCTCTGTTTAACTTGTATGCTGAACATATCATACATAAAGCAGGATTAGACTTGAAGAAGGAAGCATGAACATGAGACAAAGAAACATCAGCAATTTAAGCTGACGCCATACAATAAGCAGAAAATAGCAAAGACTTGGAACGATTAATGAAAAAAATCAAAGAAAAAAGGTAGATTCACAGCTGAACATTAAGAAAACAAAAATAATAACCACGGGTGATTTACGTAACTTTAAAGTAGACAATGAAGACACAGAAATAATTAAAACATTTTCCATATCTTGGCTCACTCATTAATCAGAATGAAGACTGCAGTCAAGAAATCAGAAGACTAGGATTTGGAAAGGCAGCTATGAAGGAACTAGACAAGATCCTGAAGTGTAAAGATATATCATTGAATACTAAAGTTAGGACTGTCCATGCCATTGCGTTTCTAAATTCTATGTATGGTTATGAAAGCTGAACAGTGAAGAAAGCTGATAGGATGAAATGTAGAGGTGGAGAAGAGTCCAGGGACTGTGGGGGGGGGCAGGTTGTAGAGCAAATGAAGTCGTCATTCTCCCTAGAAGCCAAAATGACTAAACTGAGACTGTTGTACTTTGGGGATATCATAAGGAAATATGACACACTAGAAAAGACAATAAAGCTTGGCAAGATAGAAGGCAGCAGGAAAAGAGGAAGACAACATTATAGATAGACTCAATCACAGAAGTCACAACACTGAATTTGAAATTCTACAAAAGAGCTAGGAAGAAAAGCAACATTTAGGTTCTTGAGGATTTTATACTTTGTAACTCCTTCTTTTGTTTGTCGATATTCACAGTCAAACCATGATTATGGTTTGTTGTGCTTCATGAAATAGGAAAGTTTGCAAGACCTGAGCAGGGGACAGGGTGACTTGGAGGTCTCTCAGGGTTGCTGTAAGTCAAAGTTGACTTGGTGGCAGTTAATAACACATCGATTCTATCTCAGCTTGATACTTTCTTAATTCAAGATTTTCCAGCTCCATATCTCTGCATTTTCAGTGAATCCATTATTTTGACCTTATACGCTAACGTTTACCATAGAATTCCCCAAGAGAGTAAAAGTATTTAACATTCTCATATTTTTTTAAGTGTAGCATCCAATGATTTCTAAAGCGATATAAATGATTCAAAATAGATCCAACTAATTCTGTAATACACAAAGGTTTATAACTTTTGCATGAAAACCTTTTAATACAAAATGGCTACAATGTCAGTGCAGCAGACACTGTTACATTCCAGCCATATATCAGCTGAAGTGAAAGGGTAATTGAACTACCTCATTTCTCCACTCAGCAACTACATAAATCCCTAACAACTAATTTATAGTTTTTCAATGAATTCACTTTCAGAGATAGCCAACAGCATTTTAAAATCATCTACAATGCCTAGCTGAAACAAAAGGTGAGGTCCAGAAATGTTGACGATATAAAGCACTACCATAACAAAAGCAAATGGTAATCAATCATTTTGATATCTCAAAATCATATATCTTTAAAATTCTATTCATCTTCCATTCTTTGGGGGAAAGTTTGGACAGAGAGTGAAAATGAAATATCTCTTCCTGCACTCTCATCCCTCCTTAAATGTATATAACCACGACATACTAGAATGTACTAATTCACTCAACTACTGTGGCAATTCAAATCTCATAATATGTTGATGTTAAAGTGGCATAATATGGAAGATATCAGAGCTAGGAATAACAAGTTACAGGTATATATTCACGCATAACAAATTATTTGAGATTAACACAACAAAGACACATTTCAAAAGCAATGGAATGTGTAAGAGTTACTTTGAAACAGTTACTTTTTGAGCGCATGTTGAAACAAATTTTTAAATTTTATGCCATTGTTTTATCAATCCAGAATCTCCTCCCCCCTCAACACACACACATACACACACAAAAATAATGAAAAATAATGGAAAAATAAAAAGCAGTTCAGTAAGCAAGTCAATAAGTTATTTTGCAATGCTGTAAAGATTAACAGCAATGAGTGACTTTGCAAACAGTGCAATGACTAAAAATAACAAATTACTTTTAAAAGTAACTTTCCAACCTCTGAAAGGCACCAACATAGATGATGGTAAATCTCCAGTTTTTCTAGTGCACTTTTTATTCAGTTCAATTCACTCTAATAGGCCTAGGGCACTGCATGGCAGATTTACTATAAAGGGTGTGTATGGTGGCAGGGGGACCAACAAGCATTACAATTAAACAGTTTTACTCGCTTAAGAAAAAAGTTTGTTTTCAGTGCTGATTTCAGTGCAAGAGCAGTTTAAAGATCTTCTCTTGTGGTGTAGAAGCTATAAATGTAAAACTTATAGAATACAAATAAAATACCTTGAAGAAAAATGTTTCAGGATTAGCTGAACATCTCTAACAAGGATTAAATATGTAGGCACAGTAATAGCATTTAAATACTTATTTTGAGTACTGAAAGTACTTCACATACATTATGCTGTTGTGATTTTTTCTGTCCTGCAAGATAAGCAAATATTACTATCCACTTACTGCAGATATGGAGCTGACAAGTGACTTGCCTAGTACCTCCCAAGTAAGATTAATCTCCTTTCTGGGCAAGGTGCTTGAGCAGATGCTTGTAGGGCAACTCAAGATACTATGTGAAACTCATCATCTGGACACTTGGAAACCCATTATTTGGATTTCAATCTATCTTTGGGTCTGGGTTTCAAACTGGACCCATCTTGGTCACTGTTGTGTGAGACAGCCCTTAGAACCCAGCAGTGTAGAGATGGTGCTAAAGGGCAGCAATAGGCACAGAATGGCACTAAGAGAGACTACTATAGCTCAGCTGGGCACTGAAAGGGTCAAAACTCCCATTAGGAGAACCTGAGCCTCCTAAGGGCACTCTTCAGCACAAATCTTTCTGTAAAGTGAAAGTGCAGCCAAATGTATTCATTCCTAGCAGAAACTTGCTCTTCCATGTTCCTCACAGATTAGTCTGCAAAGCCTCACTTGCAAGAGAAGTGGTACTCTTGTGGAACACGGGAAGACAAGGGTACACATATATAAACCTGGAACTTGTCCTTCACTTGAGGAGAAAGATTAGGCATGCTATTTTAAGAAAAGTGTGCTTACCCTGGGGTACATTTGGGTGGGCTGTATTTGGGGAACCTGGCTCATGATTTGCTGTGAGGAAATGCTTTCTCCCTATTACCTGAAAGACAGTGAGTGTTCCCTGGTGTAAACACAAGCTGCCTCTGCTTGCCATCATCAAAATCTTTTGCACCCCTGGTTGTGCCAGTCTGGAATTTTGGAAAGGCCCGGAATGACTCCAGTCCCAGTTTGGAACAGTCACCCTGATCTACAGCTGGAGAAAAACCGGAAGGTGCTTTCTGTATCGTCTACTGTTGTTGTTATGTGCCTTCAACTTGTTTTCAACCTATGGTGACCCTGAGGTGAATCTATCATGGGATTTTCTGGGGCTGAAAGTATGTGATGCACCCAAGGTCACCCAGTGGGTTTCCATGGGTAAGTGATGAATCAAACCCCAGTCTCCAGGGTAATAGTCCAGTGCTCAAACAACTACCGCACACTGGCTATCATTTATCATGGTATATTTTTGGACATCTTTGTGGATTTGGGAATTGTATCCATTCCTGCCAGGAGACCCTATTTTAGAATGTGCTTTTGGAGTGAGAGGGGAGCTCCACTTCAACCTAGTGACATTTATGATACAGGATTCTGCAGGGTTCCATCTTATTCTCTGTGTTTAACGTACAAGTGAATGTGCTAAGCAAGATAAGCCAAAGATTTGGAGTGAAGCATCATCAGTATGCCATTTATTTTTTCCTCTCTCTTTAATCATTAATTTATTGTTAGAACTCTACTACCCCTTTGTACCAAAAAGGCACTCAAGGCTTTTGTATTTCACCTTTCAAAATACAAATTCTCCCAAGGCAGCTTCCAAGTAACATTACAGCACATTTTAAAACATCTTCATAAACATTATCAAAGTGTAACAAGTCATGAGGATCCTCTTGACCACTGGAGACAGACAGAGAAGAGTGTATTTAAAAACTGTTTAACTATGGGTCACAGAGCTGAGCTGTTGCATAAGGGTTTATCCCTGACCAGATATTCATAGAAATTAGCTGCTATTTGTATTCTTGAAGGCAAATATCCAAACTGGTAAGAAATATAATTGTCACTACCCATGTAGATATGCTCTGTCCCTGGCCTTTATTTTCCTGTCCTGTTCTAAGCCATTACAGTTATTTTATCTACAGTCTTTTGTTGATGCCTCCCCTGTTTTACTTTGCTGTTTTATGCTTTATGAGCTAATTCTTTTTGGTCTACTGGACTTTTATTTTGGTGTTACTGAAAGTGCAGAATAATAAGAATCTAACAAATAAATGCATGCACTTGTATAAGGTACATCCTTATTACTAGCTCAGTCTCTTGGACAATACACTAGCTCTTCAGAATAGCTACTCATATGGTTTTATTAAATGGGATGATTTATCTTGTATTGCTTATAAAAGATTTCTTCAGCAGGGGAAATCTGCTCATTGGATCTCTGGATAGTTTTACCATGTATTCTGCATGTACTCGAGAGGCCAATCTGATTACTATTTCCACTTTTAAAAATTCTAGTAAAGAATCACTTTTTTTCACATTGGCTTATCGTTTAGTCCTCCTGAAAATACTGAAGGAGCTAAATGTACTCCTTTAAAAGCCATCCTTTTTATGCCACCCTCAAAAAAACTACTGTCTTTTCAGTATCCTAGTTCCCTGCGTTCTAAGGAAGCCTATACTGTCACGCAACATAGCAAAGTGGTGTAAGTATCAGTAACAGGCTCACCTCAGGATCTGAAGCAGCCCAGAATTCATTTAAACAAAACTACTTCATATTAAAAAGAGCCACAATGCTGAACATTTCAAACTGCAGCAGACTTACTAAAGGGATGAATGAGCTGTACAAAAGATGATATATAGACTACTGTGTACTGTGTAAACACAGTGTAAACACAGTACAAGTCTCCTTTTAAAAGCAATTATATCAACAGAGCTGTTTTCCGGTTAAAGATATTTGATTAAATATATGGTTTTTGTTGAGTAATATAAATAATAGGTTGGTTAAGACTGTATAAACTTATGAAAGGCAAAAGTTTGAAAAACATGTATTTGTTTTCATGTCACAGCTGGTAAGCCTCTGAGAAGAGGCATGATCTCCTCTCTCTCACACAAGACACAAAATGCCTCTTATAAGATGGTATATCATCCTAATGTTGTCTAAGTATCTTGATTTTTTGGGGGAAAAAATGCAATGTATTTGACCAATTAATAAGTGTTGCCTTCTTCAGTTAATTCTTTTTCTCAATTGACTCAACAATGTAATTGATTGACTAAAATTCAAAGGAACGTCAACAATACGGAGTTTTGGTTTAAGTAGATAAGGACTGAAATACTGAGGAGGTGTTGAAGGAGATAAAAGGTCTGATGGATCTAGTGTTCTCTCCAGACATGCTAAACCATGACTGGGCTGTTATGGGTTTTTCGGGCTATGAGGCTGTGTTCTAGCAGTATTTGCTCCTGACGTTTCGCCTGCATCTATGTCTGGCATCTTCAGAGGATCTGGAGACACGGACGTGGAATGGAGTATATATACTTGTGTGATCCCTGGGTTGGAGGGATTTGCATTTGTGATGCATTAGTCACATCTCACAGGCCAGCTGCATCACTAATGCACCTCCATGTCTCCAGATCCTCTGAAGAAGTCAGACACAGATGCAGGCGAAACGTCAGGAGCAAATATTATTAGAACACAGCCTCATAGCCCAAAAAACTCACAATAACCCATGGATTCCAGCCGCGAATGTCTTTCTCTTTACATAATACATGATTGTTTGGACCAGCACATACGAATTATCTGGTCATGTGTATATGGTTTTAAAGCCCAGTGTTGTACAGATTCATTCTCGGGCTGACAGGAGGATCAATCCACGATGCTTGGGTTTTGATCCTCGTGCCAGCCTGATGCAGGAGCCGTCCTCGAGCTTAACTTTGAAACAGTTAAACCAACTCCTGTCCCTCTCCTGGCAGTTTTTTGTTTTCTCCTAGTGTGCAGCAAGACACGTTTAGGTACCTCTCTGGCGATTTAAAACAAAAGTGGGTAGCAAATTAGATCTTTCAGAGAGAAATGGCTTAAGAAAAGAGAAATGGCAACGGATAAAGCTTCTGTAACAAGAACGGCCCTGACAGATGAAGTGTACCATAGCGCCGATGATTTGGGCTCAGACACTACTAAACAGAGTAACATCCAGAAGACCGTCATAAGACGAGTCTCTGATGTGGAAATCGGAGCAAAGGCACAGAAAACAACTACGCAGCGACCTGCTGACGAGCAGTGCGCTGCAGAACTCTGTAAAATATTCCTGTCCTCCAGTGAGAGTGAGGCAGATGAATCTAAACTCTCTGTCAGTAAAGGGCCTTCAACCGATAAAAACGTACCAGAAAAGAAACTGGAAAAAAAGGTGAGGAAACAGGATAAACAAGGCAGTAAGAATCTCTCAAAAATGACAGTGGGAGAGAAGCTTACCAGCAAGAATTCTGGGCGCCATCTTGGAAAGGCAGATTCTAAGATGGCGTTGCGTGAGGTAACTGGCCATTCAAAGGCTGACGACGCTATTTTGAGTGTGGCGCCACATGTGCTCACTGAAGTAACAGGACACTCAAAGGCTGACGATGCCATTTTGAGTGTGGCACCGCACGTGCCCACTAGCTCTACAGTAATAGGTGACACAGCTGCGGGTGTTTGCAAAACCACTGCGGCAGCCTCGGCAGAAAATGGCGCGTCTGGACCAGCCATCCAGAAACTGGACACTTTATCTTGCCCTGTGGAACTTCAGCAGTTCCTGCAAGGATGGCTGATGAGTGCTCCTCAGAACAGGCCCAAACCGCAGCAGGAGCCACTGGAGGTTTGGAGGGGTGGTCTGGGAGAGCAGAGACAACAGTTTCTTGACAGTTTTAAAAATGATTTGCAACAAATGGTGAAGGAGACGGTGTCAGCACAGTTTCAATCAGTGCTGCTTACACAGCAACAAACACTAAATTATTTCACAAGTGCAAGCATGACCATGCAAGCAGGTTGCAATTCTGATAACCAGAATAATTTTCAAATGCAACAACAACGGAAAGTGAGCAATAGCAGGCCATTAATTGAGAAGCATAATGACCAAAAGAGGGCCGCTTATGAGGACTTACAGACAAAAGAGAATCAGGAGGACAGACAGGTCAAGAGATGGAATGTGGAATATGAGAACAGACCGACCACAAGTACAGGCTCAGCCAGTTCTCGCAAAGACAAAAGTTTTTCATCTAAAGAAAGCATAGCAGCAAAAAGATCCTTTTCTTCTCAGTACAAGGACAGTAGGAAATCTGCTTTAGAGGATGAGTTTATTAGTGATGGGGAACTAGAGCAAGAGGAAGTTATGATTATGGAAGATAGCGATGTGCAATCCTCAGATATAGAGGAAGACAATAAACCAGAAACAGATAGGATGTTTGAGGCAGACTTCTTAAAGGGAACTTTGAGAAGGGTGCTTCAAACATTGGGATTAGATACAGCAGAGTCCCAGTTATCCGACGCAAACGGGAGGCCGCAGCATCGGATAACTGAAAAGGTCGGTTTACCCGGACTCCCGTGGTGGCCGCCATTTTGGGGGCGTGTCGGGGGGCGTGTCGGGGCAGGCCTGGGGGCATGTCAGGGCGTGTCTGGGGGCGCGGAAATACCCACAGCCACGTCCCCAGGCCGTCGCGACGCCGGTTAATCCAGAGTGTCGGATTACCGAGTGTTGGATAACTGGGACTCTACTGTAATGACAAGGAGACCTTGGAAAAAGGGGATAAGGAATGTAAACTAGCATCAGTCATTAGGAAAAAGGAGGCGAGAAACATGGAGTTCCCCATGCCAGAAATGTTTAAGGAGGTTATTATGCAGAATGGAATACACAGGGAAATACACGCAAGAGTTTGTCATCCAATAGCAAGCTTTATTCTTTTCTTAAAGAGGATGTTGAGTTTTTAAAAGTCCCTCCTGTGGATGCTCCAATAGCAGGATTGGTTTCGGGGGCTATTGTCCCCAGGGAGGGGGACACCCAGTTGAAGGAAATGGATGAGCGCAGGGCAGAATCTGACTACGAAAAGCACATGAAGCAGCATTGGCTACTGTTAAAGCAGTATGATAGGACATTAAATACCTTCAGGAAATGGTGCGGAGAGAAAGATTTTAAGTGACAGAAGTGACAGTCACTCAGCTGCTACAGTTTCTACAGGATGGTCTGGATAAGGGTCTTAGACCAAATACTTTAAAGAGACAAGTGGCAGCATTGTCAGCGATTCTAACCGAAGATGGGGAATCCTTCACAAGACATCCGCATATTAAGTGTTTCCTAAGAGGGACGACATTGCCATCTTTTCCGACAGTACATAGATTCCTGTCTTGGGACTTGAATATAGTGCTAAATGCTCTAACAGCACCACCATTTGAACCTCTAAAAGAGGCATCGTTGAGACTGCTATCTTTAAAAACTGCTTTTCTCTTAGCAATTACATCTGCTAGGAGAGTATTGGTATTAGCTGCGTTATCAATCAATGCAAACCTGTGCGTTTTTGACCAGGATAAGTTGACGTTGGGATTTGATCCTTCCTTCAAACCCAAGACTTTGTCATCATTTACACAGACACAACTTATTCATTTACCAACATTCTGCCCGAAACCAACTCACCCTCTGGAGAGGAAGTGGCATACATTAGTTGTTAGAAGGGCAGTAAAGGTTTATATACGCAGAACAAAGGAGTTCGGAAAGTCAGATGCTTTGTTAATATCATACCAACCTAAATCACTAGGGCAACGCACAAGCAAAACAGTCATCGCAGCACGGATAAAGAATTGTATTTTCTTAGGTCACGACTACTCCACGCAGCCACGACCAGCTAATGTGTGGCCATATTCAACTCTGTCAATGGCCACGTCAGTGGCATATGATTCAACATGCTCGTTGGAGGATGTGTGCAATGCGGCTGGGTGGAAAGAGGCTAGTACATTCATAAAACATTGTTAATTAGACAAGTATAAGTCGGCACAAGCAGCTTCTGGCTGCCGAGTGCTACAGGCTGTGGTGTAGTTAAAATGCCCGCCCAGGTGTCAGCTTGGGAAAGTCCCAGGCATCGTGGATTGATCCTCCTGTCAGCCCGAGAATGAAGAGTTGGTACTTATGTGAACGATTATTCTGGGATGACAGGAGGAGCAATCCACACCCACCACTAGGACAAGGGTTAGGAAGTGTTGGTGGAAGGTTAAGACTTTATAGGTATGCCGGAGAAGTGAATTGCCAGGAGAGGGACAGGAGTCGGTTTAATGGTTTCAAAGTTAAGCTCGAGGACGGCTCCTGCATCAGGCTGGCACGAGGATCAAAACCCAGGTATCGTGGATTGCTCCTTCTGTCATCCCAGAATGACTGTTCACATAAGTACCAACTCTTCATTACATTTTATTAATGTAACACTGCATCGCATTTTTAGCTAAATGTGCTCCACCAGTGGTAGGCATTAATCACTGCACATTCAGAATTCCTTAATGGCTACAAAAAGCAAAAGCCCAGCTTTACCTCCTGGCAAACTGACAGTGTCAGACTGAAGGATCATTGAAGCAAATTTCTACATCAACATTCAACCCTTACAGCTCAAAACAACTGAAATTGGAAAGCTGTTTTTCCTCTCTCTCTCAAAAAGCTTATCTGCAAGTAAGCTCTTAAGGTCAATTAATGCACATAGGCAGAACAATAAATTTAAGAACATAGCCTCTTGGATGAGGCTACGGGTTGTCATTTAGAAAAGAAAAGAAAAGAAAAGAAAAGAAAAGAAAAGAAAAGAAAAGAAAAGAAATGGACCTCGGTAAGTTTCGATGGCTACCTCGTATTGCACTGAACTGTAATGCATACAAAAAATTGAGGATATGTCTATTATGGATGGGTGGGACATGGTGCATTTTGGATGAATCCCAAATTTAATCCAGTTGATCTAAATCAGATATATTCTGCTTCAGTTAGGCCACCTCCTGAATAAATCTGAATCAGCTTGATTTAATTCAGCTGTTTAGCATCTGTCTGCTATGTACTTAAATTGCTAGGGACTGAAGTCCTGCTACATGATGTTACCTTTGTGTTGTCACCTAAAACAGGCTTGAAATACAACTCAAACATTTTTATGGGTTTTTGATGACTCATTGTAATGACAATATACTGACAATTAATTTTGGAAAAACAAAGATGCGTTTTGTCTGCACATAAAGAGCATATATAGGACAGCATAGGAGAACAAATCAAGACATTTTGCTATTTAGGTATTATGCCTCCCCAACTCTAAATTCTTCCAGGCTACCCACAGATGGTCTACAGTGCAGTGGCTCAGAATAACATTCAGGTAGTGCTTTTCTATATTAAGGGGGTGCAGTTTATTCCTGTTGTCTTACAATATACAAGGCCAACTTTTGCCCAGTTGCTACACTGTGCTCCAATATGTACTCACAAATAATTCACATAGTGTCAGAGAACACCTTAAAAATTCTTGCATTCACTTTTTTGGAAAGTCAAGGTGTGTGTCAACTGCTAGTTCATAGCTGGAAGAAGGTCTTGCATCTTAAGAATGTTGTTACCCTGTTCTCTGGGGGTCCCGGGAGGGGCGCCCAAATAACCAAACAACAACAACACAACCTTGGGAAAAATTAGCTGGAGCATTCACTAAAGCTAGCGAGAGGCAGGGTAACATAGCAGGATCTTGCAACCCAGCATCTACGGGGTCAGGTCAGTCAAGCAGTCAGACAGTTTAAAATAGCAAAAATGATGTTTTATTAAGTACAGACAAATATCAACGACAACACAGTCACACAGCTAACTAAAGAATTGGAAATAGGGGTTTTTGGAGGGAAATGGGTGACGCGACACCTGTCTCGTGGTCCTGTAGTTTGAGAGCGATGTTGGGGTGCAGGGAAGAAGCTCAGTGCAGTTCACTGAGGGGAACTCACCGAATAAAGCGGCAGCAAGGCGGGATGGAAGTCGGGAGCAATCTGGAGTTGAGCGGGCTCAGTTACCAGAACTGAGGGGAAGGATAGCCAGGCAAGGTAGCAGCAAGGCGGTCTGGAACTCAGGAGTGATCCGAGGAAGGTCTCGGAATCCAGGGCTTTAATAGAGTGAATTGTGACTGCAGGCCATACCTTACTTGGTGAGAACAATGTGATTTAGGAGCGGGACAAAGCTCTGGAAAGGTCAGAGTTTAGCGTGATTGGCTTAGGGTCGACAATAGTGTAGCCAGTATGCAAATGTGGAGCGCTTTGTGAGGCTACCTGCTCGGGGCAGGGAGCCTTTGTTAGTATTGCACATAAGCAATGAGGTGTTTGCCGGAGAGGTCCCTGAAGCGATGAACCGGCTCTGTCCGGCCTGCCTAAGTGGAGAATGGAATGTCCAGCAATTATCGGCCGCGCCTGTTTATGTATATCAAAAGAGATATCGTGTGCTATCTCCGGGTAGGCCCGAATCGCAGTAACAAGGTAACCTATGGTCCTTTGTATTTCGGTATTGTATAAAAATTGTCTACTTTGACAAGTCTTCAGGTTATTCTCTCTCATTCTCTCTCTTTTTAAAAGTTTTTATTAGCTATGTTTTAAATTCATGTTTACTATTAAACTGCATTTACTAGTTCTCTTTGTGAATGTCCTTCATACATAAAACTATGCTGTAAAATCTATTTTAAAACAACAGATCAAGGATATTGATTTCCAACACTGTATATCAAATGCTCGTGGAACATTCCCACAATAAACCTCAGTTCAATTTTCTATGCTAGATATCAAGAATAACTGAAAATCCTCAAGTACCACCAAGTGCTTTCTAGGGTCAGATTTAACTGTCTTCCTTCTCCAATACTGGAAGGTGCTATAAAGATACCTCTTATGAAGATCACTTATATTCCTCTTGAGATTTAGGGCCTTTCCAGACTATACTGCTATAGTGCTATTATTCTACTTTCAACATCTTATGTTGGGGCTTGCAGATTAGGGAGGGGAATTTATAATTCTCAGCCAGAGATCTCTTCCGCATCAGTAAGCTACAAACCCCAGAATTCCACAGGATGTTGAAAGTGGAATAATAGCACTAACAGTGTAGTGCAGAAAGGCTCATAGTTGAAACCAAGGATCATATCTTTTTTTTTTTTGGGGGTCTATATTCTCCACAGACTCTTTAGAGAAAAACATAATAGTTTGTCCTATTTGGAAGAAACATCCCAAAAAAACACTAGAATGGCACCTGAAATATTTTTGGGATAACAAATAAGTTAGCAACAGAGTTAGTAAATAAATTTCTGTTCTCTTTTTAAAGTCTTACAGGATGATTCTTTCATCCCAATTGCATTTTTAATTTTTTCTTCACTCTGCATCACACTTTATACTTTAATGATTTACTTTTTAAATCTTTTGCTTCCTGTGTTTTAATGAGTCTGCAACTTTCAAATAAATGAATTGAATTTAAATTCTGCAGGTTCCTTGCCTGGGGATACATATAGGACATATGTCCTTCACCCATACAAACTACAGAGTAAGCCCATGAAGGAGCACAAGAGTAATCAAATCAAATAAATCACTTCTCTCCTCCTCACCAAGATATAAGTACTCCTCTTCTGTTCAGATCTCTGCACACATCATTCTGAAATATATTACTGTCATAGCAACTGCCAACAAAGAGTATAAATGCATCCATTTTGGGAAATCATCAAAGTAATAAAAACTGTAAAAACTTACACAAAAAGCCCTACACCTATTTGTCTGACAATTGACAAGTTTGATTGACTTCTACCAACAAATGAAAAGCTATAACCAGTCCCTTTTTTAAAAAGATGGTAAAAATTTAAAGATATATAACAGAAATTACTTGGCAAGCATAACCTTCTCCTGGAGCACACTATGACTACAAACTCCATGCAGATCTGATGAGTGAGAACAAAATGTTACAGCTGTTTGTTGATTTCCAATGATACTCAATGGAAGACATGAAAATAGAGATTTATGAAGCAAATTCTGGATTTAGACCCAAGCTAAATTAGGCAGCTCCTGCAATTACCACAACCAGAATTGGGCTGTGATCAGTACGCAACACTAGTGAGCAGACATGGAACGAGCTGAGCTCAGCTCCTGCCTGTGATTAAGTTGTCCAACTTCCTTTCACCTAGTCATCATTGCACCTACTCTTTTTCTCATACCTGCTGTCAATATCATATGAGAACCATAGATGCCATCTTGGCTAGCATAAGAAAAGGAAAACAGATACTTTGCAAAAGATTTGGAGGGGCAGAAGAGTCCAATCTGTTCAGCATATGAGTTCCTCTTTCAGAAAACCAGAACATAGCTGTGATGATTTATGAGCTAAGGATTCAGTGCTTAATAAAGAATTATTATCAAGAAAACAATTAGAGAACCTGAAAGAATGTTGTTTGTTCTGGACAGTGCTGCTTTTCTTATTTCAAGCAATGGTGCTTGTGAAGCTAATGTTGCCTCAGCGTTGCAGTAAGGCAGTGGCCCCAAGGTAAGCAAAAAGGCTGTACACAAAGCTGCAAAATCATTAGTGCTGCCAAACAAGACAAAAAGCTATTGTGTGCAGTCCTCATGAGTAAAAAGAAAATACCTCTCACCAACAAATAGGCAAAATACGGCATTACTGCATATCTACTGATCCATATATTCAAGTGAGCCAAACTACAACTGCTATGGGAATATAATTTCACATTCCATACCGTAAATCAGAGTAAAGGAAAATCTCACCTTAAACAAACAGCGACAGACATATTCATATACCATGTGTTTTAACAAGCTGATAAGAGATTTTATTCTTTCCTCAGTATTTCCCAAGTCCTGAAAAGAAGGATTTAGATTTCAAAATAGTATTAGATATTACTTTATGGATCAAAATACCTGAAATGACTTAGGTATCATTTTAAGACAGACTGAGGAGTTTTGTGTGAATGTGTAGGTATACCAAAGAATGCATATACTCAATGGCATGTCATTAGTCCAGTGCAGACATCAGAACACACCAGCAGTACGAACAGAAAGGAAACATTGAACTGACAGACTTAAATCTATTGGATTGAAACACTGCTGTTGCTGTTGTGTGCCTTCAAGTCATTTCTGATTTAATGACGGACCTATCATGGGGGTTTCTTCTTCTCTGAGGCTGAGAGAATATGACTTACCCAAAGTCACCCCATGGATTTCCATAGCTGAGTACAGATTTGAACCCTGGTCTCCCACTGTCCTTGTGTCCTATTCCTGGTCCTAGTTCAAACCACTACATCACACTAGCTTAGAACTTTATATAACATGTCTTATCTATCTATTTATCTATCTCTCTTCCTCCACCCCCCCCCACTCCAGTGGAAGTACTGAGTCTCTCATAATAGGAAACCAAGTTAATGGAACAGTGGAAAGTTTTATCCACAATCAGTAAGGATGCTCTGAAGGCTTGGTAGTAATATTAGCTGAAATAGCTTTAGTGTGATTTTTAAATAAGAATCCATGAAGCTGCCTTAAACTGAATTAGATCATTGGTGTTTCTAGCACAATCTAGCCCAATGGTAATAGCTCTATGATTTCAGACAAATGTTTTTCTATTCTTATTTGGAGAGGTTGGGTGCTGAACTGGGTATCTTTTGAATGGTAAGCATATGTTCCACAAGTGAGCTATGGTCTGTGCATATTATCGTATTTACTGCTTTAAGCTATATCAATTTAGTGGACCCCTGAGGGGATAAATCCAAGTGAACTATGCCCTTTGTAATGCAGTGCTCTGTTTTCTAAAACAGGAGGACAGTTCGTCATATGCAATCCTACCTTTCAAAACTGAATTTCACAGTCAAGAACAAATGTTTTCAGAAACAAGATTTCAGTAGAACATGATCTTGATTTTCTAAATGCAAAGCTTCCTCTAAAATGACTCCCTGCCATCCTACATTCCAAAGGGCTTTGATATCTGAACTAGACTCAAGAAAACTTCTACATACTGGTAAGTGGGTGACATGGGCACAAGAGGCTGAGTTCTGTTAGTGCAGCTTCTATATAAAAAAAATTCCAGTGAGAAGTGCTTTGAAGCAATTTACATATATCTGTGACCAAATTCAAGACTATATTATTCAAGTAACCTGTCTAAGCAGGTTCTCCGCACAAGGTCACTAACACCATGAAAAGCAGATACCTGTGGTTAGCAAGAGCAACTTTTCTGGAAAGTATTGCTGAGTTCACATTTGCCAAAACAAATAGGTGCATTCTCCCCACACGCCGGGCAACATTTTTCCCTTATTGAGGGTGTTGAACATTTCCCTTTTATTGATGGAAAATTCACTACTCCAGACTCTAGGCTGGATTTTTACAGTCTTCCAAAACTATGTCCTATAAAAATATTGATCCAAATTCTGTCTCAATACAACCTTGATGCCTGTCTGGAGGAACAATGGTAGGGCAGCCATCATGGCACAAAAAAATAACATTCATGGAGGTCTGCAAAATTTCGTGAATCTCAGATGCCTTCCTAGAGACCACAAGATTACACACTCAGGTTGGATTATGTAAAAAGAAATTTTAGAATAATTTTAATATATGTTGAAAACAATTCAAGGTACAAATTGTGTAGTATTCGGGGGTAGGGGGTCCTGATAGACAGTTTAATATTTTGGCCTCACTAAATAAAAAAGAGGCTTGAAACTGCTTATCCAGAAAGCTGGCTTCCCTTGCCTTACTGTAAACCCTCTACAAATAAGAAAGGAGAATTTTTAAAGTACTCTTATTAAAATAAAAACAAGTTGAAAAACTTTCTCTTGCTAACATTAATGCAGGCATTAATCCAAATTGTTCTTTACTCTGCTGCAAACAGAAAGCATTTGTGTTATTTATAAATTAACTAATAATTAGAGAGCCTGCATTTACATAATTAACACTATAATACTCTCATCTGAACTTGGGTTTCAGAATTTATGTTACTTTTAAAGCCAAGAATCTTTAAAAGATAGCTCCTTATTTATTTACAGTGTGTAAGGGGACTTCATACCTCATTTATGACAGAATTTCTCTTTACTCATACACTGACATAGCACAATGTATGCTAGGCAATACTGTCAGTATTAATTTTTTGTTCTTATTTAAAACATCTAGAGCACTCAAGTAGTTTGTGCTACCACTAATAAATGGATTCTCCTTATTTCTTTTCTTTCCTTTCCAAACCTATTTCAGTCAGTCTAATTCCTAGCACTTCAGGCAAATAACAATTTGAAAGCAATGCATATATAAAACTCTAAAAATAAATAACACACTATCTGCTTCAGGATAATAGCACATACCAGTTCACTTTGTAGAGCCCTTTGAAAAAGTCTTAGGAAAGAAGCCAAACTAAAGCGGTACATGTTATTAATTTTGGACAAGTCAGAAATAATAAAGTACATCTTGCTGGCGCTTTCAGCCAGAGGAAGATAGGCATCCCTTTCCTGAAGAAAAAAAAAAAAAAGGATTCAGTATTAGAACGCTATTGCCACCTACTGGGCACAAAAATAATTTCAAATAAAATAAGCTATATACAGTAAACACTGCAAGCAAATCAACACATATACATATACACATACATATACACATATGAGAGACAGATAGGATTCCACATCTGTGTATGCAGTTTTGGCTCTTGATATAGGCACATGCAACTGGGTTGATGATAGGAGACTTTTCTGCCTCTCCCTATGGCACCCCCTCTACTTCCCTGAAAATGACACGCAAGAGATGGAAGGACTAAACAGAATAGAAGCAAAGAATCACAGACCTGGAAGGAATCATAAAAGCCATATAGTCCAACCCCATGCCATGCAGGAATACACAACTACGTGGGGTGGGCTGTGGTGTGGACGAAAAGAAGGAGAACAAAAAGTTCCTCTACTTGATTTAGTGGAATTTCCTCTATCCCCCAGATCACAGCCAACCCCCTTCAACTAAGTCCCCAAATGTTCCACATATCATTTTCAGCGAGTGGTTGCCCATGGGGACAAGACTGAGGAAAATTTGCTTCCCTCAGCCAAGCTGCACAGAACTAAATCTGGTGTCAGTTTTAGTTTCGTATCTAAAATATGCTGTTTTTGTATTCTTTATTATTAGAATATATTGGGTATTATATTCTTAACGTTGTTTAAAATATACAATGAAACAGAAAGGAAGGGTAAAAAGTGGGATTAATCTGAAACAGAAGACACCAGAAGGAGTTTTACATCTGGCAAGGAAATGGGAACCTTGTGCTGGCAGGGGCAGTATTTTTATCTTCTGTTTACAGAAAATAATTTTAAATTTCCAGAAATGATCAAAAACCGCATGTAATTTGTCAGACTGGCTTTACTATTTAATGATAAACAAGTCGAAAGTCCCATAGGACACATAATAAGCCCTGGACACCTGTGGATTTGGAATCCACTGTAAAATAATCCCCTCAAGTTATTTCACTTAATCCACTGCAGTTCTTAGAAAACACTAGAACCAGATTTTATTGCAAGAATTCTAGAACCATGGGTTTATATACTAATTCCTATGTTCCATGAACCTGCAAGCTCCCATGCACTACTGTTACTAAAGTTAAGTACATACAAGTAGAATAACAGTACCATCTCCCCCTTTTTGTCTTTACATTCATCCCCATAATCTGTTACCTGTATTAAATTTTTAGACTGTGAGCTCACTGAGACAGGGGCCTCTGTACTCTTACAATCTGTAAAGCCACATTCTCAGTGGCTGCACCTAGACACTAGAACTCCTTTCCCTCTGAGGTCAGAATGAGCCCCTTGCAAACCCCACTGTCCTTCCATTGGCAGACAAAGGGTTTTTCTAACAAGCTTGCGGGAACTGACTTCTTTTACAGAAGGGCCTTTATTAAGATGTTCAATTGATCTTTTTAATGCATTTTGTAAATTGATTTTAAAGCTATTGATTGTTTAATTACATTTTAATGATAATATTATGTATACTTTCATCCATGTTGTATTTGTCTTAAAATGTAAGCAGGCTCCCAGTTCTGGGTAAAAATAGTATCAATAATTCTTATAAGTGGATCAACACAGCAGCTAGCTATTTTTCTAGCTGTTTTTCAAAAATGTAAGCTCAGATGCAGAGGTAATTCAATACTAGTTGGTACCTAACATACAAATAAATTCAATTTTTGATGGAGGGGCAAAGTGAGAGTGATAGTAGACCATAAATTCCCTTGCACTTGGCTCTAGTTCTCCTATGGGCACACCAAAATTTCTCTAAGTTCAAAAGACTGAAGATAGCTGAGACACTCTAGTCATCCTGTAATTTGGGAATTTCATTTAGATTACTTGCTTTGCTACTGGTGAAAATTTGGTAGGAAAGAAAACAGAAATTACTCAGACTTAAATGGACACAAGGCAGTCAAAGAATGCCTAATGCTGGATGGATCATACACACACAAAATATAATTCTGGTTGACCATGCCCTAATGTTTCTGTTGTGAAAGAACAAAGTAAACTGAAGCAACAGAATTTAAAAATAAGAGAACATAACTTAAAATGAAAATAATCCTACCAATCAAGAGAATACTGCAGAATCCAGTTAGGAAGACAGGTGCTGTAAAAGAAGACATTACACAGCAAATATATTCACAAATAAAACGTTTAAGCAAAGCAAGTTACCTGATCAAGAGAAATCTGAAGTCTATGAAACTCAAGAAGTGATTCTTGGATGAGTGCACTGCTTGCTTTAGTCTGATTCAATGATTCAATCAAATCCTTATTTTCAAGTATATTTCCCTGAGAAGTTGCAAGAGTCTGTGGAAGGGAGAAGTTCAACTTCCCATTAATGTGGCTATTTTGAGAGAACAGGGATATGTATATACAGAATAAGGAGTAACACTTTAAAACTTGAACATTTAACCATGATATCTAACATTTTATTGGTGGAATTTTCTTCCCTGTTACCCTAAAAGGCTGGGGACTTTGAGGTCCACCCACAATGCCAGCATCTCCTTAGAAATTGGGTGATTATAGCTCAAAGGAGGCCTGTGAGAGGAAGATAACAGCAAGATCTTTTCACTTATGTATACCAGTGCTAACTGTAGAGAGGACTCCAGTTAAAAGTTAAAAAGTGTATTTTATTTGAAATTAACAAACATACAAGAAATCAGACATTCTTAAGAACCATACAAGGCTATTGGAAAGAAACGTTGGATAGAGAGAGGCAAGAAAGGTTGGATAGAGAGAGACTGGGCAGAAAGGGGATAGTTACCAGTCTTGAAGCAGAAGATCGAAGCAGAGTGGCTCAGAAAGAGTGTCTGAGGATAGCATAGAGGTATGGGAGTCTGTGGTACCATGTGCAGCATAATATGCCCAATGTATTAAAATTTGCTAGGGCCAATGTTGGGGTTTTAAAACCTACTTCCTGCCCTGAAGGAGGATATGTGGACAACATGGTAATCGCTTTCTCACAGAGTTGACAAAGGAGTCTAGAATGGGCTGACTGTCTAAACTCTAGGTGACAAAACACTGATGGGAGTCATTACAATCTCTTAATGTCTGATCAGACAGGGGAGTCAAGGAAAGATTTTTGTTGGATGAGATTACATTAGGGCCCCGATTGCTTCAGCTGGGCAGTTTCACCTTCCATTGTTCTTGGGAGCACTCCTAGCCTGCAGTCTTTAAAGGATTATCACAAGCCTATTAGCATCAGGCTTTCCCACCTAATCCCCTCTGACCTTATGACCTGGCAACATGCTTACAGCCAATGCACTCTCAAACATGTCTTTCAGCCAGAAATAAGTTCAATTATGAAAATAGCACATCCCACAGAGTGGGGGTGTATGGTAACATCTCCTCCCTTCCACAATACACAGAAAGGGCTCTACTCAGTTTTTCAGCCTTCCAGAGTTAGTTTTGTGTATAAAGAAGGCAGCAATGGGAAGGAAGAATTGTTCCCCTCCCTGGTGTACTGAAATCCACAGCACTAGCAATGAAAGTCCATTTTTAGATATTGTCCTACATCTATTTCACATTTCCTGAATATTTGACATTTTTCAAATAAATGGGTCTAGTCATCCAGATTTTAGGAACTGGATGTGAGACTGAATGATAGCATGAATTCTCTCACTCACATTTTCCTGGCTTCACCCACTGAGATCATTATCACACTACACTTTTATAGTGCTATTATTCCACTGTAACTGCCATGGCAACATTTTACAGAATCAGGGGATTTGCTGTTTAGGGAGGGGCATTTAGAATTCTCAGCCAGACAGGTCTTTGGTCTCACTAAACTACAAACCCCAGAACTCCACAGAATAATGCCATGGCAGGTAACAATGGAATAATAGTGCTGTAACAGCGCAGTGTGATAAGGGCATAAGTGTGATCAGCAACAGCCCAGCTTAAAATAATAATTTATTGGTATAGTTAATGAAATAACATACATTTGTAACCACTTTGGATCAATAAAGCAAACTTTCCTTTTTTAAAGAAAGCTGTAATGTTCAGATACTATAGTTGGATCTCCACATTCTCTAGGGTTAGGGGAACAAGACCCTCGCAAAAGTGGAAACCTCACAAATCTCAAAATGTATGTGTATGTCAGAGACTGAGACACAGTAGGCAGAATGGGTACATAGGGTCCAAACCAGGTCTGGGTAAGGAGAGGGAAAGAGGGTGAGTCAGCATGGTGGTCCTATACTTCCTGTCTCTTGCCGGTTTCCTTCCTTGGGTGCGGGGTGGCATTGGGACAAGGTTTCTGGTGCTCTGGAAGACCAGAGGCAGGTTTTTAAAGGGCTGCATGGTCTGATCAGAGCCACTAAAAGGTATGGTTCCCCTAGGAAAGAAGTACCTGAAGTGGGGGGGGCAGGAGTTGAAAAAACACACGAATCCATGAAAATCAAACTAGCAAATGTGTAGTGCTGACTGTATTATCAACCCAATGGCAACAACACATGCTTGAGAAACAATACATAAAAGAGATGAAATGAAACGTATGCATTTTCCATCTTAAACAATTTATAATGTGTTTGTAACTATATCAGGTATGGCAAACTATATTAAAGGATGAAAGGCACTGCTGCCTTAAAAAGTATTTTCTGTTCCAATTTCTTTTTGCAAGAACAATTTCCAAACACAATAGCATCCTGGCCCAAAAGCTAGCAATTACTAAATCTTGTTACTCAACCTAATTACATTATGTAGTTTCACATATTTTATCTATTTGTCATGCAATAGGAAATTACAGTTCCATTTTATTAAACATCACTGTAATTTCTAGCTTTGAATTTTCATACTCTGATTTCTTAGCACCAGCAATCCTAAGCACATTTGGTGAGGAATGAAGAGTTGGTACTTACGTGAACGATCATTCTGGGATGACAGGAGGAGTAATCCACTACACCTGGGTTTTGATCCTTGTGCCAGCCTGACGCAGGAGCTGTCCTTGAGCTTGATTCCAAAACTGTTAAACCAACTCCTGTCCCTCTCCCGGCAGTTCACTTCTCCAGTGTACCTATAAAGTCTTAACATTCCACCTATACTTCCTAATCCTTATCCTAGCGGTGAGTGTGGATTGCTCCTCTGTCATCCCAGAATGATCGTTCACGTAGGCACCAACTCTTCATTCTTGGGCTGACAGGAGGATCAATCCACTACGCCTGGGACTGTCCCAACCTTACCCCTGGGTGGGTCTTTTAACTAAACCACAGCTTGTAGCACAGGGCGGCCGAAAGCTGCCTGGGCCGACTTATACTTGTCTAACTTATAGTGTTTAATGAATGTATTAACCTCTTTCCACTCAGTTGCATTGCACACATCCTCCAAAGAGCATGTGGAATCATATGCCACTGACGTGGCCATAGACCTAGTTGAATGTGGCCACACATTGACTGGTCGCGGCTGCTTGGAGTAGTCATAACGTAAGAAAATACAATTCTTTATCCATGCTGCGATGACTGTTTTGCTTGCACGCTGACCCAGAGTTTACGGTTGGTATGATAATAACAAGGATTCTGATTTTCTGAACTCCTTTGTTCTGAGTATGTAAGCCTTTACTGCCCTTCTAACATCTAATGTATGCCACTTCCTCTCAAGAGGATGAGTTGGCTTCGGGCAAAATGTTGGTAAAAGAATAAGTTGCATCTGTGAAATAATGACAAACTCTTGGGTTTGAAGGAAGGGTCAAACCCCAATTTCAGCTTTTCCTGGACAAAAACGCACAGATTTGCATTGATTGATAACGCAGCTAATTCTGATACTCTCCTAGCAGATGTAACAGCAAGGAGAAAAGGCAGTCTTTAAAGATAACAGTCTCAACGATGTCTCTTTCAGAGGTTCAAATGGTGGTGCTGTTAGAGAATTTAGCACTAGATTCAAGTCCCAAGACGGGAACCTATGTACTGTTGTGAATGACGACAATGTCGCCCCTCTTAGGAAACACTTAATATGCGGATGTCTCGTGAAGGATTACATGTCCTATCATATATTTTCTGTGTTGACTCTCTGCGTGAGCCCAGGACAGTTTTTACTACCCTGTCCGTGTAACCCTGCTGAGTCAGAAATCGCCTCTCAATCTCCCAGCTGCCAGACTCAACCACTCCGGGTCTGGATGGTGCACTGGCCCTTGGCTCAAGAGATCCTTCCTCGGAAGTAACGTCCACGGAGGCCCCCGAGCCAACTGTAGCAGCAGTGGGAACCATGGTCTCCTCGGCCACAGTTTGAGCAATCAATATCACTGAGGCCTTCTCCAGCTGAACCTTTATCAAGACTTTTTGAATAATACGAATTGGTGGAAACGCATACTGAGTCTCTGGAGGCTACTTCGCTGGAAGTGCATCGCAAGTCTCAGCATCTTTGTCTCCAAACCTGGAAAAATACCTTTTTAATTTGGCATTTAATCCCAGTACCAAACAAATCGACTAGTAATGATCCAAGAATTTTTTCTATCTCTTGGAAAACTTCTACATTCAGCAACCTTTCCCTCGGATGCAGAGCATTCCTGCTCAATAAATCCGCTTGAATATTTAGTTCTCCTTTCAAGTGTCCTGCTGTAAGCGTCAGCACATTTCTCTCAGCCCATCGGAATACCCGAGTGGACTCCATCACTAGGGGCATCGAATGCAACCCACCTTCTTTGCATATATAGGCTTTGGTTTTTACATTGTCCGTAAACACCTTTATATATATATATAGTCTGTCAGAACCTGTATAGTCATTTCCAAGTCCTGTGTCAACTTGGCCTTTGATTGTGCTTTTACCCAGATGTCGTCTAAATAAGAATACAAGTGAATTCCTTGTAGACGTAGGAAGGCTATCAGTGGCACCCACGCCTTTGTAAAAGCTCTTGGTGCCGACACCAGGCCAAATGGCAGGGCCCTGAACTGATATTGCTTGTCCTGGTAATTGAATCTCAAGTATCGCCTGTTGTCTGATCTCATCGGTATGTGCAGATATGCCTCTTTCAGGTCTATCAATGCCATATAATCTCCTAACACCAGATTCTCCTTGATAGTCTGTAAGGTTTCCTTTTTTAACTTTTGGTATTCAACGAACTTGCTGAGGTACTTGAGATTCAACACTGGCCTGTACTTTGGCTTTGGGACCACGAAAAATACGGAGTATACTCCCGTATACCTCTGTTCTTTTGGTACTTCCTCTATCACACCTATGTTTAGCAAGTGAGTGGAGTACCACCTGCCTTTTGGCCTGCTCTGCTGACAGTGGCGATGGAAGAAACCTGTCTCTCTTGGTGTCTCATGGAAAAAAAGAAAAAAATTCTGTAACCTTGGGTTACTACTTCTAATACCTAACGGTCTGATGTTACTTGAGACCATTTGTAACCGAAAGACAGAAGTCTTCCCACCACCTTTTGATGTTTGTAATCAATATAGAGCTTTCTTCCGCTTGGGGTTAGCCCCAAGCTTTCCTTGGCCTTGTTTGTTGTATTGGAATTGTTTTGCACATTGAAGTCTAGGTCTGCTCCACTGATAACGACCTGTTCTATACTCCATATTTCTTCCTGCATATCTGTAAGATCTGTTTCCTCTAAAGGAATAATTTGTATTCCTGTAGTTCCTCCTCTCTACCCTTTTCTTCTGTAAAGTGGGCATAACTTGTTTTTTCTCCAAGGCCTTAGTTCCAAACAGGAGATCTCCCTGGAAAGGGACATAAGCCAAGTTTTTATGTGACTTTTGGTCCATTTCCCAACAACGCAGCCATAAAGGCCGCCTTGCTACCATCAGCATGCTTATGTTCCGTGCTGCCAAGGTTACGGAATCTAAATCAGCATCTTCTACCTATTTAAACAGCTTCTGAATCCGCTCCACTGCTTTCCAGAGCTCCTGCATATTAAGATCCTGGGTCTCCAGAATGTCCTGAGACCACATTACCGCTGCCCTAGTGAATATTGAGGCGGCAGCAGGTGCTTTAACAGTAGCCGATACTGCTTCATGAGCTTATCGCAGTACAGACTCTGCCCTGCGCTCATCCATTTCCTTCAGCTGGGTGTCCCCCTCCCCGGGGAGAATAGTCCCCGAAACCAATTCTGCTATTAGAGCATCCACAGGAGGGACTTTTAGAAATTCCTCATGCTCTTTCGGAAAAGAATATAACTTGCTATTGGATGACCAACTTTTGTGCATATTTTCTTGTGTATTTCGTTCTGCCATAATAACCTCCTTGCGCATTTTAGGCATGGGAAACTACATGTTTCTCGCCTCATTTTTCCTAAAGAGTGATGCTAGTTTACATTCCTTTTTTCAGGGTTTCCTTGTCACTATCTAATCCCAATGTTAGAAGCACTCTTCTCAAAGTTCCCTTAAAGAAGTCTGCTTCAAAACATCCTATCTGTCTCTGATCTGTTGTCTTCCTCTATGTCTAAGAATTGCGCATCACTGTCTTCCATAACCATTACTAAGAAATTCCTTCTCTGAAACAGTTTTGCTATTTTCCTTATACTGAGAGGAAAAAGTTCTTTTTGCTGCCATGGTTTCTGTAGAGGAAATACTTTTCTCCTTGCGAAAACTGGCTGAGCCTGTACGTGTGGTCGGTCTCGTATTCCACATTCTTTCTTTGACTCTCTTTTGTCTGTAAGTCCTCATGTGACACCCTCTTTTGACCATTAGAATTCACATTTACTGGCCTACTAATGTTCAATTGCTGTTGCAGTTGCGTTTGTAAGTTATTCTGGTTATCAGAGTTGCAACCTGCTTGTATGGCCATGCTGCCACTTGTGAAATTATTATTTGGTATTTGGTGTGCGATCAGCACTGATTGAAACTGTGCTACCACTGCCTCCTTCACCATTTGTTGCAAATCTGTTTTTAAAGTCTCCATAAACTGTTGCCTCTGCTCTCCCAGACCACCCCTCCAAACCTCCAGTGGTCCCTGGTGTGGTTTGGGCCTGTGCTGCGAAGCACTCGCCAGCCATCCTTGCAGGAATCGGCGAGGTTCCACCAGACAAGAGGAAAACATCCAGTTTCTGGGTGGCTGGTTCAGCTGCGCCATTTTCTGCCGAGGCTGCCATGGTGGTTTTACGAATGCCCGCAGGTGCATCACCTTTTGAGGGTGAGCTACTGCGCACGCGCGGCACCACACTCAAAATGGTATCATCAGCTTTTGAGTGGCCAGTTACCTCAGTGAGCATGTACGGCGCCACACTCAAAATGGCGTAGTCAGCCTTTGAGTGGCCAGTTACCTCACATGACACCATCTTAGAATCTGCCTTTCCAAGATGGCGCCGGAACTCTCGCCAGTAAGTTTATCTCCCGCTGCTGGTTTTGGGAGCTTCTAACCCCTTTGCTTATCCTATTTCCTCACCTTTTTTCTCCATTGTTTTTTCAGATACTTTTTTAGAGGTTGAAGTAATGGTTGAAGGCCCTTTGCTGACAGCAAGTTTTAAATCATCTGCCTCACTTTCACTAGAGGACAGGAAAAATGTTACGGAGCTCGGCAGTGCGCTGCTCCTCAGCAGGTTGCTGCGTAGTTGTTTTCTGCACCTTGCTCCGATTTCCACATCCGAGATCAGTCATACAATGGTCTCCTGGACGGTACTCTGTTTATTAGTGTCCAAGCCCAAATCATTGGTGCTACGGTACACTTCGTCTGTCAGGGCCGTTTTTGCTGCAGAGGCTTTATCAGTTGCCATTTCTCCTCCTTTAAGTCTCATCTCTCTAAGGCACCTCAAATCTAATCCGATACCTATATTTGTTCCTAAATCGCCGGAGAGGGATTTAAACGCGTCTTACTGCACACCAGGAGAAACAAAAAACTGCTGGGAGAGGGACAGGAGTCGGTTTAACGGTTTCGGAATCAAGCTCAAGGACGGCTCCTGCGTCAAGCTGGATCAAAACCCAGGCGTAGTGGATTGATCCTCCTGTCAGCCCGAGAATACCCTCATTCTTTTCACCTATTTGATTCTTGTGTGTTCCATAGCATTCCCTTTTAGATAGCTCTATGTAGATATGGGTCAAAAGATCCCTCACAGCAGTAGTTCCCAAACCAGTGAACTTGGACTTGAGCTTCCAGAATTCTTAACTGCTGGCCAAGCTGGCTAGGGTTTCTGGAAGTGCAGGACACTGATGGATTCATACACGTGGTCTGAAAAGCATACCAGGTAATAGTATCTTATGTTAAGATTGTTCTTTGTTTCCAAAAAGTATTTGTATTTGCCAAAAAGTATTTCTATTTGCCAGCCAATCAACATTTTCCAAATAATGAACTGTATTAAACTTATTAGGACCATTAATGCACCTACTGTATTCCAGGGATGTCAAAATGTTCAGGTGGGCCACTCTCCAATTCTGGACACAAGCTGGCTATGCTCCAATCCTATACTTATTTACTCAGAAGTAAGTTTCACTGTGCTCAGTGTGGCTTACTTCTCAATGGACATACAAAACTACACTGTTAAGCATGCTGTTTTTAAATAAGTGATTGTTCTTGAAACCTTGGCTATTACCTCCAAAAGTGTTTCTTCAAGTTTTGCTAATTGTATCTTTTTATCCTCTTCTTGTTGTAATAGTTTTGTTTTCTGTTCTTCCAAATCTGGTTTTTCATGTTGGATGGTTAAAGCTAAAAGCTAAAAGACAAAGCAAACAGCAGAAGAGAACAGTACATATGTTAGAAACATGTGGAATGATTTTCTAACAGTTGCTTATTCCTCCACCTTTTACTGCTCCTCATACTTCATTCTGAAAGTTTCTCTAGCCCTTAAGTATATTTGGGGGTTGGGTTATACAGTACTGTAACCAGGAGAGAAGTAAAAAGAAGCTGCTCTAAACAAGCACGGCTCTCTGCTCACACCTTTTTGTGTGGCAGTTCCAATGTAAAAGGAGTAGTGAGGCATTCCACACAGCAGGAGAATGCCATGTTTGCACCAGAACCCCACACAAACTACTGGTCTGAACAAATATTGTGAAACTCTTCTTCAGGATTCTCATACTCTGCCCTTCAACATTAAGTGTACATTTTTCACAAATTTAATGTATAGAATTTCCTAATCAGGAACAAGGTAATTAAAATGGGTTCACCTTCAGTTTAAAAAGCACCAGGAAATATCAGCTGGAACAAAGAATGTAAAAATTAGTTAACATACTAACCATATTTGTGATACATTTATGTCATCTAAGGCCATTAGAAGGAAACAAATCAGGATCTCTAAGAAATTACACAGTCTTTTTTTTCATTAAAATCAAAAGCATATTACAAGAGCTAAGAGTGCCTACCTGTCCTCTTAAGCCACTCCGTGTTATTGTAAAGTTAACCTCCGTAACAATAGAGGCTGCATCAGGTGGAATGTAAGGATTTGGGTTTCGCGTTGACAGAAATAGGCGGAATTCCTCATTATAGTCTATAATTTTGTCACCTATTTGCACAACATAACGTGGTCCTATAGAAGGGAGGAAAACACCATGCTAGGAGACAAGTACAAAATAAAGCCAAATGTTAAATTAAAAAATTATCAAAATGACCAACTCAAAAATGTGTCAGTTGTAAAGGAATGGATTAGGCACAAGCCTCTTCTGTTGGCTGAAATGCTCTTTTGCCAGCAGAATCCTTTTATGCCAGCTGATCTCACAAATCTGCCAGCAGAACTGCTTTTTTTGACTAATCTACCAGCGGAAGAGCCAAACACAAAGAGTAGATAAGAGGCATGTGAGGGAGGAGCTGAATTACATCAGATCCAGCCCAGGCACATAACCACAATGACAGCACAAAATAAGACAAGAGCCAAGACAGCCCTAGGTAATTTTCCAGATCCCTAGGATTCAGGACAGCCTCAGCCAGCCTAATTTCAACTTAACTGGACTTTGTCCATTCTCATCATGCAGGAATAGTGATTTTTTTAAAAATCACTTTAGATGCTCCATCTTCTTTAAAAAAAAGAGATTACTACTACGGCTACTACACTCTCTCTCTCTCTCTCTCTATATGTATATATATATTAGCAAGATAGGCAGAAAAATGATGGACAACCCATTCACTATTCCCTCTTGATTTGTTCATTCCATTAATTACAGAGATGTTTTGGAACTAAGTCCTTGCCAGCTCCAGCCAACATGGTGAAAATGGTGATGAAAAATGATGTCATATCACTTCTTGTCCCGATTTTGAAGGAGAAACAGAGGGAAAATAAGATATTTAAGAAGTGATGAGGCTTCTGAGGGGGTGAGCAGGTTACTGAGGTGGAATTTGAATGTATTAAGATGGGATTTGGCTCCAATTTTTGCCTGAAAATCATGCCATTTTTTTTAAACTGGAATTCAGGGGGCTTTGTGGGACTAGTAGGGGCCTCAAGGACTGCAAAAGTCCTATATGGCTCAGGTCCAGGCTACCTGGCAGACCACATCTAACTATAGGTGCCTCCCCAGGACATATAGGTAGATCCTTAGGAGAGGCCCTTCTTTTAGACCCACCACCACTATAAGCATGGTTGGTGAGGACACAAGAGAGAGCCTTCTCAGTGGCTGCCCCTAGACTTTGCTCTCTCCCTGCTGTCCTTTCAACGCCAGGCAAAGACCTTCCATTCTGGAAGGCTTTTGAAACTGAAGGTTTTAAAGAATGGGCTGAGGTTGCTGTATTGTTTTTAGACTGTTTTATTTTGAACGGTTTTAATCGCTCTTTATCTTTTAATGGTATTTTATCTTTCTAAGTGTAGTATTAAATCATTTTAATATTGTCAAGAGTTTAATCCTATTTTAATGTTCACAGTAATGTTTTTAGCTGTATTGTTTTTAAATTATAAGCCTCTTTGAGTCCCAGTTTTGGGAAAAAGGCAGGCTATAAATAAACAAAAATAAATAAATACAGTAATAGTCATGATGATGATAGTGTCATCTGGGAGCTGCATGCAACCCACATTTTCCCCATCCATGCTCTAGTAGAATCAAGTTAGTTTAATCAGTAAGCAATTTACATTAATTGCCCAGCCCAAATCAAAGTATACTACCTTAACGGTCACAATGACTTAAAAAACTAATGGTTGAAAATCACATGCGATTTTCAGTTCTACATCACATTAGTCTTTGTAAACAAAAACAACAAAATATTTTTTCCTCCATTTTCCCCTTTATCAGGCCACTGTATGGCAACTCCATCATAACAAAAAACAGCAACAACAAGCTATCCTACACTTGGTTAAATTTGAATGACTATATTAGAGAGCAAATTGGCAGAATGGGTAAGTAATTTGATTTGATGAAACTTATCTCTAGCATAAATTGTGCACAACAGTTTTTTTTTCATTCAGTAGCAAAGCAGCAATTAAGTTTTGATAGATGTACTTTTTAAAATACAGAAAAAAATCAGAGCTTTACTATTTATTTACTGAGAATAAATGGAACAGAATAAAGTAAAAGATGTTTCATTCTACATTTACTATGCACCAAATCTTGCCAAAACAAAGCATTGCTAAAATGTAATTGTCTATTTATTGAGATTATGAAGTCAATGGCAAACATATAGGAAGCAAAACAACTTATAGGATGGTACAAAACATTTTCCTCCTTAAAGGAAGTACAGGAGACAGCCTTTGCCTACACAGAGTGACTGTCATCTTTTTCCTAAGAGCAAAGGAGCTCAGCACCAGCCTTAGTTTAAATAATCAGGAAACAAATAGTTTCAGGTGAAGGCTGTATGCTAGGGTTTTACTTCTCTGCCACATAAATTTCACCTGTATGTTGTAAAAATGTCGGCTTTCAAATAGAAGTCGTACAAGTACTAAGTCACTGCAAAATATATATCATATTTTTCATATCAGGCTGTGAAACATTACCAATACATGACTGTCAGAAGGAAAGTAATGAAGAACCCAGGCTCCATATCTATAATTGTGCACCATAGGAAAGTACAATTGTAGATGAAGTTCAGAGAATTCTGCACAGCAAAATTGTTACTAGCTCCTAAATTAAGCCAACCCAGATACTGGTGTTCCACAGACCAGAAACCTGGTAGGGATATTGGTGACATATCTGCCACTTACAACCTAAATAGCAGGAGCAAAACAGAGCTAGATGGAATGTGATCTTATATCCTCACATTCTGTGGGACATGAAGCAGATATCCAAACAGATACAGATCAATTTATTCATTGACTTAAATTAAGCTTTCTACTTGAATCAGATATTTTTTAAACCAAACCTGAGCATGCACACTAACTGGCTCACATAAGTATTAAAACATGTTGATTCAAAACTTAATAGAATCTTTACACTGCTAAGGAATGTAATGAAAAACCTTTGCTCCTATCAGCCAGAGCTTCCTCTCCTGCAATATCCATTTGTTTTGACACAAAACAACACCACTGTGCAGTTAAGGGACTTCTGTTTGTCTCTGTCTCCTGGCATCTATTATTTAGTATTTATTAAAATTTATTTTAATTAAAATTTATTTTATTTAAAATTTATTTTTTATTTATTTTATTTATTTATTTTATTTATTTATTTTATTTATTTATTTATTTTTATTTTATTTTATTTATTTTAAATAAAATTTATTTTATTAAAGCATTTATCTATTGCCTGTCAGCCCATCAGGGCCCTACAGCAATGTCTCTTGGAGAAAGAGGTCTGTTTATAATACCAATGAGAATATGCCAGTCTTCGGCCATCAGTTATGCCAGAAATAATAAACATACTGTACATTACATCTTGGACAAAATGGCCTGAAATTTCTCCTGACTAGAGTAGGCCAATGAGTACAATGTTGGCCGATTAGTCAATATGTAAGTAAATCTGTCTGTTCTAATTGGAACTAACAATAAGATTCTGTTTTAATGGTGTGCTCTAGCTGGAACTAACAATAGGATTCAGGGCCATATAAAATGACAAGGATTTTCTTCGAATTTCTTCTCTCACACAGAGAACTGCTATGAATTTAGCACTCAACAACATCAAGAGAGCTATATCAAAAATATCCAATTATTTGTAACTTCTTTTTTTCTTTCAGAGGGGATATGTTTTGATCAGGTTAAATCAACCAATGTCAGGTTATGTGGGAAGTCAGGGGTGGGGAATTTAGAGTGTAAATACACGTAGTAAATTTGTTTCAGTTGTTGTTGTGGTCTTTTATTTACCCCTAATAGGCCTGCTGTTTCCTTTCTTTCATTTTATTTCTCTTTTTTGTCTCTTCCTCAGTTTTACTTTCTTGTTTTTTTTTCTTTTTAGACAATTCTTTTTAATCTCTGTATTTTTTTTTCTTAAGTTGCATTTCCTAGTGTCAAAGAGCTCCTCTTATTTTGTGTGAAGGAGGAGAATCTATGTGTATGTAAGGTTTATGTGAAAATTGAATAAAAAATTATATTCTTTTTTTTAAAAAGACCAATTTTACAGAGAGTTTTAGGAAATTGAATATTCAGTTTAATGTATTTGTTTGTATTAAAACAAAATATTTTGCAATAATATAATGTAATTTGTTTCTGTTGGAAACACAGTTCCAAGATGATTAAACCTGGAAAACTTAAATTCAGTGTGCGCTCTAAGAGGACGTGGGATGTGCACACCAAAGTATCATCTGGTACTTAATATGTGTTGACTTTAACCTGTCCACATGTTTGAAAGCTTCAGTACTAGATGGCAGATGTCTGTAACCAATGCATATATTTGAAGTTGATGAAGTTTGAAAAGAGAGGCATAATCTGAGTCAGACTACATGCCCCTTTTCCTTCCATCTCCTGCTGTGGAACAGCTGGTAGGGAATTAGGAAGCCCTCCCTCAGAGAACTGTAGGATTGGTTTATGGCAGTAAAGGTACCAAGGTGTCCTGTGGTCCCTCAAGTACCAAGTGCCTAACACTGACAACTACGTAGTTTTGCTTAAAGGCTTCAAATTATAAACTGCATGAATGCTTACACTGGATGCTTACACTGAGTTCTTTCACCAACTACATTGATTGATTGAGGATTGGAAAAGGCCTCAACTAATCTGATAATGTGGTCAAATATTAATAAATCTCTCTCTCTCTCTCTCTTTTGTGTATGTTTGTATGCGTGTGTGTGTGTCTCTGTGTTTCGGTTTGCTATGTATCTCTGCTGCAGTTCCACGACAGTGAAATCTAAACAATGAAATTTAGAAATTTAGGCTCTACGAAGATCCCAGGAATTTTACACCTTTAGAGTTTATTGGGTTTTTTTTTTAAAAAAAATGGATTAATTAATTTTAGTTAACTGAAATCTGTCTGCACCATGTAATATAACATTTTGTCATTAAATGTCAGACTTCTCTAACCATGAATGAGGAAGGTGTAGTTAGGCCTTACATATTCATTTATTCAAAGGACTTCTATGCTATGTCTACTACGTCAGAGGCGGTGTAGGGAAAACAGCACGCTAGATACGATGGCTGCTTTCCTCGGGCAGAGAGAGAGGAAATCTTTCTTTGGGGAGCAGGGCAGAATGAGCAGAGAAAAATGCTGACAGAACACCAATGTGGAGGAAAAGAGAAAGAGAGAAAACAGTATGAAAGGAAAAATGGGGAAGTTGGGGAGAGAAAGAGCAGTGGAGAAGAGAAAGAGAACCTTAGTAGGCAAAGAGAGATAAAACACCTGAGTGGGTTACGAGAAAGACAGACCACTTAATTCCGTGGGAGAGAAGAAGGATGAGGGGAAACAAAGATCTCCTAGGTCAGTCGGTGAGTGGGGGAAATAAGGAAATAAAAATTGTATTAATACAGTGCAATGCCTCCTTTTCTCTAATCATCTAATTTCCACTGCATTCAAGCATGTTTCGGTTTCCCTGTCCTCAAAAGCACTTTTCCTGATCCATCTATCTTCTATGTCTATTCCAAATTTCCCTTCTATCCTTTGTCTTCAAATTCATCAGTAAGATGTTTATTCCCAGTATATTGACTTTCCCTTATTAACTCTTTTCTTGCGCAGCCCCTTTGGGAAAAGTTTACTAAATTTCTACTAAAAAGTCCTAATCAAAAATCAGTCCCCCACAACAAAATCCGTATGTGTCATTTACCCCCTTTTTATTTTTGCCATCCCAATACAGTTGACAATTTTTTTTTTTGATTATTTTTTTATCATTTATCTCCATGAGTATATTGCCAATTATTCTTTTTCTATTAAATTGTCCTTCAGTGCTTTTGCACATAGGTTTTTCCCCGCTTTCCATTTGCCACTTAAGAGATCATCTCTGGCATCTTTCTACAAAATTCCCAGATGACCATGAAGGTCCATTCTTGGATGACAAAGATGACTCTTTCTGAATAATCTGGCATGGGGGGAAAAACCCCAGTAAGTGCTCCTCCATGCCATCCACAGAATGGCATACTTTTTAAAAAATATTTTTTAATACATGTTTTATACACTTGGGAAGGAAGTTGTCACTATTTGTCTCTTTATAAAAAAGGCAGAACAACTATCACATATGACTAAACTATATGAGTTGGAAATCTACCTTGTGCAATAAGGTCCTTTCTGAGCAATGGATAAAGCACAGGTTCTACTCCATTCATTTCCTGTATAATTAGGGTCTTTCCAAATCGCACAGCCAGTTCAAGAGCATTAATGAAGCTGGTATCCTGCAGAAAAAAAATTTCACAACAATTGAGTGGTCCAGTTCACTATTAACTAGAATTTTAAAAAGCTACCAACAGAGAAAAAAATATATATATAAAAGAAGAAATTTCCAGATCAGCAAACATAAACAAACATATTAACATTTTTCTAGGCTACAGTGTACCAACAGCTACTTAATTGTGAGACCTTAGGACAAATTCAACCCCACAGTGTCTATTTAAATTAAAGATGGTTTTCCCATAATGTTGCCCCACTGTTGAAAGAAGATATATGCTTTATTAGTCGAATACTGGCAGGAAGGAGTTTATATTGGTAGCAGCTGGGTACAGTCTAGATACACTCAAGATACAACAGAATTTGGACTTAAAAGGAAAAGGCAAAGCAGTTTTTGGGGAAAAACCCAAATTTATAGGACAGCGTAAAAGATTTATTTTACCAAAAAAAAGGAGCTATGTTTAAACATCAGAAGACAAGAATCTTAACATGGTGATGGAATAGGTAGGGTCACTCTTCCCACTAGGCAAGTAATGCCACACATGAAAAAAACACTCCTTGAGGATGGCTAATTTGCAGACATCTAACTGACACCATTTTTCCCATCCAAAGAGAAAAGGCAACTGGGTGTTTCAAAGGAGTATTTCAATAATAAGCAACATTATCATTTTGAAGGTTGAGGTGACTACACCCAGTTTACCACCATGAAAAGACCCCACCGGTCCTGGGAATGCTGTAAATAAGGAAAAAATACAAGTGATCTGATAATTTATCTTTGTCAAAATGATAGAACCAGCTTCTGAAGAAAAAGAGTAAATATGGTTTGGCTTCCTCAACAGGAAACACAACATTGCAGAGGATGTATTCCTCACACAGGATTGGCAGTGAATAAAAATGGGGGGTGAACAGTTTCAGATACTCAGGAACAGTTGATAAACAGAGAGATTTTTTAAAGCATGCAAAGGAAAACTGGGTTGCTTCAAAAGACAATGGAAACACAGCACATTCTGTAGTTTAGCAATTGTACTAAGTCTGTCTCATTCATTTCAGCTTTAAAAATGGCAACCAAGAGATTCTTTCTCCAGCATCACAGAACAATCTAAGGGCTCAAGCAGTACCTGCTGACTGATGATTTCAAAGGTGATTCTTTCAAATGTGTTTTCAGCCATTCTGTAGCTCTGGAAGAAGGGTCTATCAAAATGGACAAACCTTACTCTGTCAAGAGGGGCAGGGGGAGACAGAGGGGGAATGAATTATTTTTAAAAAACATGTTTATTTTTTAAAAAAACCATACAGGCATAAGATTTACATTTTATCCCTCCCCCATTCACCCAAAATTGTAAATCAAAATAAGGAAAACTAAAAGTTGGTACCGGAGATGAAAAAATAATATTAGGAGAGGAAAGGGAGAGCAGAATTCATGGATAAAATAAGGGAAAGATCACGTACTTGGCCACTGGACTAGCATGAGAAAGTCCTTGAGATTGGGGACTCATTGAAAGAGTTAAAACATGTGAATGGTATGTTGGGTACATTTGGGAAAAACTATCCTGCAGTGTTCATATACAACTAATCCAGAACTCATATGATCTTCAGGACAATCCAACTTCTATGAATCATAGAATGACAGATTCATAGAATCATCGAGTTAGAAATGACCAAAAACGCCATACAAGTCCACTCCCCGGGGTAAACCCAATGTCTGCTCAAATAATCCATTTGCACATTTAAGATCCCTTTGAGGTACACTGCCGTTATCATCTCAAATTTTTCTCTGCCCACTTAAAACCTGGTGGACTCTGCTACTAGAGGCATTGAAAAAGCCCTCCCTTTTTGAAATGTAGGTTCAATGTCATGTTGTCTGTAAAATCATCACATGTGTTTCTTCACTATTTCTGTGAATCTTAACAATGATAAGCAGACAGCCTTAAACTCTAGATAATTTATATTGATTTTTTGTCCACCACTGTCCATTTGCCTTGAACAAATAAGTCCTTGAGTATACTCCCCACCCTATCAAACTGGCATCTGTTGAACCTGAACCCACAAATCTGAAAGGGGAACAATGACAAAGCTTTTTTCTTTAGTCCACCAACTAAATTCCCCCTTTCAAAGTGGAGGGAACACCACTTGGCAATGTCTTCTTTATGCTATTGCTACCTGGTAAAGAATTAACAGCCTTTGTGGGGCCTACATGAAACCTGCCCCACTGCACCAACTGAATTGTAGAAATTAGAATTCCCATCAATTTTGAAAAGCATTAAGTCTGCTGACCTCAAAGCTTTTATTTTTGTTAACACACTTAACTTCATCCCCCTTTTCTTAGAAAGATATCCTTCAGGGATCATCTTTGCCCCTAGATGTGTCAAAACATTAGGGTTCCAAATAACTCTTTTTAGATTCAACAGAAAACCTAGTCTTGAATGTCTGAATAGTCAGACTCACATCCATCTTCAGTTTTATCCTTAAGGTGTTTTCACCAAAATAACATTAATAGGGTATAAGTAACACCTTCATACCAGATGTGCCACTAAAGGAATTAATACTTTTGTAACACTCTCGGGGCATGTAAATCAAAAGGCAAGGCTTTAAATTTAAAATGCCCCTGGTTTTAAATCTCAAATTTTTCTGTCCTCCACTGCCATCAGTATATGAGATAGCTTCCTTGAGGTCTATGGAAACCATAAAATTCCCAAGGGACAAATTGTCCTTTATGGTTTGCAACTTTTCCCTTTCCTAATTTTTAAATTTTTCACAAATTTGTTCAGATATTTTAGGTTCAAACCAGCCGGAAATTCCCATTGCTTTTTGGAACAATGAAAAAGATTGAATAATCCCAAAATTCCGTTCAGGGACCCCTTATAGCACCCACTGAAAGAGACAAATTTCCTGAAAAATACCTCCTGTTTTTTCTTCTTTTTGGATACTGGTGAGGCCAAAAATCTGTTCCTCCTTTGCAAAAAAAAATTTTCGAACTTTGAGTTACAACTCTTATTATCCACTGATCTGTCATTATTTGTTTCCACCTTTCACTGAACAACAGAAGTCTCCCCCCTACCAGAATGTCTTGGTTGTCAAATTGCAACTTTTTCCCTTTTTTTAGAGTCTTTCCTTTTTTTCCTTGACCTTGATGATAAAATGGTTCTTGTCTATAAACTAATTTGTGTATTCCATTGAAAATTTCCACCTCTGAAGTCTGACATTCTGACATTACTCCTTCCCCCACAAAAGGAGTAACTGGTACTTCAAAAAGTTTCTTTTCATTCCTTTTCTTTTGTAATTTTGGGCATAACATGTTTCTTATCCTTTGTCTCTATATACCTTCTCCAATGCTTGAGAATCAACCAAACAACAGTTCCTCGCAAAAGGAACAAAAGCCAAATTATTATGGGATTTTTGATCCATCCCAATATTTTAACCAAAATGATTTTTCCCTATGGCTATCAGGTTCATACTCTTGGCCCCAAATCCCATAGCACCATGGCCAGCATCAACTATATATTTCAAAACCTTCTAAATTTTCCCTATTGCTTTAAAAATGGCTTGCACACCTAATTCTTGAGACTCTAAATTCAGTCCAAAAAAACAGCAGCCATAGCAAAATTATGCTGCTATAGAAGTTTTATTGCCACTACCACTGACTCAGGGGTTTTTCTTGGGCTGTTCTGCCCTTCTCTCATCAACTTCCTTAAACTGAGTGTCCCCCTCCTTAGGAGCAATTGCTCTTGACACTAGTCCACTATTGGGGCATCCATATCCCTCTTTTGAAAAAATACAACTTGTGACGAACCCCAGAATTTCCTTGAATTACACTGAGATGGCCATTCATTCAAAATTACATTTTTAAAATAAATCTGGCATAGGAATTTCCACACTTGTTTGGATAAATTCTATCACAAATTTCCCTTAGTATGCTCTTTACCCATTTTGATACCTTCCAAACCTAAAGTTTGCAAAACTCTTTATGGGAGTTTGGAATTTCTCCCTCAAACAATCTATCACAAACTTTTTCCCCCTCTTCTTCTAAAGAAGAAAACATATCATCCTTCTCCTCAAATTCCCTTTAAAGTATCACTATTTTGGCCACTTGCTGAGGCACATGTATATCTAGGTGCATTTTTACCTGAATCTATTTTTAATTTGCCTAGGAATCTCAGTTTCCAATTTTTCCCTTTCTCTCTCATTAAGCATACTTTAGCTGTTTTCTTCCTTTTTCTTCTTTTTACCCTTGGGCCATCCTGTCCATCATGTACTAATTCATCCGCTTCCAATTCAGTTTTTTAGTATTTTCATGAGGTAATTAATTTCTAATTGCATCTGTGTTAAAATAATTATTTTTTTATTTGATAATATATTCATCATTCATTTGATTTCGAACATTAAAATTATTCCAAAAATTATCATGTTAAAAAAATTATCTGCGTTTGCCAATCAGAATATTGTAATTCACTGCAGGCAATGGTGGTCTAAACATATTTGCAACTGTGCCTGTACTGCTTCTTTAACAATTTGATTTATATTTGAACACATATCCCCTTGAAATATGTTTGAACAAATCTGCTTGCATATTTGATTGCTTTTTCACAAGAAAAGCTATTGCCAGCAGGTATTTTCATCACATTCTTTCATACATTCCTTACAATCAGAACTCATTTTAAAAGGACGCAACATAGAAATATTAGCCTTGCCAGTGTCCATCACCTCTTCCAGTGTATTGTCTTTCCTACTCCCCTTGCTGGCATGCTGAGACAGCAGCTTTTCCTATCATGTGTTATTTTGAAGCTTCTGAAGCACATGCAGTCTGCTTATCCCATCATGCTGCCTGTTCGTTGCGGGGGAAACAACTGAGCTTGTTAATGGCTCCACCCTCTCCCAGTAGTTCCTCATGGTGTCCAGCATGTTTTGGAGTCATCTTAGAATTCATCAATTCAAGATGGATTCGGAACTCACTGTGGTAAGTTTACAGAAAGTCGCTGCAGCCTTTGTCCTATTTTTTGACCACTGACCTATCACAACACTCAACTTTCTTCCTTTTCTTTCCCATGTACCCTTCAGCCTTTTTCCCCTCATGGACACACTGACCTTTTTTTCCGCTTCCCAGCATTTTTTAATTCCTCTGGTTCACTCTCACTCAACCAGAAATATCTGTCTCAAATTGGGGTCCTTGCCATCGTCCATACCGGTGGCTTCACGGTATTTTGGACAGAAACAAGTTTGTCTTCATCCTGGACTTGCTGTTTTCCTATCCCTTGGGTGGAATCAAACTGCTCCTCTTTGCCATCCGCTGACTAGCAGTGGACAAGACAGAACTTTCCATTAATTTTCTTTGTCTATCTTCACTCATAATCTTTTTCCCCTGCTCCATTTCTCTAAAAAGAAAAATTTAAAGGGGGCCCAAAAACGCATCTGGCTGGTATGCAGGAGATTAAAAAACTGACAAGATGGGACCTGGGGACAAGGGAAAAAAACTGTTTAAAAACAAAGGCTCCTGCTTTGGGGCTGGTATGAGGGATAAAGACCCAATCGTGGTGGATTGATCCTCCTGCCATCCCAGAATCATCGAGTTGGAAATGACCAAAAGGGCCAACAGTCCAACCCCCTACCATGCAGGACTACTCCTGAGAGGTGACCATCCAGCCTATGACATCAGATAAAGGCAGAGAATGGTTTAAGACATTGCACAGAGGCAAAAAAGGGCTTTTTTTTTACTTGCATCCAAAGAAAGTTGGGTTAATCATAATGATTGGACACTGCAGTGGCCCTTCGCATTGGATAAAACATGTCAGTGTTGCAGTTCACCATCATGTTAGTTAGGCACATCTCAAAAGACAAAAAAGTCATACAATTTACCTGAAAGATCACAAGGGCATTTTCTATTGAAGATCATCAGAAGGAAACCTTCACTTTTCCAGATCAACTGCTCACTTTTTGTGAAAAAAAACGAAGATCAAATTCTAAGAAACAGGAAATACATCTCTTAATTCCGTTGAATTTTTGGGATTTTCTAATTGATAAGGCTTCTTCCATTCTAAAAGATTCTAGAATACATTCAACTGCCCAATTTATCATGTATTATCTTTTTTTGTTATTTCTAGAGTTAGAAGAGGATTTCTTTTTAGGGATTATGACTTTTCTGCAACAGAGTCACCAAATACATGTGTTCTGAGGCATATATAAATGAAATTTAAAGAGAGAGATAAATAGAAAAAAAGTAACTCTGGGATAGAGGTGGCTAACAGCAGTGGGCCCAACAGCTGGTAATCCACTTCTGGTTATGTAAAACAAGTATTTTTTATGTTAAACAGGGAAGGAGATGACTTAAAGCTATATAAAATGGGGCTGCTTCCCCTTTATGGCAGCCAATTCACTTTTATTTTCTTTTTAAACCAGGAAAGGTTGGTCAGGAGAGGTCAAAAGGGGGGTGCAGGTTGCAAAAGCAGCTTTAGGGCATTGCATACAGCCCCAAAGCTGCACTTTAAACACTCATATCTAGAAAAAAAGGAGCAAATTACTAATACAAACATGTGGCCAATGTTGTGATTGTACTTCAGGATCAAAAACTCCTGAAAACTTTGCACTTAACTGTATTTGGAGGCAAACATAGGAGTTATCTTGAAGAGGAGAAGGACGAAGAAGAGTTGTTGTTGTTATTTCAGATCCTTGTTCAAGTCTGCAATTGGCATTTTGTATAAAATGTAGTTGGGAAGCAGTAAATTATTTCAAGGAGGTTCAAAAAATGATTTTCCTTTTTCTAGACTTAATAATAAATAAAATACACTATGATAAGGTCCATCTTGTTGTCATGTCTAGAAAAGGAAGCTGTGAAAGCATGTTTTACTGTTTTTGCTCAGTGGCACTCTTGTATACATAAAATATTATTTAATATTGCAAACTAAAATTTTTCCTGAGTCAAGTGAGCACCCATTTATTAGCCATGATAAAGAGCTGTAGCTAAAAGAATTATTCTTTCCATTTCAAATTCCCTGTCAGAGATGTTATCTTTATCTTCAGTCAGTCTGTTAAAATTTTTTTAAAGGATTTGTTTCAGGCTGAGAAAAAGAATAGATTTGCTAAATTCCTAGAAGCTGTGAATTATAAAATCTTTCCTAAATGAACTTTTTCCCCCAAAGCATTAACAAATTTGATTCTTTTACGGGGATACAAAAGCCCCAAAGAGCAATGGTTTAAATAAAAAGAAAAAATGAGTGTAAATAATATGGAAAACTTTAAATTTTTATCATGTACTAAAAAAAAGAAAATTACAGGCAAATGACCGTTATTAACTCAGCAGGGCCTTTCTAAAGAATATAGTTAGTTGCAAAATGTGTGATCTGTTCCTTAACATGCAGTTGGAGGAACAGCTCTTTTTTATACAGGGCTAATCTAACAGTTCAGCCCAACTAAAATTTACTCACTTCTTAAGTCATCACTTGTTAAGTTCCATTGATCCAATAAGTCTACTTTTGCTGCAACAAAACCCTTTCCGCATGGCATCACATCCCACTATAAAAGATGGCACAGGTCCATGAGTTGTGCTTCTGATGAACACATGGACCTGCTACCATCCCATCCCCACCTGTTGTGATCGTGGTATATTCACTTAACCAAAAAAATATGTTAAGTACCTGCAGTCGCATGATGCTCCTGTCCTTACCTTCCATGGGGAAAGGGAAAGGCAAAAAGGGGGCTTCCCCTTCCCCAGCACAGCATGGGCAGGAAAGTGTCACTCATGCTCTCCAGAGACCTGACCAGGTGAAAAAGGAAATTCCCTGTTGCTTTCGCGGCAAAGGTGCTGCCAAATTGCGACAGGATAACAACAGGATCAAGTAGGGTGCAGAAATGGCCTAACAATTGGATTTAGCCCAAAAGATTTGCTCTGCTGGGATCCCAGGTTAAAAAAAGCTGACTACAGCAGTCCAAAAATAAACTAATTGCCACTGTTTCTATTTTGCCATTATCTGCTCATGGAAGAGTATATAAGTTGCTAGCTTAGCAGTTTTGTATTATTTTGTTCCAGCTCTATTTGGGGAGGCCTCAGAAAGGGTTTTCTGCTCTTGAGGGAAACAGGTTCATTGAATCAATCTAGAACCTTGAGTTATCCCATGCTTTTTATAACCCTATTAGATAATCAATGCTGCAGCATACGGTTTAACAATACTAATTTGTTCATTTGTTGTCTTTTCAAAGAAATAATAACATTTACTTTCAAAGCCAGCTGATTTTGTCCATGAACCCAAGTTGCTTTTCTTTGATCTTCGGGGGCAGCTAAAAGGTAAGAAAAAAAAGCACAGATAGTTGAGTTCCCCTTTCAGCGTACTTAATTCATCGCTATCTCCGAAACCTAAAAGGAATAGATTTCTGACATTATTATTTAAATTCACTTTTGTGTTGGAAGCACTGCCAATTACCAACATATCCATAAAGGCAGTCACCTGGCCAGTACAGAACATGTACGGACACAAACAATCAGAAATGCATGCTAGACATACTCCACAATTTTATCCACTCCTCACATGCAGTAACTTTAACTCCAATTACTGGCAGTTTGTGAAAATCCTGAAAAATACAGGTTTGGCAGGGCCCTTTTTCCCTTTTATACACTAAAGATTTTTGGGGTTAACTTTAAGATTAAAGGGTAATGTTTTGTGTTGGTGAATTTCCATTCTGGGTATGAGCAGGCTATTCTATAACTGAGAGCCCAGAGACAGGAAATTTTACTCTTACTTTCTCAGTTATGGAATTAATCCAAGTAGGAAGTTTTCTGCTGAAACATAAAATGTTTAGTTTATAGAACTTTAACACGAGATGTGTAAAGGTAGAAGATAATTGTACAAAAAGAAACATACTTAGGAGCACACAGCAGTTAACAAGATATTTTGAAAACAAAACACCACTTAGCTTTGAGAAAGATGGCAATGCTGTATTTTGTATTGATGATTCAACCACTGACCTGTGCGTTCCATCTCTTATGCTCCCTATCAAGCTGTTTAATCAATATTTCTGCAGCTTTCACAGTCTCTTGTGCTTTAGTAACTTCTGTTTCAAGCTTAGCAGCCTCACTTGTTCTGGCTTGGAACCTGTAGACCAATTACATTTTAAAGACATCTTCAATAACAAAAGAATGCGTTTTCAAGTGAAACTTAATTCTCTTTTCAGAAGGAAAGCATTACTACAAAAAAAGTTGTAATAGCTAAAATATTAAAGTCAAACATAAGAGATAAAAATCAAAAGTTTTTTTAAGAAAAAAAAATACACACCTGTCTTTTAATTCAGCCACCTTTTGACCAACAGAATTAACCAAGTCTTCCAGCTTTTGTCTTCTTTCTTCTGTTTTTCTGAGATTACTGAAACATATAAAGAATATCAGTTGAGTTCCTTACCAATCACAATGTAAAAAATGGGTGACATTAGAAGGATATATTAACAGCCAAAAGCAGTTTCTATTTTTCAAAGACAGAAATTGTTCCATATTTCTGAACTGCAAATATTAATTTATTTAATAGAAATTTAAGCCATGACACTCAAATCACCTTCTCCCTGAGAACAAGAGGTGTACCCCAGAGAAACAAGATGGATGCTTGTACCTGGAAGCATAAAATCTGCATTATGAACTTTGTTTCAAAAGAGAAGAGAAATCCATGCAATGGTAGAAAGAGATTTCCAGGTTGGTTTGGCAGGCTAAGAAACCCAGAATAAATTTTAAAAGTAAGAAAGTTCTTGTTATGGAAAGGGGCAGCTTGGGAGTCCCCAATGTCAAATTGTATTACAAAGTCTGCTGCTTTGTATGGTTGAAGGAACAGATATTGCTTAGATATGTGAGATTCTTGGATATTAAACACCATAATTTAAGATTTGGTTGACACAGTTACCTTTGTATGATAAAGTCAAGGTACACACTGAATTTAAAAAGCATTGACTTAGAAAGGCTCTTCTATGAGTTTGGTATAAATATAAACAACAGGCTTTTTCTTCATATAACATTAACTACCTCACTGCAGGAAGCCTTTTTTCAGAAAGACTGGGTTAAATATCATAAATGGTTTCTTTATGATGATCATTTGTATTTTGAACAAGATAGGTGAAGGTTTAAATGGAGAGAGATAATTCTCAAGAAAAGCAAAGATCTTAATTGGCTTGCTTATATACAAGTTAAAGACATATTTAGTCAAGATAAGAGAAATGTAGCCATAAAGGTTAGAGAAAATAAAGAGTTGGTACTTACGTGAATGATCATTCTGGGATGACAGGAGGAGCAATCCACTATGCCTGGGTTTTGATCCTCGTGCCAGCCTGACGCAGGAGCTGTCCTCGAGCTAGAATTCCAAAACCGTTAAACCGACTCTGTCCCTCTCCTGGCAGTTCACTTCTCCAGCGTACCTATAAAGTGTTAACATTCCACCTATACTTCCTAATCCTTATCCTAGTGGTGGGTGTGGATTGCTCCTCCTGTCATCCCAGAATGATCGTTCACGTAAGTACCAACTCTTCATTCTCAGGCTGACAGGAGGATCAATCCACTACACCTGGGACTTTCCCAAGCTTACCCCTGGGTGGGTCTTTTAACTAAACCACAGCTTGTAGCACCCAGCAGCCGAATGCTTCCTGGGCTGACTTATACTTGTCTAACTTATAGTGTTTAATGAATGTATTAACCTCTTTCCACTCAGCCACATTGCACACATCCTCCAAAGAGCATGCGGAATCATATGCCAGTGACGTGGCCATAGATCTAGTTGAATGTGGCCACACATTGGCTGGTCGCGGCTGCTTGGAGTAGTCGTAACATAAGAAAATACAATTCTTTATCCATGCTGCGATGACTGCTTTGTTTACACGCTGGTCCAGAGTTTTCGGTTGGTATGATAATAACAACGATTCTGATTTTCTGAACTCCTTTGTTCTGAGTATGTAAGCCTTTACTGCCCTTCTAACATCTAATGTATGCCACTTCCTCTCAAGAGGTTGGACCGGCTTCGGGCAAAATGTTGGTAAATGAATAAATTGTGTCTGTGAAATAATGACAAACTCTTGGGTTTGAAGGAAGGGTCAAACCCCAACGTCAGCTTATCCTGGTCAAAAACATACAGGTTTGCATTGATTGATAACACAGCTAACTCTGATACTCTCCTAGCAGATGTAATATCAAGGAGAAAAACAGTCTTTAAAGATAACAGTCTCAACGATGTCTCTATCAGAGGTTCAAATGGTGGCACTGTTAGAGAATTTAGCACTAGATTCAAGTCCCAAGACGGGAACCTATGTACTGTTGTGAATGATGACAATGTCGCCCCTCTTAGGAAACGCTTAATATGTGGATGTCTCGTGAAGGATTACATGTCCTATCATATGTTTTCTGTGTTGACTCTCTGCGTGAGCCCAGGATAGTTTTACTACCCTGTCCGTGTAACCCTGCTGAGTCAGAAATCGCCTCTCAATCTCCCAGCTGCCAGACTCAACCACTCCGGGTGTGGATGGTACACTGGCCCTTGGCTCAAGAGATCCTTCCTCGGAGGCAACCTCTACGGAGGCCCCCGAGCTAACTGTAGCAGCAGTGGGAACCATGGTCTCCTTGGCCACAGTGCACCAATCAATATCACTGAGGCCTTCTCCAGCCGAACCTTTATCAAGACTTTTTGAATAATACGAATTGGTGGAAAAACTTACTGAGTCCCTGGAGGCTACTTTGCCAGAAGCGCAATGCAAGTCTCGGCATCTTTGTCTCCAAACCTGGAAAAAATACCTTTCTAATTCGGCATTTATTCCCAGTAGCAAACAAATCGACTAGTAATGGTCCAAGAATTTTTTTCTCTCTTGGAAAACTTCCACATTCAGCAACCTTTCCCTTGGATGCAGAGCATTCCTGCTCCATAAATCCACTTGAATATTTAGTTCTCCTTCCAAGTGTCCTGCTGTAAGCGGCAGCACATTTCTCTCAGCCCATCGGAATACCCGAGTGGACTCCATCACCAGGGCATCGAGTGCAACCCGCCTTGTTTGCATACATAGGCTCTGGTTGTTACATTGCCTGTAAACACCTTTACATGTTTGCCCCTCACCAGGTGCAGGCATTTTTGGAATGCCAAGCAGACAGCCTTGAGTCCCAAATAGCTGATACTGAACTTCCTGTCAGCCGCAGACCACTGACCTTGTACTGAATAGCCTTTGCAGTGGGCTACCCAACCTGACAGGCTCACATTCGTTGTTATGTGTACTGTTTTCCGCACTTACAGAGGAACCCCTGAGGTCACATTCCACATTTACTGCCACCAGGACATACCCATCCGGATATGCTATGGTACTTCCACTTTGTAGTGTTTCCTCCTTGCAATTGCTAACTGATGCCTCAGTGGCAATCGTTGCAAAGGTTTCAAATGAAAGCTGCTCCACTGGACTAACTGTGTTGTTGACACCAGCAGACCCAGCACTTTCGTCAACTGCATTAAGTCCATTGAGGAGGTCCTCCTTAACTTGCGGACTGCCATTTGAACTTTCTCCACCCTTCGGAAGAAAGGTACAGCCTTCCTGTTGCCGTATTCATTCGAGTTCCTAAACGAACACCTAGTCTGTCAGAACCTGTATAGTCAATTCCAGGTCCTGTCAAATTGGCCTTTGATTGTGCTTTTACCCAGATGCCGTGTAAATAAGGATACAAGGGAATCCCTTGTAGACGTAGGAAGGCTATCAGTGGCACCTATGCCTTTGTAAAAACTCTTGGTGCTGACGCCAGGCCAAATGGCAGGGCCCTGAACTGATATTGCTTGTCCTGGTAATTGAATCATAAGTATCTCCTGTCATCAGATCTCATCAGTATGTGCAGATATGCCTCTTTCAGGTCTATCGATGCCATATAATCTCCTAACACCAGATTCTCCTTGATAGTCTGTAAGGTTTCCTTTTTTAACCGAGGTACTTGAAATTCAACACCGGCCTATACTTTGGCTATGGGACCACGAAGAATACGGAGTATACTCCCATATACCTCTGTTCTTTTGGTACCTCCTCTATCGCACCTATGTTTAGCAAGTGAGTTATCATGTGGAATAGCACCTTTCTTTTGGCCTGCTCTGCTGACAGTGTCGGTGGCAGATAAACCTGTCTCACTTGGTGTCTCACTGGGAAAAAATAAAAATTTTGTAACCTTGGGTTACTACTCCTAACACTCCACAGTCTGATGTTACTTGAGACCATTGTAACCGAAAGACAGAAGTCTTCCGACCTTTTGATGTTTGTAATCAATATGAGTTTTCTTTCGCTTGGCCTTGTTTCTTTCCTTGGCCTTGTTATATTGGAATCGTTTTGCACACTGAAGTCTAGGTCTGCTCCATTGATTACTACCTGTTCTATAGTTCATATTTCCTCCTGTATATTTGTAAGATCTGTCTTTTCGAAAGGAATAATTTGTATTCCTGTATCTCCTCTCTACCCTTCTCTTATGTAAAGTGGCATAACTTGTTTTTTCTCCAAGGCCTTAGTTCCAAACAGGAGTTCTCCCTGGAAAGGAATGTAAGCCAAGTTTTTTACGGGACTTCTGGTCTACTTCCCAACAACACAGCCATAATGGCCGGCTTTCTACCGTCAGCATGCTTATGTTCCGTGCTGCCAAGGTTACGGAATCTAAATTCACATCTGCTACCTATTTAGGCACCTTTTGAATTCGCTGCACTGCTTTCCAGAGCTCCTGCATATTAAATTCTGGGTCTCCCGAATGTCCTGAGACCACATTACCGCTGCCCTAGCTGATATTGAAGTGGCAGCAGATTCTTTAACAGTAGCTGACACTGCTTCCTGAGCTTATCTCAGTACAGAATCTTACCTACGCTCATCCATTTCCTTCAGCTGGGTGTCCCCTCCCTAAGGAGAACAGCCCCGAAACCAATTTTGCTATTAAAGCATCCACAGGAGAGACTTTTAGAAATTCCTCATGCTCTTTCGGAATAGATATAACTTGGCATGGAACCGTAATAACCTCCTTGCGCATTTTAGGCATGGGAAACTACATGTTTCTCGCCTCATTATTCCTAAAGAGTGATGCTAGTTTACATTCCTTATTCTCTTTTTTCAATGGTGTCCTTGTCACTATCTAATTCCAATGTTAGAAGTACTGTTCTCAAAGTTCCCTTAAAGAAATCTGCTTCAAAACATCCTATTTATCTCTGATCCATTGTCTTCCTCTATGTCTGAGAATTGCACATCACCATCTTCCATAAGCATTACTAAGAAATTCCTCCTCTGAAACAGTTTTGCTATTTTCCTTATACTGAGAGGACAAAGTTTGGGTTTTTGTTTGTTTGTTTGTTTTTTGCTGCCACGGTGTCTGTAAAGAAAATACTTTTCTCCTTTTCGTCTGTAAATCTTCATGTGACGCCGTCTATTGGCCATTAGAATTCACATTTACTGGCCTACTAATGTTCAATTGCTGTTGTAGTTGCGTTTGTAAGTTATTTTGGTTATTAGAATTGCAACCTGTTTGTATGGCCATGCTGCCACTTGTGAAATTATTATTTGATGTGCCATCAGCACTGATTGAAACTGTGCTACCACCGCCTCCAAACCTCCAGTGTCCCTGCTGCGGTTTGGGTCTGTGCTGCCAAGCACTCACCAGCCATCCTTGCAGGAATTGGCTAGGTTCCGCCGGACAAGAGGAAAACATCCAGCTTCTGGGTGGCTGGTTCAGCTGCGCCATTTTCTGCCGAGGCTGCTGTGGCAGTTTTAGAATGCCCGCAGCCTCGTCACCTTTTGAGGCTGAGCTAGTGCGCACGCACGGTGCCCCACTCAAAATGGCGTCGTCCACCTTTGAGTGGCCTTATACCTCAGTGGGCACGTGCAGCGCCACACTCAAGATGGCGTCATCAGCCTTTGAGTATCCAGTTACCTCAGTGAGCGCGTGCGGTGCCACACTCAAGATGGTGTCATCAGCCTTTGAGTGGTCAGTTACCTCAGTGAGCACATGCGGTGCCACACTCAAGATGGCATCGTCAGCCTTTGAGTGGGCAGTTACCTCAGTGAGCACATGTGGCGCCACACTCAAGATGGCGTCGTCAGCCTTTGAGTGGGCAGTTACCTCACACGACGCCATCTTAGAGTTTGCCTTTCCTAGATGGTGTCCAAAATTCTTACCTGTAAGTTTATCTCTGCTGCTGGAGTTTTTGGGAGCTTCTAACCGCCTTGCTTATCCTATTTCCTCACCTTTTTAGAGGTTGAAGAAATGGTCAAAGACTCTTTGCTAACAGCGAGTTCTTAATCATCTGCCTTACTTTCACTGGAGGACAGGAAAAAATATTACGGAGCTCGTCAGCACGCTGCTCTTCAGCAGGTTACTGCGTAGTTGTTTCTTGCTCCGGTTGAAGGCCCTTTGCTGACAGCGAGTTTTAAATCATCTGCCTCACACACCGTGGAGGACAGGAAAATGTTACGGAGCTTGGCAGCGTGCTGCTCCTCAGCAGGTCGCTGCATAGTTGTTTTCTGCGCCCTTGCTCCGATTTCCACATCCAAGAGCCGTCATACAACGGTCATCTGGACGGTACTTTATTTATTAGTGTCCGAGCCCAAATCATTGATGCTACAGTACACTTATGGAGCTTGGCAGCGTGCTGCTCCTCAGCAGGTCGCTGCGTAGTTGTTTTCTGCGCCCTTGCTCCGATTTTCACATCCAAGAGCCGTCATACAACGGTCATCTGGGCGGTACTCTATTTATTAGTGTCCAAGCCCAAATCATTGGTGCTACGGTACACGTCGTCTGTCAGGGCCGTTTTTGCTTCAGAGGCTTTTCAATTGCCATTTCTCCTCCTTCAAGTCTCTTCTCTCTAAGGCACCTCAAATCTAATCCGATATCTATATTTGTTCCTATATTGCCAGAGAGGTACTTAAACGCGTCTTACTGCACGCCAGGAGAAACAAAAAACTGCCAGGAGAGGGACAGGAGTCGGTTTAATGGTTTTGGAATTCTAGCTTGAGGATGGCTCCTGCGTCAGGCTGGCATGAGGATCAAAACCCAGGCGTAGTGGATTGATCCTCCTGTCAGTCCGAGAATGAGTTTTCTTTAGAGTTGTGTAAAGATGATGACCATGTAATTTAAAAAGTATATAAAATAGCTTTTGAAACTAGAGAGAGAAGGACAGCCTATAAAATGGGACATGATAAAGCGGGCCCCAAAATTTGGGCATAATGTCCATATGGATGTATAGAAAAAAATGTGATCCAAAAATGTAAAATTTACTCTGTGCAATAATTTAAAAGAAAACCTGTGTAAGACGGTATATAGATAGCATCTAACCCCAGATAAACTGTTGAAAATGACCCAGCATGTTGCAAACCAATGTTGGAGAAGTAAAGATGAGGAGGGCTCCTTTTCTCATATATTGCAGACTTGTAAGAAGACAAAAAGGTTTATATGTAATCTCCCCCCCCCGCAAAAAAAAAGGCAGACTGTGCAATATTACTAGAAATATTTCTGTTGGGCACTATGGATAAAAACCGGAAGAGTAAATATGGATTACTTTTTTGATATATGACAACAGCCAAAATATTGTTTGATGGGGGGGGGGGGCAGAGTCCTACTGTGTATTAGTTATATATATATATGTATTTCTTTTTCTTTATTCTCCTATTCTTTTTTCCTCTCTCTTTTTTCTTTCTCTCTCTTTTTCTTCTTTTTGTTTCTTTATATTTGAATGTGTATGACTTTGTAAACTAAACTGTTTGTGTTAAAAATCCTTTAAAAAAATTGAAAAGAAATCCATAAATGTTTTCAGCATGTTTCAAAATGTGCTATCTTCCTCCATGCAGATTTATTGGAAATGTCCCACAGTAGAATTTACTTTTAATATGCACATAACTGAAGCTTTAGATTAAAGAATAATCATATTGTTCCTAGTAAGAAATACAAGTTAGGTAAAGAAATTTTCCCATAACAGAAATTCATTGGTGTACTCTAGAAATTGTCAACTATTCCAACATTGAAGCCACAGCATGTTGGATTCAAAACTATAAAGACATGCTGTATTTATCCTTCAGATGAGTCAACTCTTTTCCCATTAGATTATTTCAATGAATGTTTCCAGTGCTCTTATTTGATATTTGACAGCCAGTGTGGAATCTGGAACACATGTAAAGAATAATATGTAGTACTCACGCTTCTAGGCCTGCTTGTTCAGTTTCCAGAGGCTGAATTCTCTCCAGGACATAGGAGTATTGAACATTTGCTTTAACCCATGCCGCTAAGGGTGCAGCTGCAACACTGGCTCTTTTAGCATTCTGAAACATTTGAACATCTTTTTATCATCAGGATACATGCACCAGTTTTAACAAATAAAATGTACTTCTACACATAACACACTGCAACCAACACATATCACCCTACAAGGCAGCTAGTAATTCCAGAGTCTCAAGCAGTGCTTAGAGCAGTCCTTCTCAGGCTATCTGATACAGGAGACCAGAAATTATTTTTTTTTCTAATGTGCCAGGGACCTCCATATTTGTGCCTATAGGTACTACCTTTTTTTCCTTTCTTTCCTGGAAACTCACCAGGGACCAGCAGCAAATGACTGAGGAATCTGCACTGGCCCAGGGACCAACTTTCTGAGTAGCACTGGCTGACAGCATGATTTTTCAAACTTAAAGAAATAATGTTAGTCACCACTTTCTAATTATGATTAATGATGCATTAAGGTTAACTTAGTCCTTGATTAACATGTTGCTTTTAAATTGCTTTTAAATTATTCACACCTAAAAAATTCCTAATGTAATCCTATTTCATTGTTAAAACTTGAAAAATTGCCCCAAATTACCTCCAAAAGCCAGCTTGCAGAATAACAGCCACATATTTGTCATTATCCCCTTTGAGGCCCCTCCCTAAACTGCAAACACTAGGATTCCATAGGATGTTGAAAGTGGAATAATAGCACTATAACAGTCTAGTGCAGAAATGGCCTATGACCCTGGGGATGAGTTCAAATTCACACTCAGCCATAGAAATCCAGTAAGTGATCTTGCACAAGTTGCACTCTCTCAGCCTCAAAGGAAGGCAAAGGCAAACTCTTCTGAACAAATCTTGCCAAGAAAAGCATGTGACAGATTCACCTGAGAGTCACTGTCAGTTCAAAATGACTTGAAGACACACAACAACATTATTTATGGTACATTACTTCCATCTTCTGCTCTAATATATTTTGGGAGGCCCCTATTAAGAGGACTTCTGTCTATAAAATATATATTCCACAATAAATTTGACAGCATTATGTTGTTGCTATGTGCTTTCAAGTTGACTTCAACTTGTAGCGACTCTTTCTGTAGGATTTTCTTGGCAAAGTTTATTCAAATGAGGTTTGTCACTGTCTTGTCTCTAAGGCCAAAAGAGTGTGACTTTCACAAGGTCACACAGAAGGTTTCCATGGCTGAGCAGAGATAAGAACCCAGGTCTCCTAAAGTCCTAATCCAGCACTCAGAACACCACCCCATGATGGCTCGGTACTCTTTAAGCTGCCATAAAATTATAATTCCCCCCACCTTCTCTGACACTACTATGTCTTTGAAGTATTTCATTTATTTTCCTAATTAACAACCATGGAATGCTAACATAAAAGAAACACACTGCATTCATTCTGATTTCTTACAAGATGTTTTGATAGATATATTTAGCTCCTGTTAACACATCCAAGGGCTGGTTTGTGAAGACACTGAATTCTGCATTCTAAAAGCAGATAGCTTGAGAAACAAGAAGAGAAGTAGGATCATTCTGTTTCATTGATCTCTGTCTCCTCTCTTCTAAGACTGAATCTGAAAAGTTCCCCTTTTGATTTTCTGCTCAGTCATAAGCATTGAATACTAGATCTTTAAAAAGCTGTTGGTGGTGGGGAACCTAGAATCTGTATGGTCTTATTCCCACAACAGTTATTGCTTTTCAGATTTCTACAAGAAATATTCAATCATTTAACCATAACATTACTTTTTCTTTTTTACAAAAATAAGAGGCTATAAAATAACAGCACAACTAAACAAAGTCACTGGGCAGCAATCTGTTCTTAACCATAGAATTGCTCACCAAGAAACGCTCCTACGAAGAATTAAAGGGCTAATGCATAAGTATGTGTCCACAATATTACATGTATTTTTCCCTGTCCATGAAACGTGTGTGCAGATACACAGCCCTGGAGGCTACCAGGCCACCCTGAATATTTTGGAGCACAACAAGGTAGGAAAAAGAAAAACATATTCATCTTGCCCCTTCCCTCCCTCCTCTTTCTCCTTATCCTCCTTCAAATTGCCTATCATTCTATACGAGTTGGGAAGAAAAGATATTTCAAAGACAGCATGCTATCACTACTAGTAGCAGCTAGGGACAACCAGCTAGCAGTCAGTGTTGCTGAGAATGAGCTAAAAACAAAATTTGATATTTCTGACTAATAGGAGGATTAGAAGGGATAACAGGAGCACAAATATTTTATTTTTAATGATGACTAGAAACACCTCCCATAGGAGTTGATGAAGACAAGGTTGGATTACGCTGGCTAGGGGAAGCTCCCTCCTCAGGCACTTATCCAAGACTGGGCAAGGGCCCCATGCTTCTGCCCAGTTGTCTGTATTTAGCACTACCTCTGAACATGTCTGTAACAAGCAGTATAACAGCAATTGGAATTATATTCTTTCTTAAAACTAATAGCATAATTAATTTACTACCCCAGGACTGCAGCTTTACAATATTTTTTTAAAAAATTATTCTCTCTTTTTCCACCAACCATCTAGATATTTACAAGAAAAAATCGTTTTGCATTAGTAAATCAGTAAAATAATTAGTAAAGTTAGTAACAGAGGGTAACGCAAAATCTGGAATTCATTGAATCAATGTTTGTTACACATATTTAAAAAGTTACCTTTGGATCAAAAGATGATTTATTCTTAGCTAATAGTTCTTCTACACTCTCTCGAATTTCTTTTGGAATATTTCGAGCATCAAAAGTTGCAATGTCATCTTTAACACCTCTTTTGGCAAGAAAACTGAAAAATATATTAAAGAATTCAAAAAAGGACAAATAAATATAGAGTTTTGTAAAATGAATTAATGCTTGTGTTAAAAATTTGTGCATAAAAAAACATTTTATCTACAGTTATTTGTTGTTTCTGTGTGCCTTCAGGTGACTTTTAAGGCTGAATGGGGAGTCAAACCCTGGTCTCCCCAAATCCTAACCCAATACTCTAACCAATACATCACACTGGTTTCACCTAGCCTGAAAAACTGAGGGTCATAAAAACTTTTTTTAAAAAGGTATGCTGCTTTTATAGAAATTTGGTGCACTAAATCCAAAAATGAACTCAGATTTGCTCTGTCACACACAGTTTTTTTCACAACTTGCTCTGATGTATTTATGTTGTAATATGTGACTGAATGAAATTAGTAGTGAAAAATTATCATGTGAAACATGGCCAGTTCTGAATATATTTACAAAAAATATAAACCTTTATAAAATACATAAATTCAGCTACACAAAACACAAAAACCCATTCAAAAGTGTTATGGCCCCACACACCCTCCAAGATCGATATGGTTTAATTAGTGAAATATTATTTAGTTGGCACATGCATTAATTGGCATTGATATAAAATGGAACCTGAGGTGACTGGAAGATCAAGCTGAGCAGAGAAAAATTACTGACTGAAAACACATGATTGCAAGTCAACCAACACCACCTCTAGGTGCAGCCGAAGTCTGTGTCAGGAAGACTGCCAAGCAACTCCAAAGATAAGGCTTAAGATGAAGCTAAAATATCCTTGAGCATACAATATTCAAAGGGAAGTTCCCACCAAAACCATGATTGTTTCAGCCCTGTTCCCTCACACCTGGACATTTCCTTGCATTGTCCCCCAAACCACTCTACAGTACAGAGCTATTACTACAGCCATTACCTCTGGACCCTATTGTCTGTGTTGCAACTGCCTTTGTCCTCTCGGCTGGAAGAGTCATTCACACCTACACCCGCAGGGTGGTTTTTGGGTATATAAGCCTTCTGTTTTGAGCAGTCAAATGCAGTACTTCACTTGCTGGTTGCCACGCTGTCATTCTGATTTCTGAACAAGTATTGTCCTTAGGTGCCCGCCTAAGCCACATCACTGCTTTCTTTGCTGCTCTCCAGACTACTCCAGATCAGTAATTATCACAATTCCTCTATCCACAATTTTCTTCCCTTTTTTCTCCAGTTAGCTCTTGTGTGAGCGCTTGGATCTTTGGCATGCATGTGTGAAAGCTTCAATAAAACACATTTTAGCCTATTTTAGAATCTCTGGCTGGTTCTTTCCTGCAAGACCCCTTAAACACTGATGGAAAGATCTCGCTAGGTCACCTCCCTCTTGCAGTCCTCCCAATTTGAGCTAATTCCCTGCTGTCATGTGGAGATACTGGCATCACGGGTGGACCCCCAAGTCACTCACATTTTAGGGTAACAAAAGTACTAAAAGAAATCACAGTGGAACATCAGCATCCACACTTAATTCAGTTCTTACTCAGCTTGAGTTTCTGAAAGAACTGTGTGTGGCACATTTTTATTGTGTTTGTCAAATTCAACTCCCCAAAATATATTACAAAATCTACAATACTGAAAAAAGGTTTTTCATCACAGGCCTGTAATACCAGGTTCTTTCTTTGGTATTTAGAATGAAATGCATAAGACTTTGGAAAGAAATGAATACACTGGTCATAAAGAAAACTAAATAAAATGTGTAATACCTCTTTATGCTCACCCATGATGTATCAAAAATACCCATCAGCCGTAAGACCCCTTCCAGGATGTCTCTAATTATGTCAGGGGGCATACGTAGTGAGCGGATTTCTGACAGAGATTCTGGTTTGATATTTCCGACTGCTAATTTAGCTTCATTTACCAATGGCTAAAAAGAGAAACATAACAGAATTACTTAAATTGCTCAGTTTTAATAAAACTATCCTTTTATTCTTTTAGTGTAGCTGGAATTTTACAGAGTCTTCATGATCTCAAAGTACAATTGGAAACAAGTAATATACATGGAAATTTACTAGAAAGTTGAAGCAAACATTATCGTCATTCTTCATGCTAAATGGAAGGGAACAGAATGTGAATATTATAATAATCAATATCAGTGCTGAAACTCCTGATTCCCTTTTTCATCTGCTAAACCTTTCCACTTTATTGTATGCAGGTCATAATATTTGTATTACCATGAAATACTATCAAATTCCAGTTGCCAATTTGTTGACAACCTCTTCTCTAACTTCTTCAGTTCTCATGATAATTGTTTAAGTTCAGAATAACCCATAGGCATGAACCACAGACACCAGGAAGAAGAATTGAAGAGCTATCTACAAAAAAAAAATCAATTTGCAGGTAGAGAGAAACAGATAGAGTTGGAATGGGGATTATAGCACAAGAAAATAAGGTAGAGGTTAAGAAAATTCATGGCAAAAAATATAAGCAGGATGAAATAAGAAATCACAAGAAATTTATTTATGAGATAAATATTTACACAAATTCTGGGCAGATTTCCAGATGAGAACAGGAAAAAAAACAATAATAGATAAGTAGAGAAGAAACACATAAGAGAAGTCTTCTAACTCCTCCACCCTTTCTAAATTTCTACCAGAAAGCATGTGGCAACACTGACATGAAAATGGTTTCATCTGAGGGATGCATCTCCCTACTAATAATATGCATACTCTTTAAACTCAGAGCCAGTTATTATACAAACATGTATTTTTCAGTATTGGTACACTTAAAATCCACAACTTTTTTTCCTTGAATGACAGTACATAAAGAAAAAAAAGGAGAGGGCAAGTCTTTTATATTAATGAATTCTCTATATAAAGCAAGATATAAAAACATGAAAAATTAATACTTTTTTACATAAATTACCTGAACTTCCCTCAGTTCATCCTCTATTATTGCTTTTCTTTCTTCAATTTTCACAACTTCTTGTGCTATTTTCTGTTTTATTTTTTCCATTTCTGATTTTTGTTCACTTGCATTCTACAGGAAACAAGATATAATTCAAGGGAGTTACATCGTGCATATTTGTTGGTAATGGAAAGTTGTCATTGTTTGTAGAATTAGGGTTTGTATCCTTTATAATTACTTTTCAAGAGGAAGACAGATGTATGAAATTGTTTAACAAGGATGGATGGCTTTTGTAGACATTTCTGTTTCATGCTTTTATCATCATAGTCCCACATTGTTCCACCTTCCTAGACTAATTGTTTTCTCTGCAGTCTATCCCTTGTTATTCTTTTCTTTTAATCTTTTTGAACTCCTTTGTCAAGATGCTTTTAAGTGGACTACATTCCAATATTGCTTTTGCAACTTTAAGTGCTAGGAAACAATACCTGCATAGAAACAGTGATTTCCTGAAGAGCAGCATCAGCTTCATCTTGCTTCATTTTGAGCAATATACTTTGTTCTTCAGCTTTCCTGTTTAATTCGTCAACAAGAGCTTTTGCTTCATTCAGTTTGGCCACTCCAGCCTACAATTAACAAATGGAGGTTGACTAGATGTCATTTAGAAAGTCAGAAATCTACAGGAACAAAAATTTCATTCCTTCATATTCCTATGCTGATATTTCCTGGGGTCTGTTAGAAAAGTTTTCTAAAAATCCTGATTATATCAAAAATAATTATTTAAAACAATTTTAAAAGGCAGTTAAGATATAATAATGATGATAAAAATACAACCACAACACATTCTTAAAAAAAATCTCCAGCAACAGTTAACATCTGAAGGTCTGGGTAAACAGAAAAGGTTTCATCAGCTGGGAGAAAGAAAGCAGAGAGGGGATCAGCTTAGCTTCCTGTTGAGGGTGGGAACTTCAGTCAGTGAGTGACCACCAAGAAGGGTCTCATTCATGTCTTGAGATAGAGTCAGCTAAAAACAAATCTCAGTTTTGCTACTAATTTACTCCAAGACTTCACATGCAAATCCAATCAGAAAGCTCTTCACTTTTCTTCATGAAAATTTTCCAAACATTGTTACCAGTAAGAGTTCCAAAAAAGGTGTTCATGTTTTTGTTTTGGGCTTCCAGGGCCTGGACTCAGACTCAGAGTCTGAGACAGCAGAACCTGCTCTGAGCCCTGGCACAGATACTGTTACAGCAGCAACTGCAGAGCAGACACCTGCCCCAGAGATAGAATAGGAGGCTGTGCCAGCCCCAGCAGGGAGCCCTGCTCATTCTGACACAGAGAGAGACCTATCCATACCTAACTTCACCCAGCATAGACACCAGAAGGGTCTCCTGCGTTGCTCCCAGCAAATTTATGCCAAACAGCAATTAATCAAGCACCACCTGTGCTGATTTTGGAACCTATAAGAATGGAGCCTTTCCCCCTCCAGCTTTTGTCGGTAATTAACTGACCACTTCTCCTGTATTCCCGTTCACTGCCCCTGCCTGTATTTCTGCCTTGACTTGTGTTTGTTTTGCCTGCCTCTGATTTATGGATATTGTTGGGACCATTATTGCTTCTCATTTGCAAAGCTGTCTCCTTGCTTGAGTAAACTGACCATTTAAGTTACTGCTGAGTTTCTGACCTATGTTTGTTATCAGCTTCTCCCGGCTGCCAGCCCAGACCAAGCTTAGACAGTTTTGACTTAAGCTGAAAACTTATGTTTTACAGTTTTAAATGAAATCAGTTTAAGGGTCACAGTAAAATTAGCAGTCAAACTATTGATAGGTTACTGCAATGTTCAATTAATCTAAAGTTCTACTCATATATGACTATAGTCATACAGGAAAAGACTAGCACAAAAGGAACTCTCTAGAAAAGGGGTTCAAATAACAATGAAGAAGACCCCTTTATTTTTTAAGCATTTACAGAAGGCACCATAATGGGGAGGGAAAGAGGAACTTGAATCAAAATAATTTTACATACTTGCAAATGACTTTGCCTTTTTATTAACTCTGTCCTTTTGCTGTTAAAGATAGCACGATACATATGCAGGAAAGTCATGTATCTTCTGGGTGTAGCTCCATAAGGTTTACATGTCTCATGGATCATCAAAAATGACTTTAAGAATTCAGAATCACCTAAGTAACATATTGAAGATATTGAAAATTTAGAGCTGCTGCATAGGCTGATAATATGCAAATATTATCAAAAAACAAAAGACCATGTTGTTTACATAAATCACGACCATAAATCACAACCACTACATACAAGATACAGACCACTGCACATTTCAATTTTTTTTCTTTTGGTGCAAGGTACACAGGGATACATTCATTGCAAGATAAAATTCAGTTTGACTTTTCTAACACTTCCAGAAGCAGGGATTATCAATCTTTTTATATATATACTTTTACTAGATCCAGAGGATTCTGTTTTTTTCCAAATGAATTTAGCTATCAAATTGCTTCCTAGGGAGAAATCTTCTGTGATTTGAGTATTCCCTCAACACGTTTGCTCAAAGTTCATTTTGATGCAGCAAAGGATTAGCAACAAAGAACAAAAACAGCATGGAAACCCTGGCTGTATTCTAAGAGCATGGCCAAGATAGTGGATCCCTCCTTCACTATGCAATACACATAAAGCCTTGGGATTACACAAATATCCTACTTGTTTCTTAGTGCAATCAAATGTCTCAGTGTACAGACTACACTGTTTTTTCCAAGAGCCCTAGAGGAGGAAAAATGCTATGCAGGAAGTACTGGACAACCCTTGGAAAAAAGCATAATAAGCAACCACTCAGCAACCTATTAATACTCATTAAACAATTCCAAGTGCTGGTAGAATTCAAAGACGTGTTATTCTACATCAGTATGCAACAGGGATCTTGTAGCATCCTTGAGGGTGCTACAAGATCCCTTTGCATACAATTTCCAATGTTCTTGCACTCTGGATGTTTGTAGGAACGCATCCCAGGAAAGGTAAAACTACATGAGTATATGAATGTCCTCCTCTCTATTTTCTTTTCAGTGAAAACTCACAAAAAACTGAATCCTCAAGAACAAATACCTTCAGCAATTCTTCCTTTTAATATACTCATGTGCCCACTTCTAAAAGAATATGTGCGTGGCTAAGAAACAGAACTTCACGTCTCCGTATTTTTGCCAATACACTTTAATTTTGTTAACATAATGAAGACACACAGAGTACATACAGATGAATGCTAAAAAAAGTTTTGAAAAGTGAGGGAGAATCGCAATAAAGAGGAACAAAAATATTTGCATAAATATTTAGATTTTAACTAATTGTGGCAGTTAAGATTAAATAATTCATAACATGAAACATAAGCTATATTGTCACAGACATCTTTAAATAAACTACTTTTAGTGGTGTATCATAATTTCAATATTTAAAATACTTTTATTGTTGCTGTTTTACTTCTAATTGTTTTGTCATTGTTTTGATGGCTCGAGCAGAAATAGCTTAGAAACAATACCTAGTCTAAAAATTATCCTTAAATTTGTTAATTCAGAAATTGAGAGGCTGATACTTAAGGGTGAATAATCATTCTAGAAAGGCTGAAGGAACAATCCACTCATGTGGGTTAACCCCTTGGGCCAACCTGATTGAGGCAGGACTTCACCAAAGTTCTTTTCCATTGCATCCATTACTTCCTGAATACTCCCTTCCCTCAGTTTGATCACAGAGCTTTGCTGACTGTCATAGAGATTAAACAGTGATAGAACAGATAGAAATTTGACTGTAACATTCAACAGGTTTTCTTTTTCTTACCCCAGGTGGAGGTGGATTGCTCCTTCAGTCTGCTTGAGTATTCACTGTAGGTATCAACCTCTCATTCTCAGGCAGGCTGAAAGAGCAACCCACACATGTGGGATATACCCGAGCCTCAAGGGCAGACCTCAGTCTTATTGTCTTGAACTACTGCCTGCAAAACTGTTCATCCAAATGCTGCTGACTTGAGCCAAACCTATCTAATTCATAGCGTCTGACAAAAGTTGATGGCTCTTTTCATCCAGGGGCTCCATATACACCCTCTATTGAAGCTGTGACTTTAAAGGACATCATTATCCCCATTGATCTAGTAGAATAAGCACAGACATTCTGTGGATGTAGTACTTTTGCTAAGTGGCAAATAACCTTCAGTCTGCCTCCATTTCTTTTCTGTAGGCAAATAGTCTTCTTCGTACTGTCAGAATAAGTTTGTTTGTTTTTCTTCTCCTTCATTAGCCATCCTATCTACTGAGTATTGACTGTATCTATCTAATAAATTTAATTTTTAAATTTTATATATTTTAAGGAGAGATAGGGAGAAAAAAAAATCATGACCACTTGGCAAGATTTGAAAAACTGAGGGGAGAGAGTGTGTAGGGGGTAATGGATACAACAGGAAAAGAAAAGGAAAAAAAACCTCTGAAGACCTGCCTCAATCAGGTTGGTATAAGGAGCTAAACTACAAGTATGGATTGCTCCTTCACTCTACATGAGAACAAGAAATAGACACCACCATTCTGCTACATGTTGGTGAAATCTGAACAGAATGCTGGTTGCTTTGTTTGATACCATAAGGAAATAATAAGGATCTAAAAGGATTCATCATCACACCATTTTCCCTATATATACAAAGGTAACAAGCTGGACCTCATTGCCCACAAGCCGAGGTGTCTATCCTATCAACAATGCTTAAGAAACATCACTGGTGGCCTGGCCCAATATATGAACGGCTGAAATGAAAAAGAAGATCTGCTTTCCATTTCTACCTCCTCCACTTTGAGATTTGTAACATTCAAACTCCAATTTTCACTTTTCTGTTCCTAATTCCATATCCTCTCTTGATCTTCTACTTCTCAAATAACAAGCTGTTCCTCCTCAGGCCAATATGTTAGTTACATCTCAATCCTGTAAGGAACTTGATTAGCTTCTATATGCATCTATCAAGCTTTCAGACTGTTGATGAGCTGTTTCCATATATGACATTAGTTCCCCCCGCCTCTCTGTCTTCCTATATTCCGTGTGCTCCACTCACTCTTGCCTTTCCCTACCTCCTATCACATCTACAGAGATAATTACATAATTGCTAGTTTTCTCTGAATGTCATTTGTGTAATTACTTTGTTTAAGCAATAAATTGTATATTTGTATTTAAACCTAACCTGTAGCTTGTTCTCTCTGTGCATGTAAGTGTAATAATTCCAACTGAGAAATGCTATGACTATGGATTAATAATGTCATCATGAGTTGTTTGTAGATGAAAATATAGTAAGAAGTTTTTATTTTCTTAATACAGAATTTAATTGGAAAAAATTGCAATTAAAAATGAATTGGGCAATAAGGCAATGGCAAAGTTTTGTATAATGGATCATGATTTCAATATGATATTTCTTCAATATTGTTTTTGCTTCTTTTATTTAAAAAATACAAATAATTGTATAACTATGTGATAGAATTACAGAAAATCTCACCAGAATTCTTCTTTTTGCATTCCTTGGGTGTTTTACCTGATTTTTCATCTGATTCAGTGAATAACATATCAGGTATCTAAAATGGAAAATTTAAGAAAAGAACAAGTAATGCCACTGGGAACTTTTACTGAAACTAGAAATTTAACAAGAAAACATCATTGTCTGGGTGTTGTCCATTTTAACCTTAACAATGAAGACAGGATCCAGCAATGGGAAAAGCCAAATCCAAGAGACCTGAGAAGGAAGCAATCTACTTCCTTACTCCAAAACCTGTCACAGAGGGCCAAGAATTTCTTTGAAGCTGGCTTTTGGTTCACACAAAGGAGTGGACAGTAACTCCATTGTGATTGCCAACACAACACTGGATTTAGCCCTTAGTACTATCTGCTCATACAATAACCGGCTCAGCTAACTCATACACATTCTAAGAAGATGGACCTGAACAACCAGAGTAACAAAATGCCTTTTAACAATAGTTTCATTGAAAAGGAGGATAATTGTGCTGTACTTCTTGAAATTAGAAACCAAGCTTAAGACAGGAATATAGAGTAAAAACAGGTTACTCACCTGTAACTGTGGTTCTTCAAGCATTCATCTGTGATTTCATAGTTTTGTGTCTGTACATAGGCTCTCACAGAATATTTTAGAGCTTTTTCAGTGGGAACCTTGACCACTCCTCAGTGTTTCTGCCTAGGAACACCTCAGGTGACTCTCCCTTCCTTGTTCACCAAGGGAAAGGAGACAAGGAGGTATGGAGGGACAGTCGTCTGATTTCACAAATGACCACTCAAAGAACCACAGTTACAGATAAGCAACCTGTTCTTCTTCTTTCAGATCTCTGTGAATCACACAATTGGATAACTGGCAATTAACTCAATAGTAGAAAGTTCAAAATCCATACAGAGTAGATGAGAAAACACAGCAGCCAAAAGATGCACATGCCCTTGACCCAACATCTAGATAGTAGCAGGAGAAAAAGATTGTGACCAGGTTGCTGACCTGCATTATTTTGGCATTGGGAATGCCACAGACATTGCATTGGCCTTTGACACGAGAGCCCAAATGCCCTGAGGGACAGGCTCCCCAGAGAGTTCCTAAGAGAGCACGACAGTCTCAACTACCTATGTCCAGATCATTTGGGATGAAACAGCAATCTCTTTATGTCCAGAATATCTAAGGAAGAGGAGAAGATGTCTGCAAATGGTGCAGTGCCATCAACATAAAATGAAAGGGCTTTTTTCACATTTAGGGAAGACAGAGACCTTTATAACGGTATGGATAGATTATGAACAAATATAGGTAGAACCACATCTTGTTGAAAATAAGAAATATCCTTGAGAAGAAAAGAGATGTTGGGGTAGACTACCACCTTGTCCCTGTGATAGATCAGGTATGGAGAGTCCACTTGTAATGCTGCAAGTCTGCATGCCCTTTTGGAAAAAGTAACGGCCCAAAATCAGAATCATCTTAAAGGTAAGTAGGCATAATTCTGCCACAGCTAAGGGCTCATACATCAATTTTGTCAACCAGGCCAGTACTACTGAAAAAAATCATGGTGACAACTTCACAGGTAATGGTGTATAGTCTCTTTAGTGCCTTTAGAATACTTTTAACGAGTCCATTTATAGATAACAATCCACTGTAGGAGCAAACACAAAACGGTTGCCAAATAACCTTTTATAGAGGGAAAAAACAATCCATTTTAAGATTAGGCAGGAAGTCAAGGACATTAGAATCAGAGACCTGTTCTAGAAAGCAAGCACAGTCTACATGGAATGAAAGAAAATGGTTCCACTAAGCCAGTGGTTCTCAACCTGTGGGTCGCAACCCCTTTTGGGGGGGTCGAACCTTTTCATAGGGGTCACTGCTCCTCTATCCCACCACGCCCCTCTTGAAACAAGGTCACTGATCCTCCCGCCAAAAGCCAGCCCCCGCTGTTATTTGGCAGCCTCACAGCCAATGGGAGGGCTGTTTCTGAGACCCCGCATTGGGAGGAAGGGAGAGGAGGAGGCTGTTGCTCCGGGCGGGGGGGTTGCGCCATTGGAGGAGCACCACCCCCTCCTCCTCGCCACCACCGCTGCCCCACCAGCAGCCTTTCTCGCTTGGGCCACCTCCTCCTCTTCTTCCTCGGCGTGGCAGCTGAGCACGGGCGGGTGGGGGGGCAGGCAGGACACGGAGCCATCTTTTCTCTGAAGTAGAACATGGCGCCATCTTTTCCTCCCCCCGTGGAGCTGCCAAGGCGAGCAAGCAAGGGCTGGGTAGGAAAAGAGGGCGGCTGAGCCCCCGCCTAGAGCGAGCTCCTGCAGCGGGAATGGGGCCACGGGCGAGCAGGGAAGCTCCAGGCACCCCGCAACGGGAGGACGGATTGCGCTTTGCATGGAGAGGGGAGAGCCTGGTCGGCAGCGCCTCTTGCCGGGCTCACCCCCTTCTTCCCTCCCTCCGGGCTCTCAGTGCCTGCAGCACCATTTGCCGCGGGCGGCTTGCATTGCCTTTCCCACCCATGCTTTGGGTGAGCGGCGGAGAGGCAGAAGGAGATGCGCCACCCACCCTCGCACTGGGTTTGCTATCATGGGAGTGCGGGGGGGTGGCATTGGGGAGGGCTCTGAGCCACCGGGCCCCCCTCTCGCCCCCATCCCTGCGTGCACGCCGAGCACAACTGCCAGCTTCCAGGGCTGCCATTTTGTCACCAGTGTCACTGACTTGGAAGGGGGGGTGGAGAGCTGCAAAAATGCCCTAATCGGGTGCTGTTCGCACGGGCATTGGGTGGGGAGGGGGGCAGGGTCGGCAGGTTGAAGGAGGGGGGAGGTGTTTTGACAGAGGCCTTGCGCGAGGCGGGGGGCAGGAGTGTCCATCTGCTGGGAAAGAGAGCTGCGGGTTGGAGCAGCTTCCAGGCAGCCCAGTGCTCCGCGGGGTTCGGCGGGCGGGCTGGGCAGCAGCTCGGCTTGGGTCTCAGCCCCTTTGGCGGAGGTGGGGAGCTTGTCGTGCTACCCCAGGGATTCCTGGCCAGGCCTGTAAGAGGAGTTTATTTCAGAACAAGGGGGAAACCTCCTTTTCCTAGGAGATGGGCAGTCTTCTCTCTCGCTTTCCAGCCTACTTTTGGAAACTTCTTGCTTGAATTTTGTGTTGCAGCTACTTGCCCTCTTCTCATTTGCCCACCCACCTACCCTCCTACCCTATGGTAGGCCCACCTTAGGGTCAACATAAGTCAGGAACAACTTGAAGGCATACACAAGAAGCTTGTGTAGTCCCCCGAGATGTAATTAGAAATAAATATTTCACAATATATAATTACATATTGTTTTTGTGATTAATCACTATGCTTTAATTATGTTCAATTTGTAACAATGAAAATACATCCTGCATATTTACATTACGATTCATAACAGTAGCAAAATTACAGTTATGAAGTAGCAATGAAAATAATTTTATGGTTGGGGGTCACCACAACATGAGGAATTGTATTAAAGGGACGCGGCATTAGGAAGGTTGAGAACCACTGCACTAAGCAGAGCAGCAAGGTATAGTAGAAGTCTTTTTCAAAGCCTTGAGGCCAGTTAGCAATCTTTTAAAGAACAGCATGATGCATGACACAGTGAAGTGAACAGATAACTGGACTGGGTGCGTGAACCTCTCTGAGGCTTGAATCAGCATGTAAGCTGGTAGAAAAAGCTAAAGGTAGTGGTGGTGCAGCAGCAGTAAAGTATAGTAAACCACAGCTGGTAAAGGCACCAAGGACTTACAATGATGCAGTCTCCTGTATTTCCCCTGATTTTCATTATCACTCTGGTTAACAGGAAAAGGGAAGGAATATGTAGAGAGGAGAGCCACTTTGCTTAAACAGGAAAGCACCTCAAATGGAGTAAATGCCTGTACCTGCCCTGCTGCAGATTTGTCACAGTTGCTATTGTTCCACGTGGCAAAAAGGTATACCATTTGCAAACCCCATCTCCTGATCATTTGAAAGAAAGTGGAAACAAATAGAACCCCTTCAAGGGATACTTCCTACCAGGGGCAAAAAAAGCCTACCAAAGTATTTTCTTTGATACTTTGAGATGAATACCTGAGGGAGAATGCCATACTTGGTATACCATTCCAAGATATGCAGAATGAGATAGAATAATGTTTTGGACATCAAGATATAACCAGCAATTTAAAACATATTGTTGTAGCACAACCATGGTTCAAAAGAGTGCAAAGCTTTGCAGACTGTTTGAAGTTCTAAGAGTGATGATGTGAAGAAGACACTCACATCCATCATAACCACCTAACATGAACCTGAAGACTTCTGCAGTGGACAGTCCATCCTCTGAGGAAGGTGTCTGTAGTGATGACAAAAGAGGATGATTGATGGCTATCCCTTTCAAGAAACTATGACAAACAGTCCACGGGTGGAATTGCCAAAAAAGCACAGCTCAAAAATAATTCAAAAAGACACTCTTGCACAGGCACAAAATCTAATTGTGTCATTCACAAGAGACCACAAAAAAGTATAAGCTTTTGTAGCTGTGAAAAGAAGAATTGAACAAGAATCACCATCAATGTAAAGTTCTATAAGGCAATTATTAAGACACAGATTAGAACTCCAGAGTCATAATAACTCCCAGGATACCTTGTGATTCTCCAGCAACTGCTATGCTAGCCTATACATTAGTAAATGAATTAAGTAATGCAATTACCTTAAATATTATGACTAGAGGGCATTAAATAAACTGAATGCCTCTTTATTTTTATATTGCATTTACCTTTTTCATACTGCTTTCAGACCAACTTTCCATCCAAAGCACCTGACATTTCTTGTGAAGTGCGGGATTACTTTCACAGTTTATTGTGAAATTCATGTTAGTAGAATCCATAATCAACACAATATGAAGATTCTGCTGGATTCCTAAAAGTTATGCAACAGTGAATTACAAACTGTAAATTTTGTGTTACAACATTTTAAATTACATACCAATAAAAATGGATTCCTCTAATGTTATGGCTATAATGCCTGGATTCACTAGCCACAAAGAGGAAGTAATAAAAAGACAACAGGTAATATCAAGAGGAGGTTATGTATGCTAAGCAAAGTATATTTTGCATATACACATGTTTACTATGTCTGATCCTTCTTTCCAGTGGCAAGTCCTTCCACCTCACACGGTGCCACTACAGGGCTTTCTGAAAGTACACGGATGTGAAAAACAACCATGCATGGAACCTGGATCTAAGCCAATGTCAAATTTGCAAAAAATAAGATTAATTAATATCAAATAAAGTTAATATTTTCACAGCTATTGGGTACATATTATGAGCAGTCATTTTGTGTTGGTGAGAAGGAAAAATCCACAATTATGTGTTATTTCCCCTCATGCCAGTTCAGAGGTAGAAATTATTTGATGAAGTATATACCACAAATATACTTTGAAAGTATATACCACAAATTTCTTTCTCTCAGTCTCAAAGGTGCCACAAGATCCCTTTATATACTGATAACAGACTAACATGTTTATGTCTTTTGACATCCCTCCAGATATTTAAAGATGACTATCATGTCACTTCTATTCTGTTCTCCAAGAAGAACTTACCAAACTTCTTAAATTATTTCTCATAAGTCTTGTTTTGCAGATTTTTGATCATCTTGGTCAACTTTCCCTGGAAGCATTCTACAAGCTTGTTAATATGCTTCAACTATGGTTCCCAGAATTGGATGTTCCAAGTGAGGGATGACCAAAGCAGGAAAGAGTGGCACTACTATGTCCTTTGATCAGGAGACTATAACTCTTTTTGATATAGCCTAGGATGGTAGTGCCCTGGTGGCATGGTGGTTAAATGCTGGTACTGCGCCACAATGTTGTGAGTTTGATCCTACAGGGCTCCAGGTTGATTCAGCCTTCCATCCTTCTGTAGATCAGTAAAACGAGTACCCAGTTTGTTGGGGGCAATTAGCTAAATACATTGTAAACCGCTTACGAAGTGTTTAGCACTGATAACTGTAATAGAAATTTAACTACTATTGCAATAGCTATAGTGAGTTTTTTGGCTGCTACATCACATGGTTGACTCTGGTTAGCTTGTGGGTTCCTTAAGACCTCTAGATCCTTTTCACATGTTGAGTTGGCCCTCAACACTTGCAGGTTAAGCATTCACAGATTTGATTATTCACAGACTACTGGAGGGAAGGGGATGGGATGCGATGGGAAGATGGTGTGAGTGTACACTTGCTCACTATCATGGGTGGGCTGGGGAAGGAGTTGGAACAAGAGGAGGGAGGAAATGCATGTCTGATCACTTGAGGAGGCAGGAGGGTGACAGATGATGGTAGGGGAGTACGCATGTGCATTTGTTTACTTGCATGGCTGGGAGGAAGGGAGAAGGACATACATATGTTTGCTCACTTGTGCACATAAGAAAGGAAAAGGGGATGGAACAGGTGTCCCCTTTCTCCTTTCCCCCCATTCCATCTTCTTCCCCTCTCCTGCCTGCACAAGTGAGGGAAAAAACACAAGCACGGCTGGGCCCAGTCACTCCAACACTTTTTATGTGTGTTAAATACAGCTTTGGGATGGTGGTTAAGATATCCACATTTTTTTTCACTTTTGCTGGGGTCCTCTACCCCTAACTCCTGCAAAAGTGGAAGGCCAATTTTACTGTATAACAAATCCCAAGAGGATCTAAAATCTCACCCAAGAATTCCAATACTTCTCCCCAGCTGGGCAGTTCACCTCGTTTGGGTTAGGACCAAATAGCTGATCACCTTATTGCCTCTTCCACCTTCTCCTTCTTTTCTGCAAGGCTGGGGAGGAATTTGATGGCTCTTACATTCTCAGTAGAGTTTGACTTCCAACAATTATCATTCATGTTATCAGTTTGAGCGTGAAAATGCTTCCCTTTCCTCTGGAATTTGAGTGCTAATGGTGCCAAGCCAACCACACTGAACATCAAGAAGTTTATGCTGTGCTCAGTTTCTTGATGAGACTATTCTCCCTGAACCCATTTGTCCTGTCAAGGAACTTCCCAAATGATTAAGTTTGTGTCTACCTTTACTCTGCTTAAGGAATTTCCTGCTCTGAGTTGGGTTTGTGAATCCACCATAGCTAGGATTCTTCAAGACTTTTGTTAGCTGTATTTGATAATGATGTTTGGCCAGTATTGCTAACCAGTGGGGCTGCAGAAACATTTGTAGATGGCTTGTATGAAAAGAACAGGTTGCTTACCTGTAACTGTGGTTCTTTGATTGGTCATCTGTGCCCTCACACACTAGCTTTTGCGCATGCGCGGTAGTGTTCGGAAGATTCTAGAGCTTAATAGCTTGGCGGGAACCCCTCCCCCATGCCCATACTGAGCATGCTCAGCCCGCCGAGCAACGGTCTCTCCTCAGTTCTGTAGTCCGCCAATAAGGGACCTGAGAAAGAGGGGACGGCTGGGCGGGTGTGTGTGAGGGCACAGATGACCACTTGAAGAACCACAGTTACAGGTAAGCAACCTGTTCTTCTTCTTCGTGTTCTCTGTGCCTCACACACTAGGAGACTTTGTAGCTTACTGGCTGGATGGTGGGTCAGGTCCTAGAGAATGGAAGCCAGCACCGCACGTCCGAAACGGGCATCTCTACAGGACCGGCAGTCAAGTCTGTAGCGGTGCACAAAGGTTGATAGCTGAGACCAGGTCGCCATATGGCACAGTTCCTGCAGGTCGACTCCTCGCAGGAGAGCTGCTGATGTTGCCACGCCTCTGATGGAATGAGCCCGAAGCAAGGCTGGCAGGGGCTTCTTAGCCATATTGTATGCCAGCAGGATAGTCTGGGTCACTCATTTCGAGAAACGTAGGGTGGATACCTTGTGGCCTCTTCGACACCTTCCATAGCACACAAAAAGGTGCGGAGTCTGTCAAAAGGAAGCAGTCCTGTCCATGTAGAAGGCCAAGGCCCAACAAACATCCAGGGAATGAAGGGATCATTCCAAAGGTGCAGCCAGGTCCGGATAAAAGGTTGGCAAGATGACGTCTTGACTGAGATGGAAGTTAGATACTACCTTCGGCAAGAAGGAGATGTCAGGCCGAAGGACCACCTTGTCCCTGTGGAACACGAGGTAAGGCTCATTGGGGAGTAAGGCTGTAAGCTCACCCACCCTCCTCGCTGAGGTGACAGCCACCAAGAAGGCAGTTTTCATGGTGAGAAGCCTGTCATCAGCGGTGGCCATGGGCTCGAAGGGCGGTCTCGTCAACTGCGATAGCACCAAGGAAAGCGACCACAGCAGTAGCGGTGGCAATATTGGTGGATAAAGGTGCTGCAGGCCCTTCATAAACTGCTTCACGGTAGCATCATGAAAGAGAGCTGCCAATGGAGACCATGGAGGTTGGTAAGCCATGATGGCGGCAAGGTAGACCTTCAGGGAAGGGAAGGCTAGGCCCTGCTGCCGAAGGTATAGAAGGAAACGGAACACGCTAGGCAGTTTGACAGGCGATACTGGCTTCCGTTGTGCCTCGGCAAAGGCAGCGAATCATTGCCATTTGTAGTGATAGTTGCGGCTGATTCGCAAGTGCCACCACCTCATTAAAGAACTGCATGGCACTTCCGTGGCTCTCTTCTGGAAGGTTGGCCAGAAGTGGACAGAACCTGTCGAGCAAGTTCCGTAGATAGGCTGTGAGGCAAGCCTGTGTGTTCGACACCCTGGCGATTAGGGAGGAAGCAGTGTAGAACCTCCTACCGAAGGTGTCTAGTCTGCGGCCCTCATGGTCTGGCGGAGTGGTGTGCTCCCTGTTGCCACCTTTGGTCTGTGCAGATTCGACGACTATGGAGTTTGGCACCGGGTGGTTGAAGAGGAACTCAGAGTTCTCCTTCTGTGTGCTGTACAAGTGCTTGAGCCGATGTGGAATTGGCTGGGCGGACGCCGGTTTAGCCCAAGGATGTTTCAGGGCCTCCATGAGGGTCGGTAAAAACAACAGCAGTGCGGTGGAAGGTGGATGGGTATCCACATATTGAAATACCAGGTCCTGTACCGTTGGAGCTGGGTCCACGACCTTCAGCCCGAGCGCTGTAGCTATCCGAAGGAGGATGACAGAGAACTGCTTCACGTCCTCCAGTGTCGACTCAGGTCCTGGGTCTCTGAAGACAAAGGGTGGTGACTCGTGGGATGTTGGCGTAGACTCATCGGAGTCTGTCTCGTATGACTGCAAGGAATGAGACGGGGACCCGTCAGCGGACCTCTCCCTTGATGACCTCTGGGATGGTAATGCCAGGGTAACCGTTGGTGGATGGTAACGTGGCAGCGGCTGTTGGCTGAGGTGTCGAAGGTATTGTAATCGGCACCACAGCAGGCCGTGCACGCTGAATCGCCTGTGTTACCATCATGGCCGGGGCCGTCATCTGTGTCAAGGCAGACTCCGTAACCAGAGGGAGGCAGTCAAGGTTATCCTCGGTGGAGGAGACACCGCCCTATAGCAGGGTGTGGGCTCCCTGGACTTCCGGTGGTGAGGTGATCTGGAGGCTGATCGGCTCGGTAACCTTCGCTACCGGGAGTTGTACCTTTCCCTGGAAGGCAAACGAGACCGCCGATAGGGTGACCAATGTCTTGGGTCCCAGTGGTACCTGTCTTTGTAGGATGGTGAATAAGACAGGTACGAACCCAGGTACCATTGCCACACATGCTCCCGACCGTACCTCCCGATATGCGAAGCGGAAGTGAACAGTGAGTCAGTGGAGGGGTGTGAGTGGGCCCTCTCAGGGTATACTTCCCGCTGGCGTGGTGACTGAGGTCTGACTCTGTGTTCAGGAGAGTGGAACTCATTCCTACCAGACGCCGCCCGATGACTGGGTGTAGGCCGATGTTGTACCAGCGCCTCCTCCCGGCAGTCCACCATCTTATGGTGACTCGGCAGGGGTACCGCAGCCGTCAAAACGGGTGGTTCCGAGGGCAAGACCTCCATGGCCTGCTCCTTGTCCGACACCTCAAGGACCTCTTGTTGGTCCAACTGCTCGCCTGGGTCCCCAGTGAGCTGAGTCAGTGGAGGTGTTGGAAGGCGGGCCACCTTGGAAGGGGAACACCGCTTCTTCCTCTTTTCTTCTTCTCCTTATCTTTGGACACGTCCTGGGAAGCAGGTCATTTCCACTGTGCGGCAGTAAGAGGCCTGGATAACTTTGCAGGCTGCGAGCCCACAGGTGCCTCCTGAGTCGTTGTAGTGGTCAAGGGTAATTTTGCGATCCTCAGCAACGACGATACCGGTGGCCTCGAGGGCAGTACTAAGCCCGATACCAAAGTCAAAGATGGTGCGCGACAGCCGCCGCCGTCGTTGATGGAGTCATCGCAGGTCGTCCCGATGTCGATGGCTTGGACATGATGGAGCGAACCTCAGGCTGTTCCTTCGCTCATAGGGACTCCTCCCAGCAGTAAGATTTCAAATGGGATGAGCGGTTTCACAGAGTTTGGGCCATAAACTCGCAACAAATTAAACAAGCCTTTATGTTATGGGTTTCACCCAAACAGAAGAGGCACTCGCGGTGTCTGTCGGACAGGGCGACCTTACGACCACAGGGTGCGCAGTTCTTAAACAAGGCCGACATAGACAAGAAAGTCCAAGAAGGAGGGAAACTCAGAAGGAGGTGAAGAGTGGAAAAGAAGTCGAAGGGTCTTGAGAAGCGAAGGGGGGATAAAGGGCCCGAAATACCAGAAATCAAGTCCTAATATCCAAAAACGTAGTCAAAATTCGAAATCCGTTAGTCAAGCCAATACGATTGAAGAAAAAGCCAATACGCCACTAAACAAAGAACCTTCCATTTGCGACGGTGGATGAGAAAGAACTAAGGACAGACCGTTGCTCGGCATGCTGAGCATGCTCAGTATGGACATGGGGGAGGGGTTCCCGCCAAGCTACTAAGCTCTAGAATCTTCCGAATGCTACCACGCATGCGCAAAAGCTCCTAGTGTGTGAGACACAGAGACCACGAAGAAGAAAGATACCTATGATACTAAATCAGTAACCACTGAACTTGAGCTAGTCACATCATATCTGCAGATTTAGTGCTACTAAGACTCTGCTAACCTTTCAGATCTTCTCCCTCTTCTTTTGAGACAAATGTTGAGCTGTTTCAGTATCTATTTCTACCCACATATGCATCAGTCATTTTCTGAACTCAAATTATTCCATTTGAAGTTTAAAAAGAATTCAACAGTTTGGAGACACCTGACTGTAGTTTTCTACCCATTTTCTCCCTTGTATTTAATCTTGTCCTTCAAAATTATACTCTCTGGTTTCAGGAAATGTTGAATATGCTGTTCTCTCAGAACAACCAAGGAGAAAATGAAAGATTTGATAGTGCTTTCTGTGTACAAGAAAAACAAGAATCTTCTGCAGATTGGGATCACTGGAACATGCAGGTGAGTTACTGTTAAATCTACAGATGCTAGGTAACAATCCTACTGTAACCTGTCCATGACAGTCTGCAGAGTTTTCATTTTGATTATTTTCAGGGTTCTTCACAAACAATGGCATTTTAAAAAGATGTAGTAGTAGTTGAGAAGTACAACTGGGCAACTGTACTTTAGAACTGCAAAAAATACTGAAAAACGATCTACCACTGTAAATCCAATGATGTAATGACACAAGTTTGTTGTGCAAATCTGCAGAAGGTATTAAATTTTTTTGCATTACAACTTTGCTCTTCTGGACCATCTCAGACAGAGAAAAGAAAGAAATCTTATAGTTTCTGTACAAAGAAAATATTATATCTTTGAATAGCATCTTACAGCACCCACTTTCTGATGTGTTTTTGTTCTATATATGACCAAAGAAGTCTTCACTACCTTCCACTGGCAGATTATGTAAGTCAAAACTTCTGCCTTTCTTCTTTTTTTCTTTTGGGGACCCACACTGTAGTTGCTTGGGATTTTATGGCCTGAACTGAAATGTATATCTATTCCAAAGAGATTTAAAGCTCCTGAAGTTGTGCTATCTTCTAAATCTCCTTCCATCCTAAAATCTGAACCTTCTCCATTTTTTTTCTTTTGAACTGCCAAAACATCCTGCTTCTTATCCTTAGTTTCAATGAATACATTCTCTAAAGTTTTTCTCTAAACAGTAAGTCTCTTGTAAAAGCAGAATTTCCCAGATTTTTTCTAGATCAGTCCACAAAACTCTTACAGAGGGTCCACAAAATCCTGTTGCTGGATAACAGCAGCATCAGCAACAAGGATGTGGCAGTGGGGGAGGGTGCAGATGCCATACCTGCTCCCTCCCTTCTTCCTGACAAAGCGCCACACATCTTGCTGGGCTGTTTCTTCATGGTACATAATGCTAACGCCACTTCTCCACTCATGCAGCCTTCTCTTCTGGCCAGCTTAATGGCACTGCACAGAAAAAGGAATGCAGCTTCCACCTCTCTCACACAGACCCACGCATGCACACACCCTGCAAGATCCCTGGTGTGAGGCTGTAGCCCAAAGAGTGCTATGTGGCCAAGGAAAGTGTGCTAGTGACAGTCAGAGGCTGAGGTGAACAGAGGCTCTTCCTGGCATGCCCCTCCACTGGCCCTCACAGCGTCCCTGTTGACTGCACACTCCTCCCAACTTCATCTCCAAGACGATGCAGCACTTTAGCAATGCTCCGCCAGCAGAACAATTGTTTGGTGAATCCCTCTCTGTCTGCACCAGTCTCTGACAAAATCCTGCCATTTTACCATGTATTCAATGAATGCTATGACAGCTTTGCAAACACCTGGATTAGAAAACAGCTACAAATTACTATCTCTTCCTGGCTGTGTATTTTTATGTTCTAAGATTCTGGAAATCCAGTCTATGATACCCTTCTCTGTGTTTTATACAGCATTACTATGTTAGGATTAAATTATATTCTATATTAAACAGTATCAGACACTTTTAACATCCCTTTTGCTTACTCTACAGTAAATGATCATGATCCAGGCCACTTCCACACTACACTGTTATAGTGCTGTTATTCCACTTTCAACATCCTGTGGAATCCTGGGGTTTGCAGTTTAGGGAGGGGCATGTGGAATTCTCTGCCAGACAGCTCTTTGGCCTCAGTGAACTATAAACCTCAGAATTCCACAGGATGTTGAAAGTGGATTAATAACACTATAACAGTGTAGTGTGGAAAGGCCCCCAGATTGGGAACAGAATCCACAGATGAGGGAAATTTAAACCCTTCTCCATCTGGCTTTTATTTTTAAAGTGGAGGTCCATAACATAGGAGCCTTTAAAAGGTAGGAAGGGACTCCATTAGCACTGAAGGAGGTTTTTCTTTTTTTTTAAACTCCTATCGGGGAGGGAGGATAAAAATTTGTGTGTGTATCTGCATAGGGGACACATACACTTACTCTACAGTAAAGGGATCTCAAACTGCACAGTAAGTATCTAACATGGCATGTATCTTGACCCTAAGATCCCCTGACTTCAGGAATCTGAACGATGTATTAGGCCATTTATTCTCCATTGAATGCTAGTAGAAAAGGCAACAGTGAACTTTATACAGTAAAGTACCCAACAGGATATCTATTACTACACATTTATATGATCTCTTTACTCAAAGGTGTCTTTCTTTTTAAAACATCCTTGCATCTGTGCCTCTTCTCTCTGCACATCTTTCAAAACAACAGGCACACATATATAGTCTGATTCACTTACTGTAAGTAAAATAGTTGAAAACAGGTCCAGTAAACCCATCTTGTGATGCTTCATCTTTTAGAGGAGACAGAAGTGGCTCTAATTCTTCTGTTGTGTACAATCCAGGAACCTCTCCTATTTCAAGAACAGTTGTTTGTTTTATATATGCTGAGTTAAAATATAGTTATTAAAATAATATTAGCATTTTGCTTTGAGAAGCACCCAATAAAAGCTTTAAAACTTGTTTGCATTTGAAAGTATTATATTCATTCTTTCTTTCCTTTCATCCTTAAAAACAGATAAAAGAAAAAAGGGAAAGTCAATGATCCTTTTTTTTCTATTATCTGCTCTTATGTTTGAAAATAGAAAAATGTTCAATAGAACTGCCTTCTAAGAGAGAAATACTCTTCCACATCGACACTAAGCAATTACTTCATCAGTGTTTTTTTTAAAAAAAATCTCTTTAAAGAGACCAGAAGTTTCCATACCCTTTTCAATGTATCACAGTTGTAACATGGTATCTAAAATCTAAACTGTAGAGCAGGGAGCACAGTGAAACATAATTTAGTAATTATATGTGACCAAGACCATTGTGTGAGACTTTGCTTCCGGATCTCAAAGTCATCTGAATCCAAACTTTGAAAATTCATGATTTTTTCACATAACTATAACTGATGCGTAGTGCTTAATGACTAAAGAAGCCTACTGGCAGATGTCTCAATAATCTCTGAGCAACCTGTTAAACAGCAGACTTCCAATACAGTGTGCTGGCAACATAAAACAAAAACAAAACAAAAAAAGTGAAGCATTGCATCTCTTTATAGTAAATTATAGACTGCCATGTCCATTAATTATAACAGAACACAACACTTCACACAGTCACATATTTGTGCATGCAGAAGTCACATGGATGAGGGCCCAATATAGTCCAACAACTGCAATATCTCTCTGATATGACTCCAGAAATATATGGGGCCATAAGCTCTGTTCAGTTCCAGTGCTCAAAGCAAATTCCTAGGTTCAGAATTTTAAAATGTCTCTTGACCAGTTTCAGGTTGGACAATTTTGGCAATCTGGTTTAAAAAAAACCCTTCAAGTATGAAGCCTATGCTTCCCTACATTTGGCAATGTGCATTTAAACACTGTCCTAACTGTATGCAATTTAGATATTATATCCATATCACCTGAAGAGAGCAAGCTGTTAACCATCTCAAGAAACGTGGACTGGACAAATTGATAGTCCTCAAGAAGCAACACAACATGTTGTGCTTCAATTCCTGTGAGCTGCATTACCTGGAAATGGAAAGTAATTTTTTTTAGGTTCGTAATATAGCATATAAATGCATATCCTTCAGCTCTGATTTAAGTAATAGCTCCCTAGGGTGAAATACACACATTTATGGCAATGTTTATATTTAAGTGTTTTATTGTATGTCACCCTGAGATATCTGGACAGAGGGAACAGTATAAATAAATAAATAAATAAATATCAAAAGAAATACACTGAAAGTTCTTTAATAAACTATGCAAAATCAGGCCTTTGCTTCAGACTTCAAGCCTGTATCACATGGTTCTTAGATTTTGTCCCAGAAACAAGTTTATCAAGCTACATAATATTTCAACATATAAGCTGCATACTTATTATCTGAGGCTACATAGGAAATTGTACTCTCTTATCTAGCCACGTAATGATGCTTGGTGGTCTTTTACATTTGTACAGGGACTTTAAATGTACAGCACAGCACTCATAGGCTTCACCCATATACAATACAAGAGTTTACACAAAGGGCAGTTGGAATTTACAGCAATGGGTCTGGAAGGATAGGTCACTAATAGAAACATGCCTGGATGCATACATGCATTCAGGCATGTAGACAATGAGAGCAGGGCAAGTATATTGCAGAGGGTAAGGTATGAGCCCCTAGTTACACAAATCTGTGAAAGTCTATATAGGCTACAATATTTTCAATATTAAATAAGACTTATAACAGTGCTGTTCAGGCAGGGCCAAGATATATGGCAATCACCATGATGCAAATATTTTTTTTCCAACTATGAAGTATAACTACAGAATTTCCAGCTGAAATTAAGCATTTAGGTCTGAGTCCAATTGCTTATCTAAACTAGAAAAGACCCACTGAATCAATGGGATTTACATAGATGGTGATTCACCATGTAGCAGTTGATTCAACCAGTCTACTCTAGTTGGGAATAGCAACTCATTTTAGACTACAGCGTTAACCATGGAAGTCATATTTCTCACTGACAGCAAAGGGTTTTAAAATGTTTAATTTAGGCTGGATCCCCAAAATTACACATGCATATATGATCATACACATTTATATAATTCAAGGTACTGGTATGGAAGTGACATTTGGAATTTTGATCCTGAACTGCTCTTGAACTTTCTGAACTATTTTAGTGTCATTTTGCTTTATTTACCTTGTTCAATGTCACAAATCAGCAGCACAGTATTTCATAAATGACAGATCACTGAGAATTAGTTTTTTAAAGTGTAAATAATTTGGTTCAGATCAGCCTGGCATTTATAAACAAAATATGTATATGATTCAAATCCTTGGGCCTATGGATTAGAGAAGCACATTACTGAATCTTGGGGAATAACTTAGCGCAGATCATTTATATACTGTAACTTACATGTTTCAGATCATTTTTGAATTGTTTCATTTCATAGCCTCTAGAAATCTTGGGTGTTATCAGAACTGCTCCATGCATGTGGCTAACTAATGATGTAATAGTCCGACGGCCCACTCCACTATGTCCTGCTAACAGAAGAGACCCTCCAGGAAAACTCAGTACTCTGTCAATTCTAGATATGTAATCAAGGACTTCTGGGAAAAGTAAAATTTCTATTTCACGGTTATCTCGACCATAATGAATAATACCCTAAAATAGGAAAAGATAAGTAAACATATGTAAATAGCAATGAATATAGTAATAGGAAACAATTTAGAAAACATTTTAATATGTTAATAGTACCTAAAATGAGAAATGAAGTGGGGGGAAATCCACAATCTTTTGTATTCTACAGTTCATTGACTCTTTTTTCCCCATACACCAGTGCCATTTCTGCACTATACTGTTATAATGCTATTATTCCACTTTCAACATTCTGTGGAATTCTAGGGTTTGTAGTTTACTGAGGCCAAAGGACTCTCTGGCTGAGAATTCTAAATGCCCCTCCCTAAATTGCAAACCTCAAGATTCCATAGGATGTTGATAATAGCACTATAAAAATGTAGTGCGGAAATGATCTATGTCTTCTGTATACATAGGGAAAGGTTTTGAACAACCAACTTTCACTGTAAACCATCACTACTATTTCTAGTTTTATTTGTATTAAAATGAAAAAAAACTTTTTCCTATTTTACCCAATTTAAATCTACCATTTTATTTTATCCATTAAACATTCTCCTAAGCTCCACCCATTTTCCTTTAGGCCAAACCCCTATGGGAATGCAACCTTTGAATAGCTGACCAACCAGAAAAATGAACCCCTAGTCCTCTGTAAGCTACTGACCCCTAATGTAGTAGCACAATCACATAAGAATGTTCAACAACTAATGACTGACATCAAATAATGATTTGCCTATATGAAATAAGCATCAGTCATCAAATGCAGGAGTTAAAAATATTTTACCCTACATCGCATTGGGCTCGGTTCCTACACACTATCGGCAAAAACCAACAGACAATCAAGCAACATTTCTGATGTCCTCTTATACCTTGCCCATTTGGACATAAAGATACTGTCTCGATGATGGAGCCACTATACGAATATGCATGTTAATCTTCCATCACTCCCATTTCTACCTATGAGAAACAGTAAAGAGTTTTGCAACCTGATCCTATGGAAATTTACACAGAAGCAAAAGTCACTGTGAAACAAAGTCCCATAGGCATAGAACAGCTTTAGTCTACTATAAATGAATAAATAAATATCCATGAAAACATTTTATAGCAAAAGTGTATATTGTACGTTTTTGGGAGTCTTCACATATAATTCATAAAAGGTGGGACTGTGTGCTCCCAACAAGAGGAACTATGCTGATGGTAGCATTGTAGTTGGTGGCTAGCTCAGACTTTTGCTGAGGAGCCAAACTAGATGCACCCAAAATGCTACTGAGCAGCAGCAGCAGCAGTAGAGGGGGATAACATTACTGGGGGATCTTGCAGAGACAACAGCTATAGTACTCTGACTCTTAAAGAGTTAGCACTGTGCTGAAGGAGGCACCAATAAACCATTTCTGAATGTTCTGTATCATGAAAACCCTACCATGAGACAGTCTGGAAAGACACATTTTTTAAAAAAAACTTTCTGCTTTTGTTGTTATGAAGAAATTTGTAGGTATGTGAGTAGCATCTACTCACAGACCCACACTGGTCTGAATTTCCAGTGTCCAAATTGAAGGTTGCTCCTTTGCACGGGCCAGAGGATGTTTTGTGTCGCATAATATCTCATGACTCTTTAAAGAGATGTGTTCACTTTTTCAGGACAACTGGATCTCAAATTACAATTGGCATAGTATCCTTTTCTAGCCAATAAGCCAGTATCTTCTGAACATATCCTGCTGTTTTGACATACCTTTCTGATAACATCTTTCAAGTCTGCTGAGTTAAGTTTACCAAGTGGCCTTCCGTGGGGTGGCAATGTTTGTCCTGGAGCCATAACTGTTCCCAATTCATGACGAGCACCCCATGTTACATAAAAACTATCTGTGAAAATACAATGAAAGTGGAATGAACCATTGGAATTCATTGATATTCTGAAATCATTGATATTCTGAAACAACAAAACCTAGTTCATTTAATTTTATCTTACCTGCCATATTGTCCAAAACATCAGACCCCCAATCTCCGTGAAAGACATTCATTAAAATATTATCAAATACATGAAGTTCCTTGGCTCCAACAATTTTGTCACGGAAGAGACGGCGTGCCTCATAAGCAACAATTTCCAACACAGTATCTATTGTGTGTGTTGAAGCCCCTGTTAAGTACATTTGGATAAAAGGCAATGATAAATTATAGCACTCAAACGTAGAAATTCTACATTTCTATACAGAGACAAGAGCCAACATGGTGCAGTAGTTTGAGCACTGGACTAGAACTCAGAGAAAGGCAAAGGCAAACCTTCCTGGACAAATCTTGCAAGAAAAACACTGTGATAGAGTGATATTAGGGGTGCCATAATTCAGAAACAACTTGAAGGCACATAACAATATAATAGATAGACAAAATTAAAAATGAAAACCTACATACCAGAATGAGGCCATCAAGAGGCAGCAGAGACAAGAAAAATACAGAATGAAAATGAAGTTTTCAAATGCTTACAGACAATAAAAGTACAAAAGAAAGGGCAGCTTCTCTGGGCAATATACACAGGGGCTTGAAGGAAAGAAGGCACTGTTGTGTCTTAAAATGAAAATATTTTAGGTATTTCTGTACATTTTTAGGCCCCTCATAGAATCAGTGAGTTGCAAAGGACTTCAAGTGTCAGTTAATCCAATCTACTGCTAGTGCAGGATTCCACAGGTAAATATCCCTAATAGATGACTGCTGAACTTCTCTCTGAAAGCTTCCAATGAAGAAGATTTCACCATCTTCTGAGGTAATCTGTTCCACTGTCAGCTCTTACCATCTGGAAGATCTCTCTAATACTTAGTCAGAATAACCTTTCCTATAGTTTGAATCCATTGGTTGTTCTTCCCTAATCGTAAAAGATATTTAGAACAGCAACGTATTTGCCGGCATACAAGACGCACCAGCATATAAGACGCACCCCATCTGTACATCAGTAAATACTATTTGCTGGTGTATAAGACACACTAGCGTATAAGACGCACTCCATTTTCAAACAGTGTTTTTCAGGGAAAAAAGAACAGGTTGCTTACCTGTAACTGTAGTTCTTCGAATGGTCATCTGTGCCCTCACACACTAGGAGCTTTCGCACGTGCGCAGTAGCATTCGGAAGATTAGAGTTTAGTAGCTTGGCGGGAACCCCTCCCCCATGCCGGTACTGCGCATGCTCCTCCCACTGAGCAATGGTCACTCCTCAGTTCCGTAGTCCACCATAGTAACACAGGGACCTGAAAAAGAGGGGAAGGCAGGGCGGGTGTGTGTGAGGGCACAGATGACCACTCGAAGAACTAGTTACAGGTAAGCAACCTGTTCTTCTTCTTCATGGTCTCTGTGCCTTCACACACTAGGAGACTGTGTAGCTTACCGGTTGGATGGCGGGTCAGGTCCTATAGAACGGAAGCCAGAACCTCACGTCCAAACCGAGCATCCCTGTGTGACCGGCAGTCAAGCCTGTAGTGGCGCACGAAGGTCGATGGTTGAGACCAGGTCGCCACACGGCAGAGTTCATGGAGGTCAACACCTCTCAGGAGGGCTGCAGATGTTGCCATGGCCCTGGTGGAGTGGGCCCGGAGGAAGGCTGGCGGAGGCTTCCTGGCGAGTTCATATGCCAGCTCAATAGTTTGTACCACCCACTTGGAAAATTGCTGGGTGGATAACTTATGGACCTTTCGTCACCTGCCATAGCAGATGAACAGGTGCGGTGATTGTCTGAAAGGGGCAGTCCTGTCCGTGCAGAATGCCAAGGCCCGACGCACATCCAAGGAGTGAAGGGGCCGCTCCAACGGTGTCGTCGTGTTCGAAAGTCGGCAGGATGATGTCCTGGATGAGATGGAAGCTGGACACCACCTTTGGTAGGAAAGAAATGTCCGGTCAGAGAACGACCTTGTCTCTCTGGAAGACGAGGTATGGCTCGTCAGTCCTCAAAGCTGTCAGCTCCCCTGCGTGCCTGGCCAAGGTGACAGCCACCAAGAAGGCAGTCTTCAAAGTAAGCAGCCTGTCGTCAGCAGTCGCCATGGGCTCGAAGGGCGGTCTTGTCAGCTGCGAGAGCACCAATGATAACGACCACGGTGGTAGCGGCGGCGATACCGGCGGGGATAGGTGCTGGAGGCCCTTCAGGAACTGCTTGATGGTACCGTCTCGAAAGAGCGTCGCCGACGGGGATCGCGGCGGTTGGTATGCCACAATAGCAGCGAGGTAGACCTTCAAAGACGGGAAGGTTAAGCCCTGCTGCTGAAGGTGTAGTAGGAAGTGGAGCACGGTAGGCATGTTGACTGGCAATATCGGCTCCCTCCTTTCTTCAGCAAAGGCCACGAAGTGGCACCACTTGTAGTGGTAGTTGCGGCACGTCGACTCCTTCCTGGCCACAGTCAAGACATTGCTGATGATGGGGTCAGCTACAGCGATATCCTCCAGGCATGGAGGGCCAAGAGCAGCAGGTCTGGATGGAGTACACGGTCGCCGTATGGGACAGCAGGTCCGGTGTCGATGGGAGCCTCAGGAGGCAGTCGCACAGCCTCGAGTAGGGACGCGAACCAGTGCTGCCTCGGCCAGTACGGGGCCACCAGGACGACGTCCGCTCGGTTGGCAAGGATCTTGGATATCACGCGACTGAGGATGGGAAACGGAGGGAATGCGTACAGGAGTCCCTCGTTCCACCTGAATTGGAAGGCGTCTCCAATGGAATTGCGATCGCGGCCGGCCCTTGAACAGAAGCGGCGGCACTTCACATTCTCGCCGGTCGCGAAGAGGTCGATGGTGGGCTTGCCCCATCGGTCCCGGATCATCTGGAACGCTCGGTTGGAGAGGGACCACTTGTGGTGGGAAGAGGTGTCCCTGCTGAGCATGTCCGCTGTGGTGTTCTCCTGCCTGGCCAGGTGAACCGCCACTGGATGGATTTCTAGTGGGACGCACCAGTTCCAGAGGTCCAGGGCTATGTCGAGGAGGGTGGTCGAGTGCGTGCCACCCTGCCTGTTGAGATAACAGACCGCCGTCATGTTGTCCGTCAGGACCAGCACCGTCCGGCCCATCACGAGATGGCGAAACGCTCTCAGAGCTTTGAAGATGGCGAGTAGTTCGAAAGCGTTGATGTGGAGGATGGTCTCATCGTCCATCCATCAGCCTCGGACCCTGAGTTCGCCGGAGTGGGCTCCCCAGCCGTAGAGGGAGGCGTCCGTAGTCACCGTGACGTTCGGCATCTGTTCCTGAAAGGGCATCCCGGACAGGAGGTGGTCGTAGGACTGCCACCAAAGGAGGGATGGCCGAATCTCCAATGGCAGCGTGAGACACAGCCTCTGGTCGTCCCGCAGGGGGTTGAAGGCTCGGACGAACCAGCGTTGTAGTGGTCTCGCGCGGAGCCTGGTGAGGTACGTCATGGTGGTGGTGGAGGCCATGTAGCCGAGGAGCTGCTGGATCCTCCTGGCTGACATCGGTGCATTGTAGGCTGCCAACATGGCCTGGCGTAAAGTCCGTGCGCGGTCAACCAGTAGAAAAGCCCTGGCTGATACTGAGTCCAAGGTCGCACCAACAAAGTCTAGCATCCTCGCCGGCTCGAGGTGGGACTTCTTTGGGTTGACCCGGAGTCCAAGATGGGTCGAAAGTGTCAGAGTCCAATGAAGATCATCGTAGAGTTTGTGCCTGCAGGACGCCACCAATAGGCAATCGTCCAAGTACGGGTAGACGGAGACGCCCTTCGTCCGCAGGTACGATACCACTGGGGCCATGCATTTGGTAAAGACCCTGGGCGAGGTGGAGAGGCCAAACGGTAGCACCTTGTACTGGTAGCAGGTGCCATCGACCATGAACCGCAGGTACCGTCTGTGCTGCGGGCGGATGGCAATGTGGAAGTAAGCGTCCTTGAGATCGGTGGAGGCGAACCAGTCCCCTCGGCAAAGGAAAGGCAGGATCGAAGATAGCGTCACCATCTTGAACTTTTTGGGGCGGATGAAGTTGTTCACGCCCCTGAGGTCCAGGATGGGTCGCAAGGTGCCGTCCGCCTTCGGTACCGTGAAGTACCGGGAGAAGAGGCCAGTGTTGCTGGCTGAGGACGGGAGTGTCTCAATTGCTCCCCTTTGAAGAAGGGACTGGATCTCTTACAGCAGGGCCGGGCTGGCCAGGGTGGAAAGATAGACACCTTGCGGTGGAATATCTTGAAATTCTATGGCGTAGCCAAGACAGACGATGGAAAGAACCCAAGAGTCCATGGTGACATGGCGCCACTCGGCGAGGTGTCTGGCCAGGGCCGGCTGATCTCGGAGGACTGCTGGCAGGCTGAATGTTGGTGCTGGTGGCGAACTGCGGAAACCCTTAAAAGTGGGACTTCGCCTCGGAGGACGACTTCTTGGGAGGACGAAGTTGGTCGCTGTCTGAAGGGTCTCCGGGTGGAGGAGGCAGTCGACGGCCTAGATTGGGCAGAGTGGGTGGACCTCTGCTGGTAGGAGATCGACGACCTGTGCCAGAACTGGCGTGAGCTGGAAGATCGACAGGCCTGGGACGGCTGGTGAATCCCCATCTTCCTGGCCGTTAGTCGGGCCTTGATGATGGAGTCCATAGTCTCGTCCGTGGCGAAGCTGAAGAGCCTTTGGCCATCAAAGGGGAGATCCTCAATGCGCCTCCGGCTGTCCTCCTGTAGGCCAGATGAGCGTAGCCACGCATGCCGGTGGAGTGCAACCGAGCCAACCATCACCCTCGAAGCAACCTCCACAGCGTGCTTTGAGGATAGGATCTGTTGGCTGGAGATTGCTACGGCCTCGTTATAAAGATGGCAGGCAGTCGAGCGGCTCTCATCCGGGAGGCTGGTCAAGAGAGGGGTGAGCTGGTCCAAGATTTTGCGCAGGTATGCCGCGAGGCATGCCTGTGTGTTAGACACTCTGATGTTAAGGGAGGAGGCGGTGTAGAACTTCCTTCCAAAAGTGTCTAACTTTCGCCCCTCTCAGTCCGGCAGCGTAGTATGGGCCCTGTTGCCTCCCTTGACCTGCGCGGACTCTACCACTTGAGTTGCAACGACCGGTTCCTCAGGGTCTGGGAGGTAAACTCATGGCAAATTGGGCAAGACCTGGTGTTATGGGTCTCACCCAAACAAAACAAACACTGCGAGTGTTTGTCAGCGAGAGCGACTTTCCGCCCGCAGGACGTGCACTTTTTGAAGAGAGCCGCCGACATAGAATGGAGAAACAAGAATGAAGGAGGTCAAGAAGCGAAGGACGACAAAGAAGAGGGAGAGAAAATAAATCAAGTCACCAAAGTCCAGTCCGAAATCCAAGCCGAGGTCAGAAAACAAGCCGAAACATCCGTAAAGCCAAGCAAACAATCCGAGAAGCGATGGAACAAGCCAAGAACTTTCCATTTGCAACGGCGGACGAGAAAGAACTGAGGAGCGACTGTTGCTCGGCGGGAGGAGCATGCGCAGTACCGGCATGGGGGAGGGGTTCCCGCCAAGCTACTAAGCTCTGGAATCTTTTGAACGCTACCGCGCACACGCGAAAGCTCCTAGTGTGTGAAGGCACAGAGACCACGAAGAAGTAGTAAGTCTTATACATCAGCAAATAGAGAATTTCTCAAGCAATCAGTGTGGCAGACCAGAACTCTCCCCTCAATATACCAGGTACCAGTACAGCATCTGTACTTTATTATTACCAGGTTCACAATTTCCTGAAAATTTGCCACAAACCAGCAGCAGCTGTCTCTTGGATCAGCACCAGCCCACAGATCACTTTTTTGTGCAGGCCTGTCATAGAGAACTGGCTACAGAGTCTGTACAAACAACCCAGTAATTGGAATATGTGGCAACAGAGCAGGAAGGAAGGAATAGTTATATCATTCCACATACTGAACAAGTCGGCATTACTCACCTCCTGTTAAATCATATCTGAACAAGCCTAGAACCCACTGAGTAAGAATGCAGGGTGTAAAGAGGTAGTGACTGTGGTCATCAACTGTGAATTTGGCACGGATCTGGAAATACAGATGATGTCAGTACTACATTTTTAATCAAGTTTCTCATTTCAGAAATACATTGTTGATTTTTTCTACATTTTCCTATATAACACATGAGAAAAACTTACATGTAGAATAAAGCTTTGTATGTTTACTGAGAAGTAAGTATTGCAGCAAGGGTAAGGAACCTTATTCAATCTGGGAATGGTCTCAGGGATCATATCCATCTTGGGCACGACCAAATACAAAGTGGGCAGGGAAAAAATTGATTCTTACCGATTTAAGCCTACTGATAAGAAAGAAGAATAAAGCTCTGTATATCTGCTCAGAAGTAAGCACGACCTAATCAAATATAGTATCTCAAGTACTAGGTCTCTGCAATTCAACACAGAAAGATAAACTACACATCTACTCAAAAGTAAGCAAGACAAGTCTCTGCGTGTCTAATTTGAAATAAGTGGAAGAAGACACTGCAGGGCAAACCTCAAAAATAAGCAGGACTGAATCATTCAGAATCATTCCTTCCCAAGCCCTGCCCCTCAGTCCTGAAGGGAAAAGGCCTCCCTTCCAAGCATTTGCCAGAAGGAGATTTTCTGTGAGAGGGACAGGGCATAGTGAAAAAGATAGCAGGGTAGATGAGGAAACTCCATAGGTCTTATCTGGTACATGAAATGGACATATCCCAAAACAGTGGCACTGTGCTGCAGTTTTATAATCTTATTACTAAACAAAAAAAATGGCATTCAGTAAATAACGTGGCTCCATATGCAATAGTTACAGTGAATCCTTATTTTTCTAAAAGGCACTGAAGATATAACCAATCAAAATGTAATTACCAATAGAAGTGTGATTACGTGGAAGGTAAAATATTAATATAGTTATCCCTCCACATTGACTAGGGTTAGGAGCACAGGACCTCCGTGAAAGTGAAAAAAAAGTGAGTAACTCTAGGCCCTCTCATACCATACTTAACACACAACAAAAGTATGATCATCCTATTCAGTCCATCATGGATTCCTTTGAGGTATCAGGGTTCCTTCGCAAGGCAGAAGTGGGTAGCTGGTGGGACTTACTGCCACCTCCACTGCTGCCCCACACCATTTTTAATAGGGTCTTATAAGCCTCCGCAGTTTCTCAGTCTCACAAGTCCCTACTAAAAATGGCATAGGGAGGCTGCAGAGGTGACAGCAAGTAATCCATGAATAATCAAATCTGCAAAAATGAAACCCGCAAATCTGGAGGGCTGACTGTAATTAAAAGCTTAGAATCAGTATATCTTGGATATATACAGGGGATTGTGATTTACGTGTGTCTGCAGTTTATAAAACACTGAAAAAACATATAAAATGAAATATATATATATATATATATATATATATATATTTCAATAGGTTCATTTCAAACACTGCAACATTTGGCTGCTTTGGAAGACATATTTCAGTTGATGCAGATACTGTGCTGGCAATCATAATGTCTGTATGTATAACTGCACAATTTTTAGCTGAATAAATCATGTCTTTTAGGCAATTAATGTAATCTGAATAATTCTGGCTATTAGGAAAGTCTCAGTACAGCTGCTTTTTTGAGATATTGAAGGAAGTGGTTAACATCTCACAGTTAAGAACAAGCTACTACTCATCACTGAAGCAAAGATCAGTGGTAATATTTTATTTTGTTCTGTATAACAAAGCAGAATGCCACCAAAATAAGCACATGTATCCTTCACTTTAAGTTTCTCTAATTAGAAATTTCCATCCCTGATTTAAAATTCCATGTTTAACTCCACTAGACTTCATCTGTGGATTGACCCATAAAATCAGGTTTTCAAATCCACAATTAAATTATATGCAAGGTAAAGGAGAGGTTTGTACTCACTGCGAATATTCATTCTAGGATCAGTAGAAGAGTAATCCACTTACATGTGGGTTATTCCCCTCATGTCCTCTATCAAGGCAGGAGTCCAAAATTCATTTCAGTTACATTCATTGACTCATCTCCCTTGCATGGCAGCTTTATTATCTAGCCTTACCATCCCTTTAATAACTAATTGCAGACATTAAACTCATGAAAAGAAATGTGACAAAGAATTCTAAAATTGAAATGCGACAAGAAAATTCTGTCCTCAGCCTCTTAAAAAAAAAACTATTTAACATCATAAAATTTTGCCAAATGAGTTACAACTGCAGATTTTATTAACAGTAATTTTATAATCTCCTTTTTTTTTCCGCCCCATTTGTTGACACAAACAAGTCAGTTTTTTGAGGGGGGTCTATTCACCTCTCAAAAGAGCTAGACATTTTGTCAGTTCTATTTCACTGCAAATACTGAATTGCTATTCCAGATCCCTTTTGGCCTTGCTCCTGCACCTTGCCTTTAATAATGTATTACCTAAGTAAGGGAACATTTGTTTTCATTTTCATTTTAAAGCTGCATTCAATGGCACCAATTTACCGATACTTTGGTGAATACTCTTGGTACAGCAACCAGATCAGACCAAAAAGAAGCACCTTGAATTGGAAATGATTATCCTGAAAACAGAACGTTAAGTATTTCCCATAAGCTGTTGCTATAGGAAAAATGACAGTAGTCCTACATCAACTCTATCAATGCCAATTACTAGTCATTTTTCTGTAAATTGTCCTTGATGGTTTGAAGGGTCTCCAATTTGAAGCTCTAGTACTTCACAAAACCATTTATAAAGCTGAGGTCCAGTAGCCGCCTGTGTTTCCTATTGTGCTAAGGCATCATAAGAAATATAGCATATATTAATTTCAACCACTGAGTGCAGCATGTCTTCTAAGGTCCCAATCTGCAAAAGGTGCTGCATCTCACTGCAGACTCTCTCACACTTCTACTTGTTTTTTGGAAAAGGCAAGAAAGTTGTCTGTCCTTTGGTCTCTTTGCAAGCCAATTCTCATAGCCTTGTATCACTACCATTAAGAGCCATTAGTATAGTGTTACTGATATCCACAAAGGACCAAGGTGCATTAGCTTTCCCTCTTTTAGAACCCTCTTTAAATATGAATTGTTCACTGCCACTTCTGATGGAATAGCCTGCACTCATCTGGGCTGCTGCACACCTTGCTGACTGAAATGGAATTGTGACTTATTCCATTGTGTTCTAATATTTCAACCATCTTATTGTCTTTTAAAACCTCTTCCCACTTGAAAGGTCTGCCATCCTTTTTTGTATTCTCAAGTACAATTTCTTCTAGAGCCTTCTCACCAAACAGGAAGCCCACGTTAGTGTGAACAATACATATGCCCTAGACTTCTGACTGGCTTTCCAATATCTTAACCATAACAATCTTTAACCTACAGCTGTTGTTGCAGTGGATCTGCCCACAAATGTTGTGTCCAGAACAGCATCAAGCACAAAGTGAAATACTTTATGAATTTTTATTAGGGTGCATTGCGAAGTATGGGAACTTAAATCTTGTGACTCTAAAATATCATGTGCCCACACTACATCGTGTACTCAGAGTCCCTGCAAATATAGGAGCTGCTATTGATGATCTTACACATCAGGCCAACATCACATTAGTTTTCTTCAAAGTTGAATGAGCCTTTCTTTCCTCACTTTCCTTTCATACCATGTCTCCTTTCCTCAGGCCACAGCCTCTGAAATTACTGCTGCTACAGAGCATCAATCAAAGGAATTCCCAACTACTCCACAACTTTCTTACCAAATATATATATTACTTTACTGCAACCAAACAAACTCTTAGCATTTAATGGAGCCACCCACTCTAATCCATTAAGCTGCTTGAAAACATCACAGGAATGGAAATCTCTGCATTTTTCAGCAATAGGTTCCTTACAATGGAAGCAGCTTGTGGTCCTTATTGGAATCTTGCTCTCTTCCTGTTCCTGTTTTCTGATAGTATTGAAGACCCAAAGCTTACAAAACTTTCAGAGAAGACCTTTAAAATCTTCTGATTCAAACAACCTATGTGTGTTCCTTGCTATCTACCTCTGTTATCTGTGGACTCATCACCTCTGCTAGCTTATTCTATATCCTGTGTAACATTCTTGCTGTCAGGTTACCATTCCAGTTCTGATTCTGCATCCAAATCCAAATCCAAATCCTTTCCCATCAGACTGAATATATGACATATTGAATGAAGATTTCACATTCACTTCTAAATGCTTACACTTCTCGGAGCACTTTTTCCTCCTATAGTTTAATTCACTACTGATATCTTCGGCAGATTTTACATTTGATCTATTGAACAGTGACTGATATTTTTGAATTTAGTTCCTTGCCTGAAATTCATCCGAGTAGTTTTGCCATTAAATCTTACACAATTAACTCACTAAACCATTTGCTCAATCAACACTAGCAAAATTCATTCATGCTAAATTAAGTGGAATCAGGTTCACTAAATTCATTAAATTAATAACAGATAAATTTCTTAAACACACTAAAGAATGAGAAGTTGGATTTACTGTCAAGTTTCATTCTGGGATGGCAGGAGGAGGAATCGACAACGATTGGATTGTTCTCCATGTGCCAACTGGAACAGGCAGGAGTCCACATACCAAATCCATTAATTCTGTTAGAACTCCACTCTCCCTCCATCAGTTTCATTGTCTAGTCAAGCCAAACTGTAAACTGCAGCAACTCCAATCATCTCTCATGGTTAAAAATCACCGCAGATCAACTCCGCATACAACTACTGTCCATACTCTCTCTTCATTTCCCTTCCTAATAATTTTTTTTTAATTCCCAGGGTGGGTGTGGATTCCTCCTCCCACCATCCCACAATGAAATTTCACGGTAAGTCCACTTTTTCGTTCTCTGGATGGCAGGAGGAGCAATCCACAATGACTGGGAAATACCCAAGCCTCATTCTGGGTGGGATCTCATTTACTCTTCATAACTGACTGAAGCACCTTCTTCCCGAAAGCTGCCTGCTCTGACCAAAACTTATCCATCTTATAATGCCTTACGAAGGTCGACGGTTCTGACCATTCAGCTGCATCACAGACATCTTGCAATGAAGAAGACACAGTATAAGCTGTACTTGTTGACACAGACCTTGTTGAATGAGGATACACATTACATGGTCTTGTTTTACCTGCAGCATCACAGCATTGAAAAATGCAGTTCTTAATCCACTTGCCAATCACCGCTTTGGAAGATTTCTGTCCCATAGAATTGGGATTATATGAGATGAACAGAACCTCTGTTCTCCTAACTCTTGCCGTCCTCCTAATATAAAGACACACGGTTCTCATAACATCCAAAGTGTGATATATCTTTTCCTCAGCATCCTTTGGCTTAGGAAAAAAAACTTGGCAAGTAAACCACATCTGGTGTCACCTTCTTCCAAGAACATTTAGAAAGAAAGGTTGGTTCCAAAGTCAATACTAATCTGTCTTTCTCGAATTTACACAAGTTCATATTTACAGACAAAGCAGACAATTCTGAGACCCATCTTGCAGAAGTTACCGCTGCTAAGAATGCCATATTGAGGGTCATTAATCTCAATGAAGCATCCCTTATTGGCTCAAAAGGTGCCTTCGTTAAAGAATCCAATACCATATTCAAATCCCAACTTGGAAATCTATGTTTTGTTGGAAAAGAAGTCAGCACTGCAGCCCTCAAGAAACTCTTTATATGAGGATGTGGGGACAGAGATACTCCATCAAACTTCAGCGCTACCGATAATGCCGATACCTGCTGCTTTAGTGTGTTTGATCTCAGGTCTCTCTGTAAACCATCCTGTAGAAACTGCAGTACATGCTTCACTTGGATGTCTGACACGCTGAACTTATTTGCATTGCACTATTTTCCAAAAGCCTTCCATGCCACACTATCTATATATATATATATATATATATATATTGCGTTGAATGACGCCTAGACGCCATGATAGTGTTCACCACCAACAGCGAATAACCCTGAAACTCTACGGCCTTCCTCTCAAATCCCAGGCCATCAAACTCAACTACTGAGGGTTCAGATGATACACTGGACCCTGGCTTAAAAGATCCCTTTGAAGTGGCAACTTCCAAGGATCTCCTACAGACAGCTATCTCAGTAGGGAGAACCAAGGCTGCCTTGGCCAATGAGGTGTTATCAGCACCACTCTTGCCTTTTCCTTTTGTATTTTTACTAATACTCTCTGCAATTTTCTCACAGGAGGAAAGTCATACAGTCGACCTTTTGGCCACGGTACTGATAGAGCATCTCCTGCTTCCGCACACCTGCTTCCATCCATCAAAAAGAATCTTTTTAGTCTGATATTTTTGGCTGAGGCAAATAAGTCTATCAGAACAGGCCCAAACCGCTTGTTTAAGCTCAGAAACACCCAATAATTTAGTGTCCACTCTCCCGGGTGCAATCTGTTTTGACTGAGATAATCCTCCCTGACATTCAACTTTACTTTTAGATGCACTGCTGTTAAGGATTACAGATTTTTCTCTGCCCAACAAAAGAGCCTGTTTGACTCTTCTATCAGAGCCTTTGACTGAAGACCTCCTTGGTTCAACACATACGCTCTTGCTGTCATGTTGTCTGTCCAAATTTGAACATAATGGCCCTTCACTATACTCACAAAGTTGAAAAGAGCTAGCCAAATCCTTTCAGCTCCAAAAAATTTATGTTCTGTCTCAGCTCCAAACCTGACCATATACCCTGAACTAACATCTCTTGACACACAGCTTCCCAACCTGTCAAGCTCACATCGGTTGTAATCTTTATATACTGACTTACTTCCAAAGGCATTCCTTTCTTCCAATTCGAGTTCCTTATCCACCACCTCCAATCTGCTTTGAATTGGATTGGCAGCTTGATTACATCATGTCTTTTCTTGACTATGTTCCATTGATGAGGAATCAGCAGCCTCAGCAATCCTCTGAAATGGAACCTGGCCCATGGCACCAAGTGAATTGTTGACACCAATGTTCCCATTGCTTGAGCCAATATCATCACATCCATAAAAGAACTCTCCAGTAACCTCTGCATTACCTTCTTTACCTTCACGATTCTCTCCTCTGAGAGATAAACTCTCCCCTTTATGGTATTTATTTCTTGCTCCCAAATGAGTCAGCATCTTTGTGGGAGTTAAATGGCTCTTCTCTATATTCACCAGAAAACCATAAGACTGTAACACATCTATGGTCCTCTGAACACTCCTTTCCAACTCCCTCCAAGAGTCCGCCTTTATAAACGAATCATCCAAAAAAGGATAAATATGTACCCTTTTCTGTCTCAGATAGGCTACCAAAGGAACCAACACTTTTGTGAATACCCTTGGAGTCAAAGCCAAACCGAATGGCAATGCCTTGAACTGACAATGCCTGCCCATGAACTGAAACCTGAGAGATTTGTCTGTATTCCTCACAGAAACATGCAGATAAGCTTCTTTCAGGTCTATTGAAGCCATCCAGTTTCCCTCTGTCAAATTTTCTTTTATGGTTTGAAGCATCTCCATCTTGAAACTGAGATATTTCACAAAACTGTTGAGATACCTCAGGTTCAGGACGGGACAAGTCCCATTGCTTTTTGGGATTGTAAAGAACGTTGAGTAGATTCCCAAGAAAAATTGATCTTGAGGGACTTCCTCCACTGCACCAATGAGTACCAGATGTTCTATCTCTCTCACAACTATTTCCCTCTTTTCCAGCACACTTGCTACTGGTGAGGAGACATACCTGCTTTTCGGCATCCTGTCAAACAATATCTTGTAGCCCTGAGTTACTACCTGTAAAACCCACTGGTCTGATGTAATCTGGTTCCACAGGACACCGAACTGCAGCAGTCTTCCTCCCACATGATTTTGTTGTTTGTCAGAACTGGATTCTACCCTTCTGCTGGGTAGATACCCCAACTTTCTCACCAACCTCTCCTTTTCTACCAAAAGATCCTGACCTTCCATACCGACCTTTTGGCCTATACCACTGCTGTATCTCAAATCCTGCTGACTACCGTTTCCTCTACCCCGAAAGGAATAATATGAATTCTGAAAAGATCTCCTTTCAGGTTCCTTTTTCTGCAAAGTAGGCATTACCTGCTTCTTCTCTCTACTCTCCACCAACATTTTTTCCAGTGCTTGATCACCAAACAGCAACTCTCATTTGAAAGGAACAAAAGCAAGATTATTCCTTGATTTCTGGTCAGCATTCCAATGACGCAACCATAATGACCTTCTCGCAACAGTCACAACATTTATATTTCTTGCCATAAATGTCACAGAATCATAACTGTCATCCACCACATACTCTAAGACTTTTTTAACTCTGAATGAAATCTTCAAAGAAGATTTTAGGACTTCTGCACACAGAACCAAGACTGCACATCCTTATCTTCCATCACGTCTTGAATCCACATCACAGCTGCCCGAGCAAACATAGAAGTTGCCACAGAAGCCCTAATAGCTAGAGCCAAATCCTCATGTGCTTTTCTTAAAGCCGAATCAGCTCTTTTCTCATCCATATCCCTTAACATAATATCACCTTCTCGTGGAACCAGAGCCCCCAAAATAAGCACAGCTATTGGCCCATCCACTAAAGGGACCTTTAACAATTCCACATCTTTATTTTCAAAGGAACATAGTTTATTAGTACATCCCAAAAACCTACGAGTATTTAAAAAAGACTCCCATTCCACACAAATCAACTCCTTAAACATATCAGGCACTGGCATACCAAAACCATGCAACTCTCTTTTTTTAATCACAGAAGCTATCTTAGCCTCCTTCCCTTTTGAATCCTTTGACTGATATCCATCCTCATCCATTTCCAAACCTAATGTATGTAAAACCCTTTTAAAAACATTCTTAAAGTTCTCTGCTTGAAACAACCTGCCACTACCTAACTCTTCTGCTTCCTCCGCTCCTGAGGAGCTGTCCACATCAGAATCCTTTATCTGTTCTTGCATCTCCTATTCATTCCATTCATCATTAGACCTTTCCTCTAACTCTATACCAGATCTTTCGTTTTTTACAGGAATTTCCATATCATCATCATGTTCTGTAACCTGTTCACTTTGCAGAACAGCCATTCTCCTTTTCCTCCATACTGAGTCTCTTTGCTCTTTCTCTCTTCCCTTACTTGCTTCCATGCTCACAGTTCTTTCCAAGTTTTAGCTGATTTTCTCAGGCAACACATTTGATTTTAATGATGTTTGCAAGTTTAAATTATGTCCATCCATTACTGACTAAGAATTCATTAAGTTAAATAGACTCCTATCAATCAAGGAATCAAGTTCATTAGTCGTATTAAATTGATTTTGTGAAAGTAAAATCATTGCATTCAATTCATTGGAAATAGCTTCATACAACTCATTAGAAACAGTCTGTCTAATCATGTACTGCAAATCACTTATATCCAATGAATTCATCATAAAATTAGCCTCAGATGGACTTTTCCTGGTCCAGCTTCCTTGTCTTAGCGCTGGCCATCTGTCCTCATTCCTCCCACATACTGCCTCTCAAGTGGATTACTAGGTATTCTAATCGCTTTTCTCTCACCCATATTCCTGACAACAAACAGGTCTGGGGCTGCATCCATAATGGAGGAATGCCAGTAGCCTTTTGCCTTTAACACAGCTCTCTCCATCTCACCACATGAGCTGCCTCCTGCTGGCCATGGAGAGCCAAGCACTTGAGTAACGATGCTCGCACGCGCACTTCCTGAGTGTTCTAACTTGTCCCCACCCTTTGGCTCCAGGCGACTAGAAGGACTAACTGCGCTGCTCAAGAGATGGGTTTTTGCTCTCCAACAGCCTCTTCCATCTCCGTGGAATCTCCAAATTCAACATGGCAGCTCCAATCAACCTCTGTTGATTTTCCTGCCATCTTAACCTTAGCTTTCTTTGGATGCAGATCCTGACCCCGCTTTTGAATGGTATCCACTTTCCTCTTTTTAACTGTTTTCGCCTTATTCTTTCCTACATGCTTATTTCCCATAGCTCTTACCTCTTACAAATTGCTTTCGCTGGAGGAAAGGAATACTTTTCTTAAATCAGTTGTTTTACCTTCCCCAGAGACTCAGGCACTCGCAATTGTCTGAGAGACATTATTATCATTTCCATTACTATTTGATTCCAACTCAGAGCCTCACTGTGTGGTGGGCATCTGAGAGGAGACATTCTTAACATTATTTCTTTTTTCTTCCTCAGAGTGTCAGGAACTGAATTCACACACGGAGATACTACAGTGCATAAACACTATTTATTTGGAGTGTGATGCATCATACAAGACTTCAGTGAGAGGACTAAAGTGCAATTAGCAAAGGCAAGTACATAAAATCCCAAGATCTTTCCCTCCCTCTTGCAAGAGACCTTGAAGCAGTGAGAGCCTGGCAGGGCTTATCAGTGCATTCCTAGCTTTTGTTTGTCTAACGGTCTCCGGTTCCCATACTTTCATTTCAAGCAACCAGCTATCTTAAATCCTACTACATATCCCATTACTACAATAAGGAGAGCATCCTGACACAGAACCTCACTGTGTGGTGGGTATCTGGAATCTGTTTTCATTGGCATCTTCCAAGTCCACTTCTCCTCTGAAAGCCTGCTAATAGTTCACCTCAACACACAGTGACAGGTAGAATTGAAAAACCTGTCTGATTTGCTTGGCAGAAAAATAAAATGATGAAGGGAGAGTGGAGTCCTAACGGAATTAACAGATTTGGAATGTGGACTCCTGCCAGCTCCGATTGGCATGCGGGGAACAACCCAAACATTGTGGATTGCTCCTCCTGCCATCCCGAGAATTACACTGTAACATTTCATTAGAATTCATGCACACAGACTGAATTTCTTTATTTACCATCTATCTAATGCAACTTTGTATTTCAGACATACTAGGTTGCTGTCACAATGGAGATAGCTGTTGCTGTTTTTGATAGCTGCCACTACCACTGAGGCTATGTCAGAAAACACTGACATTAAATAACTCACAAAGTTGTACTGTGATTAAATCATAGGATTCAGAGCACTGGAACCTGCTACTCTTCCACTTCCAATCAGCACAGGATTATTCCATTCCTCATATCTCTTTTCCATTTCTTGAAGCTCTGCAATAGGCTACTGGATATCTTATTATGGCCATGCATGATCTGTGCATTCTCGGGCTGACAGGGGGATCAATCCACTACGCCTGGGTTTTGATCCTCGTGCCAGTCTGACACAGGAGCCGTCCTCGAGCTTGATTTTGAAACCGTTAAACTGACTCCTGTCCCTCTCCTGGCAGTTTTTGTTTTCTCCTGGGGTGCAGTAAGACGCAGTTAAGTCCCTCTCTGGCAATTTAAGAACAAACATAGCTAGCTTATTAGAATTCGAGGTGTCTAAGAGAGATGTGACTTCAAGGAGGAGAGATGGCAACAGAAAAAGCCTCTGCAACAAAAATGGCCCTGACAGACGAAGTGTACTGTAGCGCCAATGATTTGGGCTCGGACACTACTAAAAAGAGTACCATCCAGAAGACCATCATGCGATGGATCTCGGACGTGGAAATCGCAGCAAAGGCACAGAAAACAACTACGCAGCGACCTATTGAGGAGCAGCGTCCTGCTCAGCTCCGTAAGATTTTCCTGTCCTCAAGTAAGAGTGAGGCAGATGATTTAAAACTCGCTGTCAGCAAAGGACCTTCAACCACTAAAAAAGTTTCTGAAAAGAAAACGGAAAAAAAGGTGAGGAAACAGGATAAGCAAGGCGGTAAGAAACTCCCAAAGCCAACAGCGGGAGAGAAACTCACTGTCGAGAGTTCCGGGCACCATCTTGGAATTGCAGATTCTAAGATGGCGTCGCATGAGGTAACAAGCCACTCAAAGGCTGACGACGCCATTTTGAGTGTGGCGCCATGCGTGCCCACTAGCTCAGCCTCACAGCTGCGGGTGTTCATAAAACCGCCGCGGCAGCCTCAGTAGAAAATGGTGCGGCTGAACCAGTCACCCAGAAACTGGATGTTCCACCTTTTCCTGCAGAACTTCGGCAATTCCTGCAGGGATGGCTGGCAAGTGCGTTTCAGCACAGGCCCGAACCGCAGCAGGAACCACTGGAGGTTTGGAGGGGTGGTCTGGAAGAGCAGAGGCAACAGTTTCTGGAAAGTTTTTAAACAGATTTGCATCAAATGGTGAAGGACGTGGTGGCAGCACAGTTTCAATCAGTGCTGATGGCACAGCAAACACAAAATAATTATTTCACAAGTGGCAGCATGGCCACGCAAGCAGGCTGCAATTCTGATAACCAGAATAACTTACAAATGCAACAGCAACAGCAATTGAGCAATAGTATGCCAGTAAATGAGAAATCTAATGGCCAAAAGAGGGCATCATATGACGACTTATAGACAAAAGAGATTCAGGAGGACAGACAGGTCAAGAGAAGGAATGTGGAATATGAGGACAGACTGACCACAAGTACAGGTTCAGCCAGTTTTCGCAAGGAGAAAAGTATTTCCTCTAAGGAAAGCATGGCAGCAAAAAGAACCTTTTCCTCTCAGTACAAGGAAAGTAGCAAAACTGTTTTAGAGGAGGAATTTCTTAGTGATGGGGACCAAGAGCAAGAGGAAATAATGGTTATGAAAGATAGTGATGCGCAATTCTCAGACATACAGGAAGACAATAGACCAGAGACAGATAGGATGTTTGCAGCAGACTTCTTTAAGGGAACTTTGAGAAGAGTGCTTCAAACATTAGGATTAGATAATGACAAGGAAACCTTGGAAAAAGGGGTTAAGGAACGTAAACTAGCATCAGTCATTAGGAAAAAGGAGGTGAGAAACATGGAGTTCTCCATGCCTAAAATGTTTAAGGAGCTTATTATGGCAGAATGGAATACACAAGGAAATACACACAAGGGTTTGTCAGCCAATAGCAAGCTACATTCTTTTCTGAAAGAGAATGTGGAGTTTTTAAGAGTCCCTCCTGTGGATGCTCCAATAGCAGAATTGGTTCCAGGGGCTATTGTTCCTAGGAAGAGGGACACCCAGCTGAAGGAAATGGATGAGCGCAGAGCAGAGTCTGTACTGCGAAAAGCTCATGAAGCAGCATCAGCTACTGTTAAAGCATCTGCTGCCGCTTCAATATTCACTAGGGCAGCGGTAATGCGGACTCAGGACATTCTGGAGACCCAGGATCTTAATATGCAGGAGCTCTGGAAAGCGGTGGAGCGGATTCAGAAGGTGCTTAAATATGTAGTGAAAGCTGGTTTAGATTCTGTAACCTTTGTGGCATGGAACATAGGTATGTTGACGGTAGCAAGGCGGTCTTTATGGCTGCGACACTGGGAAGCGGACCAGAAGTCATGTAATAACTTGGCTTATGTCCCTTTCCAGGGAGACCTCCTGTTCAGAACTAAGGCCTTGGAAAAGGTGTTGGTTGAGACGAGGTAGAAAAAACAAGTTATGCCCACTCTACAAAACAGAACGGTAGAGAGGAGGAACTATAGGAATACAAATAATTCCTTTCTAGGAAACAGATCTTACGGATATACACGAAGAAATACGGAGTACAGAACAGGTCGTTATCAATGGAACAGACCTAGACCTCAGTTTGCAAAACAATTCCAACACAACAAACAAGGCCAAGGAAAGCTTGGGGTCAACCTCAAGCGAGGGAAACCTCAATGCTGACAACAAACATGAAAAGGTGGGGGGAAGACTTCTGTCTTTCGGTTACAAATAGTCTCAATTAACATCAGACCGTTGGGTATTGGAAGTGGTAACCCAAGGATACAAAAAATTTTCCGCGAGAAACTGAGAGTTAGATTTCTTCCATTGCCAGTGTCAGCAGATCAGGCCAAAAGGCAGGTGGTACTTCACGAGATAACTCATTTACTAAACATAGGGGCGATAGAAGAAGTACCAAAAGAACAGAGGTATATTGGAGTTTACTCCGTGTTCTTCGTGGTCCCATAGCCAAAGTATAGGCCGGTGTTGAATTTCAAGTACCTCGGTTAAAAAAGGAAACCTTACAGACTATCAAGGAGAATCTGGTGTTAGGAGATTATATGGCATCGATAGACCTGAAAGAGGCATATCTGCACATACTGATGAGATCTGATGACAGGAGATACTTATGATTCAATTACCAGGACAAGCAATATCAGTTCAGGGCTCTGCCATTTGGCCTGGCGTCAGTGCCAAGAGTTTTTACAAAGGCGTGGGTGCCACTGACAGCCTTCCTACGTCTACAAGGGATTCCCTTGTATCCTTATTTACACGGCATCTGGGTAAAAGCACAATCAAAGGCCAATTTGACAGGACCTGGAATTGACTATACAGGTTCTGACAGACTAGGTGTTCGTTTAGGAACTCGAATGAATACGGCAACAGGAAGGCTGTACCTTTCTTCCGAAGGGTGGAGGAAGTTCAAATGGCAGTCCGCAAGTTAAGGAGGACCTCCTCAATGGACTTAATGCAGTTGACGAAAGTGCTGGGTCTGCTGGTGTCAACAACACAGTTAGTCCAGTGGAGCAGCTTTCATTTGAAACCTTTGCAACGATTGCCACTGAGGCATCAGTTAGCAATTGCAAGGAGGAAACACTACAAAGTGGAAGTACCATAGCATATCCGGATGGGTATGTCCTGGTGGCAGTAAATGTGGAATGTGACCTCAGGGGTTCCTCTGTAAGTGCGGAAAACAGTACACATAACAACGAATGTGAGCCTGTCAGGTTGGGTAGCCCACTGCAAAGGCTATTCAGTACAAGGACAGTGGTCTGCGGCTGACAGGAAGTTCAGTATCAGCTATTTGGGGCTCAAGGCTGTCTGCTTGGCATTCCAAAAATGCCTGCACCTGGTGAGGGGCAAACATGTAAAGGTGTTTACAGGCAATGTAACAACCAGAGCCTATGTATGCAAACAAGGCGGGTTGCATTCGATGCCCTGGTGATGGAGTCCACTCGGGTATTCCGATGGGCTGAGAGAAATGTGCTGCCGCTTACAGCAGGACACTTGGAAGGAGAACTAAATATTCAAGTGGATTTATGGAGCAGGAATGCTCTGCATCCAAGGGAAAGGTTGCTGAATGTGGAAGTTTTCCAAGAGAGAAAAAAATTCTTGGACCATTACTAGTCGATTTGTTTGCTACTGGGAATAAATGCCGAATTAGAAAGGTATTTTTTCCAGGTTTGGAGACAAAGATGCCGAGACTTCCGTTGCGCTTCTGGCAAAGTAGCCTCCAGGGACTCGGTAAGTTTTTCCACCAATTCGTATTATTCAAAAAGTCTTGATAAAGGTTCGGCTGGAGAAGGCCTCAGTGATATTGATTGGTGCACTGTGGCCAAGGAGACCATGGTTCCCACTGCTGCTACAGTTAGCTCGGGGGCCTCCGTGGAGGTTGCCTCCGAGGAAGGATCTCTTGAGCCAAGGGCCAGTGTACCATCCGCACCCGGAGTGGTTGAGTCTGGCAGCTGGGAGATTGAGAGGTGATTCCTGATTCAGCAGGGTTACACGAACAGTGTAGTAAAAACTATCCTGGGCTCTCGTAGAGAGTCAACACAGAAAATATATGATAGGACATTAAATACCTCCAGGAAATGGTGCGGAGAGAAAGGTTTTAATATGACAGAAGTGACAGTCACTCAGCTGCTACAGTTTATACAGGATGGTCTAGATAAGCGTCTTAGACCAAATACTTTAAAGAGGCAAGTGGCAGCATTGTTAGCGATTCTAACCGAAGATGGGGAATCCTTCACAAGACATCCGCATATTAAGCTTTTCCTAAGAGGGGCAACATTGTCATCTTTTCCAACAGTACATAGATTCCCGTCTTGAGACTTGAATATAGTGCTTAATGCTCTAACAGCACCACCATTTGAACCTCTAAAAGAGGCATCGTTGAGACTGCTATCTTTAAAAACTGCTTTTCTCCTAGCTATTACGTCTGCTAGGAGAGTGTCAGAATTAGCTGCGTTATCAATCAATGCAAACCCGTGCATGGTTGACCAGGATAAGTTGATGTTGGGATTTGATCCTTCCTTCAAACCCAAGACTTTGTCATCATTTACACAGAGACAACTCATTCATTTACCAACAATCTGCCCAAAGCCAACTCATCCTCTGGAGAGGAAGTGGCATACATTAGATGTTAGAAGGGCAGTAAAGGTTTATATACGCAGAACAAAGGAGTTCAGAAAATCGGACGCCTTGTTAATATCATACCAACCAAAATCACTAGGTCAATGTGCAAGCAAAACAGTCATCGCAGCATGGATAAAGAATTGCATTTTCTTATATTATGAGTACTTCAAGCAGCCGCGACCAGCTAATGTGTGGCCATATTCAACTAGGTCTATGGCCACATCAGTGGCATATGATTCAACATGCTTGTTGGAGGATGTATGCAGTGCGGCTGGGTGGAAAGAAGCAAATACATTCATTAAACATTATAAGTTAGATAAGTATAAGTCAGCCCAGGTGGCTTTCGGATGCCGGGTGCTACAAGCTGTGGTTCAGTTGAAATACCCACCCAGGTATCAGCTTGGGAAAGTCCCAGGCGTAGTGGATTGATCCTCCTGTCAGCCTGAGAATGAAGAGTTGGTACTTACGTGAACGATCATTCTGGGATGACAGGAGGAGTAATCCACGCCCACCGCTAGGACAAGGGTTAGGAAGTGTTGGTGGAAGGTTAAGACTTTATAGGTATGCTGGAGAAGTGAACTGCCAGGAGAGGGACAGGAGTCGGTTTAACGGTTTCAAAGTTAAGCTCAAGGACGGCTCCTGCGTCAGACTGGCACGAGGATCAAAACCCAGGGGTAGTGGATTGCTCCTCCTGTCATCCCAGAATGATCGTTCACGTAAGTACCAACTCTTCATTCACCCTGCCCTCTGTCTTGGAATCAACATTTTCAATGCAGTGGCCAAAACACCAGTGAGACTTTTCAGTAGTAATCCACCCTAGCTTTCCCGAGTTAACTGCTGTGGTACATCTTTAAATCTATTCATGTTTGTACTCTTTCCCTTTTCATCTTTCCTGTCACTGATCGATCTCTCCACTCTTCCTGATATTGCACCTACAGCAATCACTTTCCATTATTTCCTCTCAGATTTCTTCTCTGTAACAGTATGTTCCTTGTGCTGCTTTGGAGACCGTACTTCCAGCCCCTTTGTTTCATTCTCACTTGATGAAATAAATATTCATTTTAATATTGAATCCAATATCACATGAGAGACTCAATGAGCAATGGCCAACTGAATGGCAGTGCTTTTATTCACATCTTTTTCAGTGATATTCTGGGCAGCAAACAAATGAGTGAATTTTGAGCCTGGCTTTTCATCAATTCTGCTTTTTTCTTTTTATTAGAAGGCAAGCACAGAATTTTCTTAGTTTAATCCAAGTAACAGGAGTCAACAAATATAACTAAAAAAAACCTTCGGTCTCTTAGTTTGATAACCGACATGAAGGGAATAATGCATATTTATTTATTTATATTAAAATATTTATACCCTGCTCTATACCAAATAGATCTCAGGGCAACTTAAAAATAACATCAAAGCAAGTTAAATAGTTTAAAACAATAAATACAATCTAAATAAGCCAAAAGCATATCAAACATCATAATGGGTTAAACATAGATTTAAAAGATTTAAAAGCTTTCAAAACTAGGTACAATAGTATTTAGGATGAATTAATGAGGCCCAATAGCTTTGATGAACAACTAGGTTTTCACTTGGCACTTAAATGATACCAGTTGGGCCTCCAAGGGAAGGGCATTCCACAGTTGGGGCGCAATGGCTGAGAAGGCCCTTCTTCATATCCCACCACAGTGCATTGACCTCACTATTGGAACACAGAGGAGCACACACACACCCAGTACATGTAAGTGGCTTATGATTTAGCTCGGCCAGAGATAGTATAAATGTATAAAATCACCACCCACAAAATGGCACAAGACAAAAGGATCACCAGTAGTACTGGGGGAACCATAGGTTTTACAGAAACACAAAAGCAGTATTTTCAAAAACACATTTGAAAAAGAATCCATAAGCAAAAGTAAAAAAAACCTGACCAATGAGACTGAAGGTCAGTCTTGTCCACTCTTTCCCAATCTGGCCATTCAACTTTATAGACAATTCGTCATGCTGGCTAGTCTGATTAGAGTTGTAAGCCAAAAAACAAAACAAAACAAAACTAGAAAACGTAAGGGTGAGGATGTCTAATCTATCTTGCTTTGGACCATGTTCCAAAAAGCATGTTATCACTCTGCCTATACTGTGAGTAAAGCATGATGGAACCTTGCTCTACTGCTAAACTTCATTAGCTGGTATTAAGAACCCACCAGCTCTGAACATGGGGGTTCTATTCCACTATCTTGTACTATCCAATCTCCTTTTAAAATCTTGCGTGTCAGAGGATATCATCATACCTTATAACAAAAAAATTATACAATTCATTATGCATGGTATGAGAAAGTACTTTATGTTGTCTGTCTTGAATCTATTACCAATCAAGACCATTAGAAAGTATGTTGTGAATTACTCTTCTGCACTGATATTTAAAAAATGTATTTTCCATTTGCCTTCTCTTCATGAAAAATTTTATGCAACTTAATTGTGCATTCTCAATAATTTTTTTTTATAAAAGAAAAAGCACCTACAATTCAGCTTCTCAGCACTTGCAAGATAGGAAGCCTACCTCTCACTGCCACTCAGTTGTAACAAGCAAAAGAGTCAGCAGTTAATGAGGAATGCGGCAAAATAGGGACAGGAAGGACAAGTTGCTTACCTGTAACTATGTTTCTTCGAGTGGTCTTCTGTGAAGACACACAAATGGGTTTACACGCCTGCACAAAACAGCATTTGGAACCTTCTCGAAGCCTAGGAGTAGGCATCTTGGCAGTTGACCCCTCCCTCATCCTCCTGGGGAATATAAGGCCCCTCCCTGTATAACAGTCAGTCCCTTCACCGCTGGAGTAGCAGCATGGGAACCAACCATCCAGTAAGCCATAATGTAGGGAGGACAGGTGGGGTTGTGTGACTTCACAGAAGACCAGTCAAAGAAACACAGTTACAGGTAAGCAACCTGTCCTTCTTCTTCGTGGTCTCTGTGAATCGCACAAATGGGAGACTAGCAAGCTGTCCTGTTGGAGGAGGGAATGTCATGCTTAAAATTCTATTTATTATCATCATATATATCAACAATTATATTTCAATTATTTTTGTCCTTTATTTTATATATATATAAACTGTAGCAGTATCTTCACCATGCCAAATAAATTAAAATTTATTTATGCCAAGGATCCATTTCTGCATTCATTTTCAATTTTGATGGTTTTTTTCCCTCACAGAAGAAAACAAAATTGTTCTCCCAAATGTTGCATCATTTCTTGCTCTGTTATCTACCTTATAAAGAAAAATAAATGTCATTGGTTGTGACCATTGATCAGCTTTGCACATGTCATGAAGTTGCACACCATGGAAAGAAAACAACTGATGTCACCACAGAGCTTGTCAAGCAGGCGCTTACATAACTGGAAAGTATTTGATTGATTGATTGATTGATTGATTGATTGATTCCTTCCTTCCTTCCTTCCTTCCTTCCTTCCTTCCTTCTTTCCTTCCTGTGACAAACCAGATTCCCACAGCTTTGGAACATAATAAAAAACAAGCAACCCTTTTGTTTTACTAATGGAAGCATTATGTTCTCCATAAAAAACAGTAATGCACATCTAGCATCAAGGCAATGCAATCGTTTCTCCAAATCAGTTACTGAGTTTCCCATGTATGCAGGTAGTACAATGTCCTGGTTCAATGAAATTATGACTCCACCTTAGGTCAAAGAGTAATATCTGACCTTAAAAACAACTTCCCTTTATGCAAACACAAGTATGGTGCATCCATTCTAAATGCACATCATTCGCTGGCTCTCTTAGCATAGGTTTTGCCACTAGAAGAATAAAATCTCCAAAGAGAACAATCAGAAATCACAGTTTGTCAGTGATTTAAGGATTTATGTGTAAGTTGTAACAGTACTACATTCAAAAACCCACCCGGGGACTGGTAGTCATACTAGGAGGTGTAAATGTTTATAACCCGGAGGAAAACTCTTAACTGTAGGGCCCATAAAACTAGAAAGTTTTCCTTGTTGCTGAAGAAGCCAGAAAAATGCTGACAAATAACACTTTACCTACCAACAAGATAGATCTTCTGCAAAAAAACAATATATGCACAATACCGCATAATTGGAAAGCAATCCGGACGTCTTTTAAGTAGGAACAATACTTCTTCATTGTAGGCAAACCATTTAGATGTAGAAGGTTTGTGAGCTGCCAAAAGCATTTCATTTTTTGTTTGTTTGCTTGTTTCCTTTTTTTTTTTTTTTTTGAAAGTCAAGGCGACCTCGTACCAGAACGCGAGCATCTGCCATGAGACCTCAGAGGCAAGAGTGGTGTCCTTTGCTGACGCCTTGTTGGAGAAGTTAGCTCCACAAACTCACATTGTCAGGATCTCGACTGTCTAACCTCAGGGGATCTCGACTCTCAGTCACATGTTATGGATCCCACAGAAAAGATAAGTGAGGAATTTATGATATCCTCTTCAGAAGCCACACAGACTTCTTCAATCTCACTAGATGGTACCGTGTCTCTATTCACATCTTCGGCAACCATGCAACGTGCATTCCCTGCCTCAGTACTTGGTACCATTGGAGCTGGGGATCGAATTGAAGCAGGAAGACTAGGCTGCTCTACTCTTTTTGGTTTCTTGAATGGTCCTTCATGTGAAGAGTCCTTCAACCTACTCTTCTTCCCTTTGTCTTCTGTTTTCTGTCAGGAACAGTACAGCTTGTTGTCATCGGTTTTCAAATAGATCCAACATTGTACCATCCATTGGAGGACTATGTTACTTATTCCAATCTCGTTCAACCTTCATCTGTGGCAAGACAAAGGTGTTCTGTTAAGTGCACCTGCCAAAAAGTTTTCTGTCCCTGGTAGATGAACTGCAGAGTGGACAATCTTCTTTGAGAGGCAGAAATGAATTGCCAACATCAGTAACACACGCAGCCAAGTCCCGCCTTATTTATTGATATAGTATACCACTATTGTGAATATGTAGAATGAAACCTAAGTGCACATCCATCACTCGTCCTTCGGGCTCAGATTATTGATAGCAAAAACACTGTTTTCCATGACAGCAAGTTAATGTCACACTTTGCCACAAGTTCAAATGACTTGTGAGTGAATCATATTATCAAGAAGTTCAAGCGGTACAGGGGGTTGGGCTGGAAGGCGTAAATGCTTATAACCTTGTAAAAGTATCTTAACCATAGGATCCAGAAACAAGGATGGTCTTACTTCTTGTTGTAAATGCCAGGAATTTGCTGCCGCATGACGCAGCATTGATGGGAATGATAGCCCATCAGATACCAACAAGGTGAGGAACAAGAAGATATTCATGGTACCGCAGGTCTGTCGGTCAATATCACCATCTCCTAGATAGGCACAAAATTTTCTCCTCTCTATATGCATCAAAGGTTTGGGTGCAGCCAAAAGAATTCTCCATATCGGATATAGGAATTCCTTTACTTCAATAGGTGAAAAGAACCAACTGAGCCTTGAACTCATGACCGAAAACTCCGTGGCATCAGGTCCTGACCACTCAGCCATCCTGGCAGTTCCATACCATCAATCATAGTGACTGAATGTCAGGATGGAGGATGGTATCAAAGTGGAAACTCAATAGGTCTAGTCTGTAGGAAAGCACCGTAAGCCAAACTTTGGAAATTTGTAGAAGTAGTGCAAACCAATTATTGTATTTTATGTTACATTATATTATTATTATTATTATTATTATTATTATTATTATTATTATTATTATTATTATTATTATTATTAAATCTACTTTCCGGATGATGTTATGATGAACTAGTTAACACTATATGGAAGCAGAATGATACCTTTCCATTGTAAGAAAGCTACCACCGCTGACAAGCATTTGGCGAATACCCCTGGTACTGTACTCATACCCAAGGGGAGGAGTCTGAGTCAATAAGCCTGGTATCCTATTAAAAAGAAAAAAATTATTCAACATAGGTATCATCAATATCAAGGTTACTATTCGAAACAGTTTCCTTTGTATATAATGGTTGACACCTCTGAGACCCAGTCTAGAGTGAGGGCCACCATCTCTCCTTTCTTTTTCTTTTTTTTGACACCAGGATGTCAAGAACATTGTAAGCAGGAGCAATATCAGTATCTACTCTGGTTTGATGTTGAAACCATGCTCGATGTTGATATCTAAATAAATCAATGATAGGAATCTGTTTGAAAAGGTATCGTCCTTTGGTTGACAAAACTCTACGCCTAGGTTGATCCTGGTATCTTTTTTTTAAAACCTGCAGATGGTAATTTTCTCAAGGACTGTTGTTGAGGAGTTGTTTACCATTGTTGTCTTACCTTCGTATCTTTTGATTCAGCTGTGCCTGTTCAGTGGTACTACCGATGATAAATTGGAACAGAGAGAGTGTTGAGTTGTTGCCTACCTTTGTTGTCATGTAGGCAACAACTCAACACTCCCCCTGTTCCAAATTTATCATCAGTAGTACCACTTAACAGGCCCAGCTGAATCAAAAGATAAGAAGAGCGTAGGAATCAAGCGTAGGAATCAAGCATAGGTATCAAGTGTAGGGAACAGTCTAGGTACCGAGCCTAGGTATCAAACCTAGGTATTGAACCTAGATACCGAGTCCAGGCACTGAGCCCAGGCACTGAGCTCAGGTATTCAATTTAGGTATCCAGCTTAGGTATTATGACTCTAGCCTAGTTATCAAGAGTCTTGGAGCTGCCAGTTCACTCGCTCTTCTGCTGAAGTTATAGCTACTTGAAAAACAGTTTTCCAAGATAGTACTTCGATTAAGTGTAGGGAGTTGTCTCCCTGTACAGATGATTTATACTGGATACATAAACAATCGCAGTACTGAAGGGAGGATGCAAAAAACCACCATCAGTATCAAGATGAAACAGAAAAACAATCTCATGTTCTGAGGTCAAAATCTAAGTGCCCGATACTGATGTGTTGGAAGGTGTTGCCAATAACATCTAGAGGAGCAACATATGATGGAGATTCAGAGCAAACTCACTGGTCTAGGAACAGAGCCTAAGTTCCAAGTGTAGGTAGTCAGTCTAGGTATCACACCCAGGCATCCAGCCTAGGCATTAAGCGTAAGTATTGAGGCTACATATCAAAGCCAGGCACCAAGCCAAGGCATCAAGTCCAGATACTAGTCCTAGGCACCAATGTCAGGTATCATGGTTGTACAGTATCATACTACCAAGAATTGACCGCATGGTAGTGTTCACAATGCACCAAGCTCAGGCACTCAGAATAGATACCAAGCACAGGCATCAAGCTTAGGTACGAAAACTAGATATGAAGTCTAGATACCAAACCTAGGTATCGAGCCAAGATATCATGGTAGTATACATCATTGTCGATATCGAGTCAATGGTATCATCTCCTTGAGATTGACAATACCGTGAGTGTAGACAGGCTGACTGGAAACTGCCTCTATGAGAATGGAAACACCGTCAAAGGTAGAAACCACGGACGGGACCAATGGTAAACCATTTCCCTAAACTGACGGTACCGATTGGTATGGGGGCTGATGGCGAATGGTCCTTTGAGACTCAGCCATTCCGTGGATTGCTGTAACTACCAGAAATCGCCTTGGGTGCACTGCTGTTGAAGAATCTAGTGAACAAGCCCCCTCGGTGCCATAAATTGCCTTAGAAGTATCACCATTACAGATGCGGTGGGGAAGGGTGTGGCCAGAACAGCATCATCGAAGGTACCGGTTTTACTAGAGCAAAGTCTGAAGTGGCCGCTCTGTTAAGTCTCATGTGCGGGGGTTGGTGATGACAGCAAGATCGTGTAATGCAATCCTCTGAGAGGCAGGTAGGCACACAAATTCATCGATATCCAAGATCTTGCCTCCACATGAAAAGCAGGATTTAAAGACTGCTGCCAAGGCCACCCACAGAAAAATTCTGAGGGTCGCAGAGAAGGAGATATAACTTCCTCAGTTATAACAAGAAGAAGATTCTGTGCCATTCGTAGTGAAGAACAAGTTTGTTTGCTCCTTCCTTTTATGTTTTCAGCAGTGATTTCTCCTGTGAGGAATCATTCAATTTCCTTTTTACTTTTTTGGCAAGTAGGAGGTTGATGTTTACTCTCAGTCCCTTTCGAGAGGATGCTGACAGTGCCTCATCTCAGACTCGTAGTATCATGCGAAAGAGGCAAAAAGAGAAGTTAAATGTTACAAACAACGACCAAAATGCCAAGAAAAACGTAAGTAGTCAAATCTTGTTTAAAGAAACTGTTAAACCAATCTGAAAGTTAGAGGAAGGCTCGTTTGATGCTGCTACCGTGGCGAAAGAAAAGGAACTGACCGTTATACAGGGAGGAGCCTTATATTCCCCAGGAGGATGGGGGATGGGACAACTGCCAAAATGCCTACTGCTAGGTTTTGAGAAGGTTCCAAATGCTGTTTTGCGCAGGCGTGTAAACCCATTTGTGTGATTTACAGAGACCACAAAGAAGAAACATAAATGCAGCAGTACACTGTATCTTAGATCAGCACTTTTTATATTATTTCATGTTGGGGGACTGGTAATGTTCAACCCCCTCTTCAGTACGCCAGGGATTAGCATTAGATTTATGTCCATTGACTACATTTCTTTCTTTCTTTTTTTACTTGAAATTCCCCAAGGACCAGCAGCCAATGGCTTGGGGACCAGCACCAGACCATGGACCATCACTTTAAGTAGCAGTGTCTTAGATGATAGGAACCCAAATTAAACTATACCTGTTCATATACTTGAACCAAAGATCCAGCCAACTGATGTATTTTTGCTAAGGATCCCCAAGCAGGATGATTCTTCAGGTTCTTGTGCAGAACAGGTTCTAAGTATGCACTATAAATTGTTTGTAGTTGATCCCTCTCTGGATAGCTGGAAGATAGAAATATTAAAAAATCAGTTATTGTTCTACAGTCATTTAACATTTCTTTGGAACAGCGGTTCTCAACCTGTGGGTTGCAACCCCTTTCAGGGTTGAACGACCCTTTCACAGGGGTCGCCTAAGACCATCGGAAAACACATATTTCCAATGGTCTTAGGAACCGAGACACCTAGCCTAGAGCTTGCTGTTGGACTATACAGTAATTCTCACTAGCTTTAGGCACCAGAATGGTGGAAAATAGACTTTTAACAACGTTCTGGGGGACCATGTCCTTTCTGTCCTCACTTCAAGCCCTTCTCAGGTTGAGCTTCTGACGCTCCCGAATCATATCACCCCCATCTTAACTAAGGGAGGAAAGTCATGGCGGCGGGAGCCGGGAGCCCGTTCCCTCTCACGCTCTCTGACCGCGCATGTGGACTAGCCGACGGGAGAGGTGAGAGTGGGCGCCGTTAAAGCCCGCTTAGAGAAAGGCTGCCGAGTGAGCGAAAGAAGAAATGGCGGCGCCTTCGGAGTGGGCTTCGATCTGTGAGAAGTTCCACAGCATCCTCAACCTCTCGTACGTGAAGTCCAAGAAGGACCTGGACACCGAGCCCTATCGCTCCAAGTATAGCGCCCGGGAGCTGCTTGAAGGCATTAAGCAGTTGCTGGGCTCTGAGGAGGCAGGCGAGGCTGAAGGCACCCTGAGCACGGGCGAAGATGGAGGCGACAGCCACAGCGGTGGCAGCGGCAAGGCGGAGTGTCTGCGCACCGTGCGGCTGGCCGTGGTCAAGTATTTGCTGGGGGTTGTGAAAATGGGGCTTCCCATTATCTAGACTTAGCTAAAGGGGGACATTTCCCTCTTCAGGTAAACCAAGGGTTAATAAGGTGTTGAGGATTAGATTACATCATAGGTCATGTGGTCAGCAACACAGGTCATAGAGTGAGACTGACCAATCAAAAAGGAAAGAAGTGAGCATCTTCAGGATGCTTCCAGATGCTTCCAAGGAGAAGTTATAAAAACTTCTTGGAGGCCATGTGGCCGGGAGATAACAAAGGGATAACAACCAAGGAGCCTCCTGGAGGGGGGTTCTGTGCCAGTAGCAGGCTGGAGGCCATCGGCCTCGCCTCCTGGCCCTTCCTTTAGAACATCTAAGCCTAGGAACAACTGTGAGTAATTAGACTGAAGTTATCTAGTCGCGTTAGGGACTTTTCTGTTATTTTGGAGGCTGGCTGATCTAAAGAATGTATCTGTGCCTTCATATCTGTTCTTTCTGTAACTAAGCGTGCCTGGGAAGAGGGAGCTTCCCATGTGTGGTAATTTGCCTTGTTTATTTACCTACCTTTAATAAATACTTTCTGTAAAAGACCCTGTTTCTCTCCTTCCCACGCCAAGCTAGGTAGACTGGGGGGAAAAGGAAGATCCTTAAGCTTAGGGATGTATGTGGTTGGACAGGGTCCCGCTGTACTGTCCAAGTGTCCAGATAATTCATAATTCAGCGGGTGGTGGCAGCGAAGATGAATTAATAGCTAAAATTCATAAAAGGCTGGAAAATACGTCCCAGCAGCGCATGGGGTCACTTTCCAGCCTCACAGGGGTGAACCACACCGACACCTCCGTCAGGTCCAGAACGCAGGGAAGGCTGGGTGCAGTGCCGGGCGCGCCGTCGCAGGAGTGACCCATAGGGGGCGTGACGCGGTGGCGGGGAGGCCGAGCGGAATCGTGGCTCCCTTCCCTGTGGGAGGGGAATGGGTTTCTGCGGCCCATCGGGCCCCTCTTAGTGCATGTGCGCGCACCCGCTTAGGGAGCACCCCAGCCCCGCGGCCAATGCAGACATGGCCATGGGCCGCACCTGGGAGCGACCGCTCGAGGCGCTGGGGGGCAAGGCGGGACACGCTGCCAAATCACCACGCCCGCCGTTCCGGGAGGGAGGCAGCGGGAGATGGCCAGGTCTCGGCAGCCGGCGGAGGCCGGGGAAGGGGGGGCTGGTGAGGAGCGGGCGAAGGGGAGAGGGCGGGTGGGCAGGGGCGGGCGCCTTGTCCGCCGACCCCCAACCCCCGACCACTCCTTGGCTCCTTCCTCCCACCCCGTCTACAGCTGGCCGGCTGCGACCCACCGCCACGCTCACTTTCCCTGGGACTCGCTCGGAAAATGGGTACAGGACTGGATATTAACAAAAGAGAAGGCAGCCCTTTTCTGCTTTTTTTTAAATGAAAGTTTTAAGAGAATAGTAGATCCATTGAAAATGTGGACCAGAGATTTCTTTTTCTTGTATACTGGCATTGCTTGCAATGTGTTGGCCTTGTAAATGCTGTGGCATAGGATAGGTTGAGCTTTCCAAGTGTGGATCTTTAGAAATTTTACCACACTCCCTTTATTTCCCCCCAGTCATTCACAAGTCTTCATGTTTCCAGACTTTGTCAGCTGTTACTTTCCTCTCCCACTCTCAAATCTCTCCTTCTTTGTGTCTTCCCCACACGAACCTTCCAATTGCCTTTGCTTGCTCTTTCAATACACTGAAGTTCAGTCCAGCTTTTTGTTCTCTCTCCGTTCAAAAGAACAGGTTGCTTACCTGTAACTGTGGTTCTTCGAGTGGTCATCTGTGCCCTCACACATTAGGAGATTTCGCGTGTGCACAGTAGCGTTCGGAAGATTCTAGAGCTTAGGAGCTTGGTGGGAACCCCTCCCCCACGCCGGTACTGCGCATGCTCCTCCCGCCGAGCAACGGTCACTCCTCATTTCTGTAGTCCACTGTAGAAACACAGGAACCTGAAAAAGAGAGGAAGGCAGGGCGGGTATGTGTGAGGGTACAGATGACCACTCGAAGAACCACAGTTACAGGTAAGCAACCTGTTCTTCTTCTTCGTGGTCTATGTGCCTCACACATTAGGAGACTATGTAGCTTACCGGTTGGATGGCAGGTCAGGTCCTAGAGAACAGAAGCCAACACCTCACGTCCAAACCGAGCATCCCTGCGAGACCAGCAGTCGAGCCTGTAGTGGCGCACGAAGGTCGATGGTTGAGACAAGGTCGCCACACGGCAAAGTTCATGCAGGTCAACTCCTCTCAGGAGGGCTGCAGATGTCACCACGGCTCTGGTGGAATGAGCCCGAAGGAAGGCTGGTGGAGGCTTCTTGGCGAGCTCAAACGCCAGCTGTACAGTCTGTACCACCCATGTGGAGAAGCGCTGGGTGGACACCTTGTGGCCCTTTCAACGCCTGCTGTAGCACATGAAAAGGTGCAGAGTCTGTCTGAAAGGGACAGTCCTGTCCTTGTAAAATGCCAGCGCACAACGAACATCCAAGGAGTGTAGGAACCGCTCCAGCGGTGTCGTCGGGACTGGAAAGAAGGTCGGCAGGATGATGTCCTGACTGAGATGGAAGTTGGACACCACCTTCGGTAGAAAGGAAATGTCCGGGCGAAGGACCACCTTGTCTCTGTGAAAGACGAGATAGGGCTCGTCTGCCCGTAATGCTGTCAGCTCCCCTGCTCGCCTGGCCAAGGTGACAGCCACCAGGAAGGCAGTCTTCATAGCAAGCAGCCTATCATCAGCAGTCGCCATGGGCTCGAAGGGCAGTTTCGTCAGCTGCGATAGCACCAGAGATAAAGACCACGGTGGCAGCGGCGGCGATACTGGCAGGTATAGGTGCTGCAGGCCCTTCATGAACTGCTTGACGGTAGCGTCCCTAAAGAGAGCTGCCGATGGGGATCGTGGCGGTTGGTATGCCACAATCACGGCAAGGTACACCTTCAGAGACGGGAAGGCAAGGCCCTGTTGCCGGAGATGTAACAAGAAGTGGAGCATGGTAGGCAAGTTGACAGGCGATACCATCTCCCCTCTCTCTTCAGCGAAGGCCACGAGGCACCGACACTTGTAGTGGTAGTTGCGGCACGTCAACTCCCTCCTGGCCGCCGTCAAGACGTTGCCGATGATACGGTCGGCTACGGCAATATCCTCCAGGCATGGAGGGCCAAGAGCGGCAGGTCCAGGTGGAGTACACAGCCGTCAGAATGGGACAGCAGATCCGGCATTGACGGGAGCCTCAGAAGCTGGTCGCGTGTTGCCTTGAGTAGGGGCGGGAACCAGTGCTGCCTTGGCCAGTACGGGGCTACCAGGACGACGTCCACTTGGTCGGCGAGGATTTTGGTTATCACCCAACCGAGGAAGGGAAATGGAGGGAAGGCGTACAGAAGCCCCTTGTTCCACCTGAACTGGAAAGCATCTCCAATGGAGTCCCGATCGTGACCAGCCCTGGAACAGAAGCGGCGGCACTTCGCGTTCTCGCTGGTTGCAAAGAGGTCGATTGTCGGCTCGCCCCAGCAGTCTCGAATCATTCGGAACACCCTGTTGGAGAGGGACCACTCGTGGTGGCAAGAGGTGTCCCTGTTGAGGGCGTCCGCTGTGGTGTTCTCCTGCCTGGCCAAGTGAACAGCCTCTGGGTGGATCTTTAATGGAATGCACCAGTCCCAGAGATCAATGGCTATGTTGAGCAGGGTGGTGGAATGCGTGCCTCCCTGCCTGTTGACATAGCAAACCGCCGTCGTGTTGTTCGTGAGGATCAGCACCGCGTGGCCTGTCACGAAATGGCGAAATGCCCTCAGGGCTTTGAAGATGGCGAGCAGTTTGAGAGCGTTCATTGTGGAGGACGGTCTCATCGTCCATCCACCGACCCCAGACTCTGAGTTCGTCGCAGTGAGCTCCCCACCCGTGGAGGGAAGAGTCTGTGGTCACTGTGACCTGTAGAGCGTGCTCCTGAAAGGGCATCCCCAACAGGAGGTGGTCATAGGACTGCCACCACAGGAGAAATGATCGAATCTGTGAAGGCAGCTGGAGTCGTAGTCTCTGGTCGTCTCGTAGCGGATTGAAAGCTCGGACGAACCAATGCTGGAGTGGTCTGGCACGGAGACTGGAGAGATAGGTCACGGCGGTGGATGAAGCCATGTAGCCGAGAAGCTGCTGAATCCTCCTGGCTGACAGTGCCGGTGCATTGTAGGCTACCAGCGTGGCCTGACACAGCGTCCGTGCTCGTTCCATCAGCAGGTAGGCTCTGGCCGATATCGAGTCCAGTGTTGCGCCGATGAAGTCTAGCACCCTCGCCGGCTTGAGGTGGGGCTTCTTCGGGTTGACCCGGAGCCCGAGACGGGTCAGAAGCGTCAGAGTCCAGTGGATGTCGTCGTAAATTTTCTATCTGCAGGACGCCACCAATAGCCAATCGTCCACGTATGGATAAATGGAAACGCCCTTCGTCTGCAGGTAGGATACCACCGGGGCCATGCATTTGGTGAAGACCCTGGGCGCAGTGGAGAGTCTGAACGGCAGCACCCTGTACTGGTAGCAGGTGCCATCGACCACAAACCGCAGGTACCGCCTGTGCTGCGGGTGAATGGCGATGTGAAAATAAGCATCCCTGAGATCGATGGAGGCGAACCAGTCCCCTCAGCGAAGGAAAGGCAGTATTGAGGATGGTATCACCATTTTGAACTTTCTGGGGCAGATGTAGTCGTTCACGCCCCTGGGGTCCAGGATGGGCCGCAAAGTTCCGTCCGCCTTTGGTACCGTAAAGTACCGAGAGAAGAAGCCGGTGTTGCTGGCTGAAGACGGGAGTTCCTCGATCGCTCTCTTTTGAAGGAGGGACTGGATCTCTTCCAGCAGGGCTGGGCTGGCCAGAGTGGAAAGGAAGACACCCCACGGTGGAATATCTTGAAATTCTATGGCATAGCCAAGACGGACGATGGAAAGTACCCAAGAGTCCGTGGTGACATGATGCCACACAGCGAAGTGTCTAGCCAGACCTGGTTGATCTTGGATGGCTGCTGGCAGGCTGAAGGTTGGAATTGGTGGTGACCTGTGATATCCCTCAAAATCGGGACTTTGCCTCAGACGACGGTTTCTTCGACAACGAGTCCGGGCGTCATCTAAACGATCTTCGTGTCGAGGAGGCCGTCGACGGACGGGACTGGCTAGAGTGCATGGACCGCTGTTGAAAAGAGGACACAGAGGACCTGCACCAAGACGGGCACGGGGCCGCGGATCGATGAACCTGGAATGGCTGGTTAAACCCCATCATCTTGGCCATTAATCGGGCCTTGACGATGGAGTCCATGGTCTCGTCGGTCACGGAGCTGAAGAGACCTTGCCCGTCGAAGGGGAGATCCTCGATCCGCCTCCGGCTGTCCTCCTGCAGTCCCGATGACCGTAGCCAGGCGTGTCGATGAAGTGCAACCGAGTCCACCATCACCCTCGAAGCCACCTCCACAGTGTGCTTCGAGGAGATGATCTCCTGGTTCATAATCACTATTGCTTCATTCATGAGCTGGTCAGCAGCCAGGCGATTGTCCTATGGGAGGGCGGCCAGGAGAGGAGCAAACCGGTCCATGATGTTGCGAAGATAGGCCGCTAGGCAGGCCTGTGTGTTGGACATCCTGGTAATCAGCGAGGAGGCGGTGTAAAACCTCCTGCCGAAGGTGTCCAACTTTCGCCCCTCGCAGTCTGGCAGTGTAGTATGCGCCCTGTTGCCTCCCTTCGTCTGGGTCAACTTGACGACAATGGAGTTCAGTAACGGATGGCTGAAGAGGAAGTCCGCCTTCTCCTTCTGCATCCGGTACAGGTGCTCCACCCAATGGGGAATGGGCTGGGCAGACGCCAGCTTGGCTCAAAGTTGTTTGATGGCCTTCATAATCTTCGGGAGTATGGGAATTGGAGTGGTGGTCAGCTGCCAAGATTTCACGTACTGGAGGACCGGGTCCTCTTCCTCTGGCTCCGGCTCCGCAACTTTGAGGCCCAAGGTCGCCGCCATCCGGAGGAGGATGGCTGAGAACTGTTGAACGTCCTCAGGCACCGACTCCGGGACTGGCTCACCAAATCCCAGGGGAGGCGATTCATGAGACGCTGGGGTTGAGTCTTCTAACTCCATCTCCAAATCATAAGACTGAGAAGACGGGGTCGCAGACCTATCTGGAGACCTTTCCAGAGACCTCTCTCTGGACACATGTCGAGGAGACTTACCAACAGGCACCGAGGGAGTCCCCAGCACTGCCGCAGGCAGCACAGACATGGTGGAGGTCGTCGTAGCTAGTCAGGCTGCCGCAGACGATGACACCGGAATGACTGTGGGCCAGACAGACTTGGCCGTTTGGGTCACGGTTGTGGTCGGTCGCAACGCCCACGCAGATGTGGTTAGCACAGGGCACCTGACGGTTGACATCACCCTCGGGGGCGGTGAGAGGGCCCGATATCGTGGCGAGGGCTTCCGTGACCTCCGGCAGCGCAGAGAGGGCGAGCGGCTCCGGGATCGCTCATACCGATGCTCCCTAGTCGGTGAGCGAGATCACCTGTAGGGCACCCAGTGCCTGGTGTCAGGGTGGTACCGATCCCGGTAGGATGGCAAATGGATCGGTACGACGCCAGGTACTCCCTCCACTCAGGCTCGCGCTCACGCCTAGCAATATATGAGGTGGAGGTGTAGAGGGATTCAGAAGAGCAGCGGGAGTGGGTGGTTTCATCATGCACCTCTTGACGCTGCGGTGATGGTTGCCAGACTCTCCTCTCTAGAGAGAGGGAGTCACTTCTGCCCAAGGCCGAACAGTGCCTGGGCGAGGACCAGTGGTGTACCATCACCTCCTCCTGGCGGTCAACCGAACTTCAGTGACTTGGCAGGGGCTCCACTGCTATTAAGACGGGTGGTTCCTCCAAGGGCAAAACCTCCATGGCTTGCTCCTCATTGGACAGCTCGATGGCCTCTCCTGGCTCCGACAGCTCCCTCAGGTCTTCAGGGAGCTGGGTCGGCGGTGGAGTGGGAGGGCAAGTCTCCCGAGGTGGTGAGTACCGCTTCTCCTTCCATCTCTTCTTCTTCTCCTCCTTCTCCTTCGCGGCGTCAGAAGCGGGGTGCTTCTTCTGCACTGCAGTCAGAGGCCTCGCTGGGTCTGAGGCTTTCGGAGTCGAAGAGGTCCCCTCAGATGTCTTGGCCACCGCCAACTTGGAGATCCTCAGAAGAGCGGAGATCGGTGTCTTCGACGCTGGTCCCGAGCCCGGAACCGACGCTACGGAAGGAACGGCAGCCGCCGATGCCGCAGATGATGAGGCCACTCCCGCTCCCGATATCTCAGCCATGGCACGCGGTGGTTCCTCCCTCGCCCTCAGAGACTGCTCCCAGCAGTAGGACTTAAGGCGCAACACCCAATTCCTAAGGGTCTGGAAATTAAACTCATGGCAGGTTGGGCAAGACCTGATGTTGTGGGTCTCGCCCAAACAGAAGAGACACTGGGAGTGGTTGTCGTTTAGAGCGGCCTTCCATCCGCAGGTCACGCACTTTTTAAAGAGTGCTGACATAGAAAGGAGAAGAGAACGGAGAGACGAAGAATAGCGAAGAAAAGACGACGAAGAAGGGGAAAGAGGGGTCCAAATACCAGAGAGAAGTCCGAAATCCGAGAAGCAAAGTCCAAAATCCAATCCAAACAGTCAGTAAAGGCCAAGCAATCCAAAAAGCAGGCAAAGAAGCAAAGAACCTTCTGTTCACAACGGCGGACAAGAAAGAACTGAGAAGTGACCGTTGCTCGGTGGGAGAAGCATGCGCAGTACCGGCGTGGGGGAGGGGTTCCCACCAAGCTCCTAAGCTCTAGAATCTTCTGAACGCTACCGCGCACGCGCAAAAGCTCCTAATGTGTGAGGCACAGAAACCACGAAGAAAAAGCACAGTCCCATAATTCACCTTTGTCTCTCTTACAGATTCTACTCTCCTTTCGTCCTTCACTGTTCAGCTCCAATTCCACTCTATCTTATTTTCAGTCTTCTTTCAATTTTCGTCACAATATCCAGTCTATCCCAGTCCACTCTAACTTTCCAATGTTTCTCTTTCCCTCCTTACTCCTTTCCTTCCTTACTCTCTCCTTGTTTCCACAGCAGCTAACACTTTCCTTTTCCAGTCTCTTGCCTTTTCTCTTTCTTTCCCAGCGTTTCCCAACTGTTTTGCTTTTCCACGGACAAAACGGACAGAATTTCAGGTTAATTCTTTACTCTTAATGTTCCTCAGTCTGTTTTCAACTGTTTTCAACTGTATTCCAACTGTATGTCTCTTTTATCCTTTTCTTCAAACCCTGTCCCCTTTGCTTTTTCTCTGTTGGCCGCTTTTTCGGGCTTGTCAGTTCGTATATTCGTTATTTCATATTTGCACAGTCCCAATATTCCAGTATTCAGTTATCAGTGCTGATATTTAGAAATTAAATAAACATGCAATACACTTGCATCACTTCCCATTCAGGGTTTATGGTGCTGCAGCAGGATGTCTGGGAGGTAAGACTCTGTCCTCTCACCCTCTTCACTTCCCGCTCATTCATGCCAGCTTGCAGAGTTGCTTGCCAGGGCAAGTGAGCAGCCAGGCATTGCTTGGATGCTTGCGCCCGCACCACACACACACAGGGCTTCCCATTCAGGGTTTATGGCGCTGCAGTGGGACGTCTGGAGCCAAAGTTGTTGCAGGGCATTTCCTGCCGGTTATTTTCTTGCCTGGCTGTGATCAGCTGTTCAACGGGGAGCATTCTCCCCACATGTGCGGGCCCTAAGTATTTTTACAGGAGCACATGGCTGCTTATAAAGGGCTGGGGGACTCATAGCCCTGCCCAGTCTGCTTAATGGATCTTGAGCTTTCCAATATTCTGAGTCTTTTAAATCAGACTTCTCTTCATCCCCAGTAAGCTAAATGAAAGGAATTTTTTTTGCACTTAAAACTGAAACTCCAGACTATAATTGGACACCATGGAAAAACCTTATCCCGCATTTCCCTGCAAGATTTCTTTATCTCCCTTTTTGCCAATGGCTGAATTAAATTCTGTACAATGGTTCTTACCCCTTCTAAAGGTGCCATTTTCCTTAAAACTTTGGCCTAGCTGGGCTTACGGTTTCCAGTGCCTGTCATGTTTGTCTGTCACAGTATATTTTATATTGGATTTGTGGAGTTGGAGAGAATAAGACAAAGACATACTGTGAGAGAATTTTCTCTTGAACATGTTCCATTTCCAGCTGTGACAACTTCTCATTGTTTGAAAAAGAAATTTCTGGCAGTGAGTATCAAGTTAAGAATAGACTCTGCTTGATACCCATCCACTACCTGTGGATTCTGAGAAATATAATCCAAAAAACAGTAACATTTCCAAGTCCATTATAGTTTATGTATGTTGAAAGGGCTTCTTCCCCAGTTCTGGCTGCCAGAGGGAGACTATAAAAACCTGACATGTGTGAGGTTTTTGTTAGAAGCCATTTCATGATTTGTACTTTAAAAAGACTACACTTGTCAGTTTTTTGCTCCATGTTTTTCCTCTGTAGCTGTGCTTTTTTCATAGCATTTAAATAGTGATGTTCCTTCCCTATTTGCCCTTTTATAAATGTCTGCCTTTTGAGGATGGGATGCAGCTTGTTCAATGTCATCTGGCAGGACAAGTTGGTTCTGTTGATTGCCTTCCTGTATTTCTTGTTTCAGTTTGAACATATAGTTTAATGAACTGTATTGACAGAACTATGGCATGTATCATTTGTAACAATGAAAATACATCCTGCATATCAGATATTTACATTACGATTCATAACAGTAGCAAAATTACAGTTATGAAGTAGCAACGAAAATAATTTTACGGTTGGGGGTCACCACAACATGAAGAACTGTATCGAGGAGTTGCAGCATTAGGAAGGTTGATAACCACTGCTTTGGAATATTTACTTACACAAACAAGCAGCAATCTGAGCTGAACAGACCAAAACTGAAACCAAGTTTGGTTTATGTGTGTAGATGTTCATCTCAAAGACTGCTCTAGTACTTTTTTAAGAATATCAAAATTTTGCAAAATTATTCCTTTGCGTTTTTTTATTCTGTCAACAAACAATATCTGCATAACAAATGTGTAATTTTAGCTGTGTCCATATTAACTTTCGTAAGCCTCCTTGAGGTCCAAAGCTGAGAAAATATATCAAAGTATAAGAATAAGAATGGTCAAGAAGATACTTACTCAATTGCACAAAGACGGACAATAGACGTAAACCTGGAAGTGAGTTTATGCCTTCCCAAAGTTCCTCCAGCAGACATAGAAGCCACAATCTGGATGTTTTCTAATCCAACCCATTCAAGATTTTCATCATAAAAACCCTGATATGTAAGCGCCTGGTAGAGGTGAGATAAAATCAATAAAATCAATTATTGTTGATACTTATATAGTGTCATTGATGTACACGGAGTATAAAGTAAAACAACCAAAAACAGTGGGTCCTGTACAATCTAAAATACATTTGTCTGTATATTTTTATATAATACACACACACACACACACACACACACACACACAGACGGAAGAAAGGAATAATAAAAATATAAAACCATATAAATCTATACAATACAAATATGAAACAAATTACCCAGATATAATACAAAAAATACAATATACAGCAAACTAACAAACACATATAATCAAAGTATACAAGATTATAAAACAATATTAAAGTTACAGTAGTCCAACAACACACAGGCAGTCACAAATTTCCTATTCTTGCTATACATTAAAATGAAAAGCATATTAATTAAGCATAAAAAGTCAGCCTCCACAAGAACATCCAAACTCTGAATTATGCAAACAACTTGAATTATCTGAATTATGGTGACTTTCTATGATAGCTCATTCTTCTGAGATGAGAAACATGAGTTTGCCCCCTATATTGACCAGTCCAGGCAGGAGTCTCATGATCTTTACAATGCTCAGCTACTTTTAAAAAAACTTACAGTTTTTTTTTAACTCTGCCATTGCAGTTTGAAAGAGTATAGGTAAAAAACAGAGGACTCTTTAGAGGAAAAGCTTTCAAAACTTGTTCCAAAGAGGCAATCATTCTATCGTGCAGGGTTGGATTACTGTTCTTCACCTAAGAACAAGTTTTCACAGTGGGCCACCAATGCAGCATTCCCTCCCAAGTGCAGAGGAGAAACTACCAGAATGTGAGACATATCAAAGCCCAGAAAGATTGGGAGTGAGGAATGACTCGTTCAATCTAACAAGGACTGAAGGACTCCCCTACTAAATACTGGCTGAACTTATTCATGCTTGTCTAATTTATAATCTCTAATAAATATTGTGGGAGTATTCCATGCTGCTGCACTACATATTTTCTGAAGCAAAGTGTTTATTCCTACATGGTTGAGTTTGCCCATATCATGGTCTGTCTGTTGCAGCTGCACTTTTAACTCTGCAATCCTTTTTTTCCAAACATCTTTAGTATCTCCACAGCCTAGAAGTAATAATGGTGCTCATATTGAAAAGCGATTCAAACAAAGAGGAGTTGCTGCACTTCTTTTGTTGTAGAAAACCATGCAAAATAAATTCTTAGTTCAAGATACAGTGACAGTTCAACAAGTGGAATGTCAGATCACAGTACTACACTGGAATATTTAACAGCAACATATGAAATAGAAATCTGAACACAACCACTCAGTTTATGATATTTGCCAGTGAAGTGAAAGGAACTTTCTTCAAAGTTAAATGTCTTCCTGGGCATCTCTAAGCAAGAAATTGGTGAAACTGTAACGATTGAAAACAAAAGGTCTAATCCATAAGGACAACATTGAATATTATGCTCCCTGTCCTTTTGATTTAGGTTTATATGATACAAACAGCAAATTCTGTTGTTCAAAAAGATTCTGTGTATTGAATTGACACTTTCAACATTTGCCTCATATTTAAGGAGTGCCACCTTTCTCCAAAGAGTATGAAGATCTAGGACAAAGGGAAGATAGTAATATGGTTGTGAACACTGAGAAGAGGTGGTAGGATCAAGATTAGAGTAACTTGATCCTCACCAATCTCACACAAATGCTTGATCATTACTTCATTAGTAATTAAAAAAAAACATAACCTTCCCTTGTGGTAGTTTTCAAAGAAGCTGCCATGTTGAGGCCTTTCCATACTATACTGCATAGTGATATTATTCCACTGTCAACTTTCTATAGAATTCTGGGGTTTGTAGTTTACTGAGGCCAAAAAGCTCTCTGGCTGAGAATTCTAAATGCCCTTCTCTAAACTGCAGAAAGGCCCTTAGTCCCTTGCAGAAGCAGGAAAGAAGGAAGAGGGGGAACAAAAAAAGAAATGTGGCAACACCTTTAACACAAACTGGTTTTTATTTTTGCATGAGTTTTCATGGATATAAACCCACTTCTTTGGATGCAGTACTGCAATGTTCATGTGGTCCATAGCTTGTTATGTTTGGCAAAAAGTAATGTCATATAGACGAGGTCAGTATGAGTTAATGAGTTATAATGAGTTTGATTACCCCTCTTCAAATGGAACAGATAAGAACATGAAAGCTCCTCCTCCTCCTAAATGAGCCCATAACTGACAAGTAAATGCATAATTTTGGAGGAAGTATGTGCTTCAAAAAAATTAAGGAAAAGTAAAGATTCTCAAGAATGTTAATGTTGTATAAAATACTGAGGTTTAATTTTGTAGAGAGCTTTTCAGGTCACAAAAAGTAAAAAAGAAGTAGAGAAATGCTTACTAGTCTACAATTCTGATATAATCTATTATGAAATTCAAAAACAAATTCTATTCACCTGCTGAAGAAAAGCCACAAGTGTGCTAGTTCCCCATTTATCAGGCTTGGGTAAATTGATATCCTTTAGGTATAAAACTAGTCTTTCGCAATCCTTTGGCCTATACACTCGCCCAATATTGGTGCTGATCACTAAGCAGGTTTGGCTTAATTTTTGCAGAAGATGACGAGACGTTGTCTGTGCACTGCAGTGAACTGTGGCAATCTGAGTGGAGCGAAGCTGAGAAAAGGCATAACGGAGCAGCATTCTAAAAAGCAAAAAGATATGCACTTAACATTTTATACAGAATTGTGAGCAAAAACATATAGAGTCTGTCTCAGGCACTGTCGCAGGCACTGAAATGAAATAATAATAATAATAATAATAATAATAATAATAATAATAATAATAATAATAATAATAATATTCATTTTTTTCATTTGTATCCCATATTTCTTTCATTAATAAGACCACTCAAGGAAGTTAATAACATATTAGAATAAATAAAATACCCTTGGAGGTGTACACAGTTTCTTCAACAGAATTAACTAAAAAGGACACAGTAAAGCACCACACAAAACCAAACATAGTCATATGTAAAATCACATCCAGATTGTTTTTTTGTATTGTTTTGCCAATGCTGATATTATATCACCAATACAGAGGTACAAAACAGAGTAAATTAACCAGAAGCTTCATATTAAATTTAGGAATTTTCTCTAAGTTAACCAGAAATTCAGAAAGAATGATGTACAAGACAGTGATGTTTTTTGGAAGTCTTTACTGGATCATCTTCTTTCAGAAGTTCCCTTGCAACTCTATGATTCTATGATTCTAAAGGAACTGAACAGGGGAAAAAATGTCTTCTCTGAAATTATTACATCTTAGGCTATAAAGAACACCTGGGTTTCAGCTAAGACTACCATCTGCATAATGAACAGTGTTAGTATCACAGTTGCCACAAAAATTAAAGTTCTTACCCTTTTCCACATCCTTCAGGGCCAACAAGAAGAAATGGCTGCTTATTATCAAAGCCTAGCCATGGTTTAAAGTAATCTAAACCTCTTTGCATATCAGGTGTTTGGATGACTGGAAGACTTTGAATATTACTGAAATCATCAGCAATCAAGTTTTCAGGCTTTTTTAGCAAGTATGACATCAGGCGCTGAGTATCAGGATCAAAATACGTGTCCAGTGGTTTATTGGGATTTGGTGGAGACTCTCGTGCCCAAGTAAAAACCTAATTTTAAAAAATAAATATATACATTTAAAACATGCTTAAAATGGAAAAAAATGCATAATTCCACTTGCTGTAACCCAGGCGAAGTGCACTGATGTTTCTATGGAAATCAATGCAGATAAAGGTACTAATGTCCTACTGATTTCAAAGGAATTAAAGTATGACTATTTAGCCTGGATCCAACCAACCATTTTTTAAAAAGAAGAAACAAAATCCTAATATTGATCTTGACAGTGATTTGGCAAAATGGCCATATCAATGGTGGCAGTTTCTTCTGCCCAACATGTCTGAAATTTCTCATCTACTATCTGAATTTTGTAATATAAAATCTTATTATTTAGGAAAAAAAACTTGTATAGACCTTTTCTGTTTAGGCACGCAGAAGTCTTGTACAAATGAGCTGCTTTTTGCATGCATAAAACTCAAACTTTATTTTAACTGCATAAGGATTTATAAAATAAATTATATCTACACAACCTAAATTAAGATGTGTATTACCATCTAGCATCACAGATAAGACTACATATACCATATAAAAGCCAGTCTGTATTTTTTTATGCCTATTGTTAATCACAAAAGGATTTGCTGCAGGTGATACCTGAATTGAGCTATTGGGGGTTTTTTTTTAATCATTCTTTTTTAATCAATCATTCCCTAAAATAATTTTTCAGGACATATTTGTGATCCTATTTTTTTTTAAGATAATTCCCCTGAAACTGCTAACAGTTTGAACAACTTGTTTTACAAACAGTTACCTCTTTTGTAAACGCTTGTCGTGATTTCATGTTGAGATTTCCACCAAGCCCTCTTATCAGGCTAATTATAAACTGCCCACGTTCAGTGCATCCATGAAGATGAGACAATCCATTCATCACTGTTCCAACCAAACTTGTTTCTATCACATAGTCATTCTGTAAAATAGAGAATGTAGTAAGGAAGCCATAAAATGAAGAGTTGGTACTTACGTGAACATTCATTCTGGGATGACAGGAGGAGCAATCCATCATGCATGGGTTCGATCCTCGCGCCAGCCTACACAGGAGCTGTTCACGAGCCAAACGGACAGAAAAAGCCGTTTAACTGACTCCCTGCCCTCTCCGGCCAGTTTCCTTTTCTCTAGCGTATCTGAGTGTCCCCTTCTGTCGCCACCACTCCTTGCTGTTGACCTTCTCTCTGTCAGTGGTGGGCATGGATTGCTCCTCCTGTCATCCCAGAATGAACGTTCACGTAAGTACCAACTCTTCATTCTCGGGCTGACAGGAGGATCAATCCATCACGCATGGGACTTCCCCAAGCTGACTCATGGGAGGGATTTACATTACAGCTTGAAGCACCCGACGCCCAAATGCTACTTGCGCCGATTTGTACTTATCCAGCTTATAATGTTTCACAAAGGTTGTAGGCTCTTTCCATCCAGCCGCCTCACATATGTCCTCCAGCGAGGTAGAGGTGCTATAAGCTACCGAAGCTGCCATTGATCTTGTTGAATGAGGCCAGACATTTTGTGGTCGAGGCTGTTGTGCATAATCGTAACATATATGTATGCAAGTTTTGATCCAGCCCGCAATGACCGATTTACTTGCTCTCTGCCCCAGCGTTTTCGGCTGGAAGGACACCAGCAACGCCTCTGAGTGGCGGAACTCCTTGGTCCTGTTCAAATATATTTTCACCGCTCTCCTGACATCCAACTTGTGCCACCGTTTCTCCAAAGGATGCACTGGGTTTGGGCAGAATGTTGGTAAATGGATTGTTTGCTGTCTAGTTGTGGAGGACACGCATTTAGGTAGAAAGGATGGATCAAATGTCAATGTGAGCTTATCCTGCTCAAACTTGCACAAGTTATCGTTCATTGACAATGCCGCCAACTCCGACACTCTTCTAGCCGAAGTTATGGCCAGCAGGAAAGCTGTCTTAAACGACATAAGCCTCACGGATGTTTCCTTCATTGGTTCAAATGGAGGCCCCACCAAGGCATTGAGTACTAGATTTAAGTCCCAGGAAGGGAACCTATGAACAGTTGGGAACGATGACAAGGTAGCTCCTCTGAGGAATCGCTTGATGTGCGGGTGTCTCGTATACGAGGCCCCATCTTCCGCCAAGATTGACGACAGGGCCGCCACCTGCCTCTTTAAAGTATTGGGGCGGTAACCTTTCTCTAGCCCGTCTTGTAGAAATTGTAGAATTTGGGGCACTTGTGCTTGCGCTACCGGGATGGTCTTTTCCTCACACCATCTACAAAACATCTTCCAGGTCCTGTCATATACCTTCTGCGTGGCTTCCCTACGGGAACCCATAATAGTTCTGACCACGCTATCTGTATATCCGTGCTGCATTAGCAACTGCTTTTCAAGTGCCACGCGGCCAGATTTAGCCATTCCGGATCGGGATAATTCACAGGTCCCTGATGTAATAGATCCTTCCTCACGGGTAGCTTCCATGGACCCCCCTGCGCTAATTCTAGTAGCAAGGGGAACCAGGGCCTCCTTGGCCAGTGCGGAGCCACCAGTACCACCGATGCTCTTTCCTGGCGAACCTTCACCAGAACTCTTTGTAGTATCTGTATTGGCGGAAAGGCATAGTGAGTTCCCCAAGGCCATCGTGCTGATAGTGCATCGTGCGCCTCTGCTCCTTTCTCTCCAGAAATGGAAAAATACCTTTTTAATTTGGCGTTGCTTCCAGAGGCAAATAAGTCCACCTGTAATGGACCAAAACGCCTTTCTATGTCGTGGAAAACTTCGATGTTCAGGGACCACTCCCCTGGATGCAGCCAGTTCCTGCTTAAGAAGTCCGCTTGTGTGTTCAATTCTCCCTTGAGATGCACTGCCGTGATGGATTTCACATTCCGCTTGGCCCAGTTGAACAGCCGTGTCGACTCCAAGACCAGTGGCGCTGAGTGCAATCCGCCCTGTTTGCAAATGTATGCTTTCACTGTCATGTTGTCTGTAAACACTTTCACATGTTGATCTTTCAGCAAATGACGACACCTTTGCAGCGCCAACCTGACTGCCTTCATCTCCAGGTAGTTGATGTTGAAACGTCTGTCCCAGGCTGTCCAACACCCCTGGACCGCGAAGCCTTTGCAATGGGCCCCCCATCTGGAGAGGCTTGTGTCCGTGGTGATATGGATCATATCCTCTTTGTGGAAAGGAACTCCTACGTCCACATTGCTCTCTCGCAGCCACCAAGACATTCCCTTTTGGATGTGGCGAGGCACTTCCACTGAGTAATGCTTCTTGGCTGCTATGGCCAACTGATGTCCCATTAGCAGCCTCTGTAGTGGTTTCACATGGAAACTCCCCCATTCCACTAATTGTGTTGGGGAAATTAGGAGTCCCAGCACTTTCGCTAGTGCCATCAAGTCCATAGAACTGTTCCTCCTCAGTCTGCGGGCTGCTTGTCGCAGATTTATCAGCCGCTCCCTTGAAAGAAACAGTTTCCCCTTTGCCGTGTCTATTACTGCTCCTAGGTGCGTTATCACTCGCGTTGGAGTCAGCACACTTTTCTCTGTACTTATAAGGAAACCATAATCTGACAGGGTTTGCATTGTCAACGCTAAGTCCCTTTCTAGCTTGTCCTGTGAATGTGCCTTCAACAGGATGTCGTCTAGGTAGGGGTGAAGGCTCACCCCTCGCACCCTCAGGAAAGCTATTAGCGGAATTAGCACCTTGGTGAACACCCTCGGTGCAGAGGCCAGTCCGAACGGTAAGGCCCTGAATTGGAAATAACCCTCCTTGTAATTGAATCTGAGAAATCTCCGATCGCGGATGGACATTGGTACATGTAGGTAAGCCTCCTTGAGATCTATAGATGCCATATAGTCCCCCGGAAGCAAGTTCTCCCTTATAGTCTGCAAGGTTTCCATCCTGAACTTGCGGTACTCCACAAACCGATTGAGATATCTTAGATTCAATACTGGCCTGAATTTGCCGTTCGATTTCGGCACTACAAAGAAAACCGAGTACACCCCCGTGTACCGTTGTTGTTGTGGCACCTCCTCTATTGCCCCCATTGCCAGCAAATGTTGAATTTCCTGACGTACCACCTGCTCCCTGTCTCTCTCCTTTGGCACTGGGGATGGAAGATATCTGTCCTTTGGACACGTATGGAAACAGATGCTGTAACCTCGTGTTACGACTCCCAGGACCCATTGGTCCAACGATATTCGCGCCCATCTGTGTCCAAAGTCCAGAAGTCTTCCCCCACCTTCCGTTGTTTGTCAGTATTGGGGCTTACCTCGCTTGAGGTTGCCCCCAAGCTTCCCCTGTCCTTGTCTGCTGCTCTGGTATTGTTTAGGGTACTGGGACCTCTGTCTGTTCCACTGGTATCTCCCAGGTCTGTAATCATTATTCCTTCCGGCAAATCCATAAGATCTTCCTCCCCGAAAGGAGTAGTTTGAAGACCTGTAATTCTCCTTTCCACTTTTTTCCTTTGTAATGTCGGCATCACCTGCTTTTTTTCCTTCGTCTCTACCAGAACCTTTTCTAAAGCTTTTTCCCCGAAAAGTAAGTCCCCTGAGTAGGGGACGAACGCCAAATTATTGCGGGATTTCTGGTCTGCCTCCCAATGTCTTAACCACAAGGAGCGCCTAGCTACTGTCAGCATGCTGACATTTCTTGCGGCACATGTTCCCGCATCCAGACCTGCATCCGCTACATACTTTAATAATCTCTGAATCCTTAGCACTGCTTTCATCAATTCCTGTATACTCCAGTCCTGTGTGTCCAAGATATCTTGGGTCCACAGAACTCCCGCTCTAGCGAACATGGATGCGGCAGTGGAAGCCTTGATTGTCCAAGACGCCGCCTCATGTGCCTTTCGAAGTGAGACCTCAGCTCTACGTTCGTCCACCTCTTTTAGCTGGGTGTCGCCCTCTCGGGGAACAATGGCACCTGAAACTAGTCCCGCTATGGGGGCGTCCACGGGGGGTACTTTGAGGAACTCTGTGTCCTCTTTTAAGAAGGAATATAGTTTCTGGCATGCCGCCAGACTCTTCCTCCCCTTTCCGTGAGAAGACCATTCTGCCAGGATCAAGTCCTTAAACAGATCAGGCAGAGGCAACTCCGTGCCTCTTTTTTCCTTTCTCCTGATCACTGATGCTAGTCTACATTCCTTATCCTTATCTTGCACCTCCCTATCCTTATCCAAACCTAGCGTCTGAAGCACCCTTCTCAAAGTCGCATTGAGGTACTGTGCTTCAAACATCCTGTCAGTTTCCTGCCTGTCCTCATCCTCATCCTCTGAGTCTTGACAGTCCTTCTCTTCCCAATCCATCATTTCCTCCTGAGGTAATTCGTCCTCACTAAAAGCTAAGTCCACCGCATCACCTCTGTGTGTGGATGATAGTTGTGCTATTCCTCTAGAAATGTTCAAGTCCTCCTTTTCTACTCTCCTCTTCTTCCCTAGATGGCGCCCCTGCACCTCATCATGCTGTATTGGTCTTTTCCCTGCTTGTGATGCTGGTGGATGCTCAGCCCGAGTCTGTTGCTCAGTTATGTGTACATTTGGCAGCTGCGTGCTACTTGGTTGGCCTTGTAGCCCCTGTTGATTTGCAGATAGTAATCTGGCCATAGCCCACTGCTCCAGCCAGTCAGGGGTATGTATAGTATTTCTCTGGCCCCACTGGGTTGGTAGCGCTGTTTGCATATGCATGGCTACTGACTCCCTTATCATGCTGTGCATTTCATGCCTCAAGGACTCTAATGATTGTTGCCACTGAGTTTGCCGGACCCCTTGGCCAATCTCCTCCTGTCTTTGTGGCTGCTTTGGGGCGTTTGCTAACCACTGAGCCAGGAACTGTGTCAAGTCTGCTGGCACGCCCAGAAGGCTGGAGGCACCCATGGGTACATTATCAGTGTACTGATGCTGAACTGTCGGGGCCGTTGGAAAAGTAGTCGCCGAGCCGCTTGCCTCTGGCTCGGCGGCAGTGTGCATGTGCGTCGCCGCACCCAAGATGGCGGCCTGCCCTACCGGATACTCCGAATGATCCCGCTGCGCCGCCACACCCAACATGGCGGCCGATGTTGCCGAGAGAGGCCCAGCTTCGTGGGACGCCATCTTGGCTTCCTTTTTCCCAAGATGGCGACCAGCCCCTTCACCGGTAAGCTTGAGGCTACTTACGGCGGTCTTTGAGGGCTTGTTTTCACCCCTTTTATCTGCCTTTTTTGCTCTCTTTCCCTTCTTCTCATGCAGTTTACCTGCAGTGTGTTTACTTAGGGGAGGTCTGTATTCATCAGCCTCGCTCTCGCTGGAGGCAAGGAAAATATTTCGCAGCTCGGCCAAGCGGTCATCTTCCACGATCCGCTGCGGCTTGCCCTTCACCGTAGGCTTTCCAAGTACCTCGTCCGTGACCCGCCTGACGGCGGTTTTCTGGACAGAATCTACCGTTGTAGTGTCCGAGCCCAACGTTTCCGTGGTGCTCTGGAGCACATCGTCTGGCACCGTGCCATTCTCCTTAGAAGCCATTTAGAAATTCACGTCGTTATCCCTAACTTAGCTAAAATAGCCGGAGAGGGAGTAAACTGCGTCTGGTCTGCGCAGGAGAAAGTAAAAACTGGCCGGAGAGGGCAGGAAGTCAGTTAAACGGCTTTTTCTGTCCGTTTGGCTCGTGAACGGCTCCTGCGTAGGCTGGCGCGAGGATCGAACCCATGCGTGATGGATTGATCCTCCTGTCAGCCCGAGAATAGTTTCCAACAACATGACAAGTACAATGACTTATATAAAAAATCTTGGCAAACTCTAGGTTTCAAGTAGATAGAAAAGCTTATACAGCCGTTATGACTGTCGTTGCTATAACATCAGTCTTATGAAGCAATATCTTAAAATGTTTGTTTTGGTATATAAACAGAGAACTCAGTTCTTCCCAACAATTTTAAATGACAGAGTTCAGAAGCATATAATGGACTGAGTGAAGGAGGAGTGACAGACAAGGAGGAATGACAGCACAGAAGGGAGCTGACTCACTTCTTTCTCATCCCTCTGAAATCTTTGTTCCTCAGTATGAAAAGCACTGAGGGAAAGAGCAAATCTGGCAGATACTATGAATGAATTCAAATTCAGCCAGCACAGGCCACAAGGCTAAACATAAGCAGGGAATTTTATCATTTATCTTTCATGTTTCAATATTTTGAAAAAATATGTCTTTAGTATTCTTATACAGTTTATCTTAATTCTTAAATATAAACAACAAACTTATATTTGGACTAAATCTGATATTAATCCAAACTAGAATAGATACACTGAAACAAGTAGGACATCTACTACTAAAGGAAGAAGATTTCAATGTATCTACTCTAATTTGGACTAAAATTGGATTTAGCTCTTAATGGCCTTAGAATTTTATACACACACTTACTCTCTCTCTCTCTCTCACACACACACACACGCACACACACACACATATATAATCAAATGGAATATATGAATAGAAAAAAATCTAAAACTGTTGTGCTACTCACCTCAAAAACTAAAACAAAAGTTCTGAATTACCTGTTTTAGGACCCAGGTTAATGCTTTCTCAAAAACTAAAAAAAAAAAGTCCTGAATTACCTGTTTTAGGACCCAGTTTAATGCTTTCTCAAAATAATCTCCAATCCAGTTTTCAAGATTATGTCTGCATTCCTCAGGTTGGTTTCTAAGCCAAGATTTTATCAGGGAATTCAGATCAGTATCTTCGTCACTAGAATGAGAAAACAAAACAAAAATAGTTGAAGGCTTTCACGGCTGGAATCCATCGGTTGTTGTGGGTTTTCTGGGCTTTGAGGCCACATTCTATTAGTATTTTCTCCTGATGTTTCACCTGCATCTGTGGCTGGTATCTTCAGAGGATCTGGTGGCATGGAAGTGAGGAACTTCCATGCCACCAGATCCTCTGAAGATGCCAGCCACAGATGCAGGCAAAACGTCAGGAGAAAATACTAATAGAGCACGGCCTCAATGCCCAGAAAACCCACAACAACCTACAAAACAAGAATATATTTTTCAATATCCTATTTCAATAAAAACATGAAATATTGGGGGCACTCATTAAATATAATCATCTGCATGGTTACATGAAAATATGTTCAACATGACTGACTTTTCAAGAAATATGGGATTACTACTGTCTCAATATTGCACTGAATAAAAACTAGACTAACAGGTTGACACCTACAGTGAACAGTCATTCTAGAGAAGCTGAAGGACCAAGCCACACAATTGGGTTGATTCCTGGTGTCAACCTGATCCAGGCAGTAGCTGCCTTGCAAATGTCCTCCAGAGGCACACATTTCAAAAAGCCTGAACAGAGCCAAAAACATAAGTTAAAGAACAGTTCGAGTCAGAACAAGACAGAGTTTGATGGCTTAGATGCGGTAACTTATACAGCTAGGAATATAAACATGCTGACGGTGCCGAGGTGGTATTTATGGCCACGCCATTGGGACAACTTGGCTTATGTCATTTCCAGGGTGACCTACTGTTTGGAGCAAAAGCCTTAGAAATGGTGCTAGTAGAAACTAGAGACAAAAAGCAAGTTATGACCACTTCCCAGAAGAGGAGAGTAGACAAGAGGAATTACAGAAATTTCAATTATTCCTTTCGCGGAGGTAGGTCTTATGGTTATGCAGGAAGGAATTCGGAGTACAGAACAGGTCGTTATCAATGGAACAGACCTAGATCTCAGTTCTCCAAACAATACCAATACAACAAACAAGGCCAAGGAAAGCTTGGGAGTAATCCCAAGCGAGGAAAACCACAGTATTGACTATGAACATCAAAAGGTGGGGGGAAGACTTCTGTCTTTCGGGTACAAATGGCCTCAAGTAACAACAGACCATTGGGTATTAGATGTGGTAACTCAAGGTTACAAAATATTTTTTCGAGAGACACCCACAGACAAATTTCTTCCATCACCAGTGCCAAAAGAGCAGGCCAAAAGGCAGGTGGTACTACAAGAAATAACACATCTGTTGAACATAGGAGCGATAGAGGATGTACCAAGAGTCCAGAGGTACATGGAAGTGTACTCGGTGTTCTTTGTAATTCCCAAGCCAAATGGCAAGCACAGGCCGGTGTTGAACCTCAAATATCTAAACAAGTTTGTCGAGTATCGAAAATTCAAAATGGAGACATTACAGATGATCAAAGAGAATCTGGTGTTAGGAGATTACATGGCGTCAATAGGCTTAAAAGAAGCATATTTGCACATACCTATGCGGGAGATCGACAGGAGATACTTGAGGTTCAATTACTAGGACAAGCACTATCAGTTCAGGGCCTTGTCATTTGGCCTGGCGTCAGCACCGAGAGTTTTTACGAAGGTTCTGGTGCCACTGATAGCCTTTCTGAGATTGCAAGGGGTACAACTGTACCCATACTTGGACGACATCTTGTTAAAGGCAAACTCGAAGGCCAAGTTATAACAAGACTTGAAAATGACTATACAGGTGTTGACAGAACATGGGTTCCTGCTCAACTTCGAAAAGAGGATGCTGAGCCCAACATTGGACTTGAATCATTTAAGGCCACGAATAAATACAGTAAAGGGAAGGATGTACCTCTCTTCCGAAAGGGTAGAGAAGGTGCGCCAAGCAGTTCGCATGTTAACGAAGAGCAGCTCCATGTACTTAATGCAGTTAGCAAACGTGCTGGGACTACTGGTATCAACAGGCTGTAAAGAGCTCCTCTGAAAGTTTATCCTTTTGTTTATCCGAGGAATGCTTTGCTAGAGTCTCTACTGCAATTTGTTTGTTTTTCTTAGGTTTAACAGTTTTATTGTTTTATTGCTTTGTTGTGCCATGGCCGCCTGCTTTATAACTGCTGCCTTCTATATCTGTTCTCAGTCATAGCTCACTATAGTTTTATTATTGGCCTTGTGTTGAATTTATTGTACTGGTATCATCAACACAGTTGGTCCAGTGGAGCAGTTTTCATTTGAAACCATTACAGCGGTTGCTAATGAGTCATCAGTTAGCAGTGGCAAGGAAAAGGCATTACAAAGTGGAGGTGCCACAGCATATCCCAACAGGCATGTCCTGGTGGCTGCAAATGAGGAACGTGGCCTCAGGAATTCCATTACAGGTCCGGAAGCCAGTGCACATAACAACGGATGAAAGCCTTTTAGGTTGGGGAGCCCACTGCAGCAGTCAGTCGGTGCAGGACCAATGGTCTGCAGCCGACAGACAATTCAACATCAACTATTTGGAGCTGAAGGCTGTCCGCCTAGCTTTACAAAAACGCATGCGCCTCGTGAGGGGCAAGCATGTAAAGGTGTTCACCGACAACATGACAGCAAATGCCTACATATGCAAACAAGGGGGGTTACATTCGGTTCCCCTTGTGATGGAGTCCACTCGTCTGTTCAAATGGGCCGAGACGAATGTGCTGTCACTAACAGCAGTACATCTGAAAGGAGACCTGAACATTCAAGCAGATTACTTGAGCAGGAATGCTCTGCATCCAGGGGAATGGTCCCTCAATGTGGAAGTATTCCAACAAATAGACAGCATTTTTGGTCCTTTGCTAGTAGCTTTGTTCGCTTTTGGAGAGAATACCAAATTAAGAAGGTATTTCTCTACGTGTGGCGACAGAGGTGCCAAGGCGTACGATGCACTTTCGGCGCTGTGGCCCCCAGGGACTCATTACGCATTTCCACCAATACGAATTGTTCAAAGAGTACTGGCAAAGATTTGAATGGAGAAGGCCTCAGTGATATTGACAGCTCCATTCTGGCCATCGAGACCGTGGTTCCCTCTGCTTCTGCAGTTAGCTCAGGGTCCTCCTTGGAGGTTACCTCTGAGGTCGGATTTCTTGAGCCAAGGGCCAGTGTACCATCCAGACCCGAAGTGATTGAGTCTGGCAGCTTGGAGACTGAGGGGCGATTCCTGACTCAACATGGTTACACGGACAGCGTAGTGAAAACTATCCTGGGCTCCCGTAGAGAGTCAACACAAAAAATATATGATAGAATGTTAAATACTTTCAGAAAATGATGTGTAGAGAAAGGCTTTTATATGACAGAAGTGACTGTGACACAGCTGTTACAGTTTCTACAGGATGGTCTGGATAAGGGTCTTAGACCGAATACCTTGAAGAGGCAGGTGGCAGCATTGTCAGCGGTTCTAACAGAAGATGGGGACTCCTTCACAAGACATCCGCATATTAAGCATTTCCTAAGAGGAGCGACATTATCATCATCTCCAACAGTACATAGGTTCCCGTCTTGGGACTTGAATTTAGTGCTAAATGCTCTAACAGCGCCACCATTTGAACCTCTGAAAGAGGCATCATTGAGACTGTTATCTTTAAAGACTGCTTTTCTCCTAGCTATTATATCTGCTAGGAAAGTATCAGAATTAGCTGCGTTATCAATCAATGCAAATCTGTGCATTTTCGACCAGGATAAGCCGAGGTTGGGGTTTGACCCTTCCTTCAAACCCAAGACTTTGTCGTCATTTTCACAGACACAACTTATTCATTTACCAACATTTTGTCCGAAGCCGACCCATCCTCTTGAGAGGAAGTGGCATACATTGGATGTAAGAAGGGCAGAAAAGGCTTACATACGCAGAACAAAGGAGTTCAGGAAATCAGAGGCCTTGCTATTATCATACCAACCGAAAACGCTGGGTCAATGTGCAAGCAAAACAGTCATCGCAGCATGGATAAAGAATTGCATTTTCTTATGTTACGACTACTCCAAGCAGCTGTGACAAGCTAATGTGTGGCCACATTCAATTCGGTCAATGGCCACATCAGTGGCATATGATTCAACATGCTCGCTGGAGGATGTGTGTAATGTGGCTGGGTAGAAAGAAGTTACCACTTTTATTAAACACTATAAGGTAGACAAATATAAGTCTTCACAGGCAGCGTTCAGCCGTTTGGTGCTGCAGGCTGTTGTTAGTTAAATGCCCACCCAGGTGTCAGCTTGGGAAAATCCCAGGCGTAGTGGATTGATCCTCCTGTCAGCCCGAGAATGAAGAGTTGGTACTTACGTGAACGATCATTCAGGATGACAGGAGGAGCAATCCACACACCCCACTAGAACAGAGAGTAATAGGCATAGGTGGGCTAATATGGTAGTACAGATACGCTGGAGAAGGGAACTGCCGGGAGAGGGACAGGAGTCAGTTAAACAGTTTTAACATCAGGCTCGAGGATGGCTCTTGCGTCAGGCTGGCACGAGGATCAAACCCCCAGGCGTAGTGGATTGCGTCTCCTGTCATCCCAGAATGATCGTTCACGTAAGTACCAACTCTTCATTTTCTTACTATTGAAACTTAATGTAATCTCAGAAATAGCTGCAGGGGCCAGGTGGGGAACCTGGACCAAATAAATATTTGCATTGTAGAAGTCAAGTTTCCCAATACACAATACTCTTGCTAAGTGCATTAAATCTGACACTTCTCTTAATAGCAGCTCTGAAACTCTCTGCTTTACTTTTTCTCTCTCTGTCCTCCAAAAGAAACACACGCCTTTCATAGTGTTTTCTGTACTCCCTAATGAGTTAAACTCATTATTGCTACCAAATGACTCTTTGATTCAGTAATTTTTGGCATTAACATGACTGCTAGATGCTGTGGAAAATGACCTTCCATCTCATTTTCACTGGAGATGACAGAAATCTTCTTTAACACTGACTCAGCAACCAAACCTGAGGCACTTTTTTTTTTTTTTTGGTGCCAATCTGCCCATTTGACTCGCCCTCCTTTCACTGTATACTTGCGATCTTGCAGACTTTAATTTCACAGATTCTATCTCCACTTGTCACCTCCTTTTCACAGAAGGCACAGGGGGACTGTCCTTAACAATGTCCAGATTGCCCTACTTACACTTCTTCTTCATTGAATCTATAACAACCAATGCCATGACTACTATCCTTAATAAGCTTGCTTTCAAACAATAAAGATTTAAATTGGTAGAATGAAAGCAAAAATAAGAGGGAGAGATATTAAAGCTCAACTGGTTGACAAGGTAGGAAAAAAAACTGAGCAAAGAGAAAGGAGTCAACAGAGACAATGCTTTAGATTTTTTAGACCTCCTGCCTGGACCACATTGGCTCAAGGAATCAACCCAACTGTATGGATTACTCCTTTAGCCTACCTGAGAATATACTGTATTTACTGACATATAAGACTCTCTTTTTTCCCAAAAAAAAATACTGTTTGAAAATGGAGTGCGTCTTATATACTGGTGTGTCTTACACGCCAGCAAATAGTAATTGCCAGTGTATAAATGGGGTGCATTTTATACACAGGCACATCCTATATGCTGGCAAATATGGTATACTTTTCCCAAGAGGCTTAAAAATATATTTAAATATAAAAAAAAATAGCAGAAAAGTGATGTACAGTTACACCACCCTTTATTTAACTCCCAGCTGTATAAAGCTCACCATTAGATAATATCCCTAAGAAAACCTGACAATTCACAGCAGAATACCTATGCTTGATTAATCCCATCCCCTAGCAACAATAATCACAATTCAGAAGGGAGGGGGACAGAATATACAGCTTGAATGCAAATACTTCCCTACCCTGCACTTGATGTTGTCTGAGACTACCCTTCAGGAAAAACCATTGCTTATTGTTGTTATATTTCTATCCCACCTTTTTCCCAAAATTGGGACTACAAAAATATAAAAACATGTAAACTATGTACAATGTTAAAACCTACGAGTCGCAACCACTGATGAGTAAGATCCCAAAGGCGAAAAAACAACAAGAATTGGAAGAGTACTTGGAGAAAATGAACAAAATGAGATTTAATGAAGATCAAAGACTGATTTTGAACAAATCTATTTCTATGATGGAAGTAGTTGAGGCTATCAGAAATTTGAAGAATGACAAAGCTGCAGGACCAGATGCTTTTACAGCAAAATATTATAAGATTCTGGAACATGAGATTTCAATACCTTTGCAAAGTACAATAAATGAAATAATAAAGGAAGGAATACCAGATACCTGGAAAGAAGCAAATGTGGTGCTGATTCTGAAAGAAGGAAGAGATTTAACTGATGTAAAGAATCATAGACCAATATCACTTTTGAATATCAACTATAAGATTTTCGCTTCAATCCTAGCAGCGAGACTTAAAAAAGTGCTGTCAGAGGTTATTGATGAAGACCAGAATGGCTTTTTACTGAAGAGGCTTTTGAGGAACAATATCAGAATGGTCTTAAATATAACTGACTATTATGAAAAGCATAATGAAAGGAAAATGGCTATGATATTTGTTGATGCGGAGAAAGCTTTTGATATGATCAGTTGGACATTCATGAAGACGGCGGTTAAACAGATGCAAGTTGGAGAAAAAATTTGTTTTGTGGATTGAAGCAATCTATAGTCAACAGCAAGCTCGACTGGTTACAGAGTTGGGCTCAGAATATTGGACATTCAATTCAATTAGAATCCTGGGAACAGAGTTGGAAAAAAACACAGAAATTTACAGTAGCCCAGAATTTGAAAGAGAACTATTATAAGCTGTTCCATAGATGGTACATGACACCAGACAAATTAAAAAAGATTCATAATACAGGTACGGGACTTTGTTGGAATTGTCAGAAAGAGGTTGGGTCCGATATATCATATGTGGTGGACATGTCCTAAGGCTAAAAAATATTGGAGTGAAATACATAACAAAATTAGTGCTTTAATGAAAGTTCAGTTTGCAAAGATACTGGAACTGTACTTATTAAATATGACAGTTGTATTAGAAGGTACTGGTATAAAGAAGTACTGGAGAATAATATTGTACATGATAACAACGGCTCGTATTGAGTATCCAAAGTTGTGGAAAACAACAAATACCCACAATAGAACAATAGTAGGGAACACTTATTGAAAATAGAAATGCTGATATGGTCTCTCAGAGATTAAAAGGGAAATCAGACGATGAGATTCAAAAAGAATGGCAAATTGTAATGGATAATTGCTGGGTACTGTCAGATGGAAATGAGTAATTCATGATTTAGATAATTAATGAGGGAGCTACTGGATATATATCATGAAGCTGGAATGTGGAAATAGAAATGCAAGAACCAAATGTAATATTAGCAGTAAATTGTGGTACAATAATATAAACATGTAAAGAGATAATGAAAATGAAATCTAGATCAGTGTGGAAGATCAAAAATAATTCATGTAAACTTACATTTACAATTGTTTGTTTTATACTTGAAATTGAATAAAATGATTAATAAAAAAAACCCTAGGACTTGCAATCAGACTGATAAATAATGGATTGCCGTTATACTTTTACATTCTTGTTTACCTTTCAGTAAAAATCTTCCACTGTTGTGTTTATGATTTGGATTGATAGTCTATGCTTCTCATATAGGCTCAACGCATGTAACAACCATGTAAAACATATTTGTGAGACAACTTCAAGATTCATATGATGTAATATATAAATTATGAATTGAATTCTATATCCGTTATGTAAGTGGTTGACACTATTAAGGCCCTGCTTACCCATTATCATTGTTAAAAAGTATGGGAATTACTCTCCAATTGCATCCAAACACCCAACTTCCTCTATTTTAAGAAAATCAATAAAGATGGGTTATCAGTTCTGCCTGTGTTATGGAGACTATCAATAGCCAAAACATTTGTGCAAGAGTTTTTCCCCATAAAACATTATTTTCCAATGAAAGCAGAAAACAAGTGAAATCAAAGAAGGCAGTCTGGAGTGAAAAAATTGGCAATTAAAATAAAATGACTATTTGTCATTGTTATTATTGCTGCTGCTGCTGCTGCTGTTACTTAAATTTGAACTTTAACTTGCATGCATGATACTGGAAAGTGCTATAACCCACACATAACATAAAATGTCAAATTACCTTAGAAAAATCATTCCCATTCGTGATATTGTGGCAGGAGAAGCACAACTCAAGTCATGTGTTTCAAAGACAAAATTAACATTTGGGCCAAACTGAATTCTTTCACCACTTGGCATAGTGAGTAGACGGTTGTCATCAAGGACAGAATTCAAAGATTCAATCCATTCTGGGTCTATGTCACCATCACAGATTATCCATGAAGTAACATCTGTTCACAATCAATAACAAAACATAATGTCTCATAGGCTAGCTGCTTTCCAACAGGAATTTCTATCAGATTACATTTAGTTGGCTCAATCTTGAATGGAACCAAGGAGAAAAAAATCTATTTCTCAGAATAATGTACAATCACTAACGTGCAAAACAAAGAAAAGATGCAAATAAAAACTAGCTGGGAAGAAAGAGAAGTCAACATAAGAAACAGAAAAAGAAATTTAGGTTCTTGCCTTGATCTGCTGGCACAAAGGATTAACCCACCACTTGTGGGTTAGCCAACTCAGCCAATTCTTATTATAACAATAATCACCCCTCCCTATATTATTTATTATGCTATCACTTTTTTCCACCTTTGCTCTTGCTCTCTGCTAGGTAATGATACTGTTAGTGACCTTACTGTGACAAGCTTTCCTATAGAAGCTTATCATCATCATGAAGACACAAAGTATATTCTTACTACCATAAACCAACATGGCATCTCTTATGGTACTGTAACAGCATGCATAACTGGAAATAAAGACTTACCAAACACAATGAGACTTGCTTCTGTTTAAACATACATAGGATAAAAAAAAGTCTCTTATTTAAGTAAGTAAAAGGTTTGACTTCATATGCATACCTGGAGGTTCTCGTACTACTTGCCGGGCACTGTTTGTAAGCACACCATCTGACCACTCTCTGGTGTCCATGTCAATATGGCCTAGCAACTGCCGGCGAGGCATAGCTTTGGGGTTCATGGTATATTGTTTCACTACTTTGCCAACTTTTCCAAGCGCAGCTCTTAACATACGCCAAAGGGTTGATTTACCTGCACCACTTGGGCCTACAATAACTACCCCCATTCTCTGACGTAGCTGTTCATACAATTCCAAAACCTTCTTAATCTTTGAAGAAAATAAAAACATAAAAATAGTTACATGTTGAGACTACTTCTCTCACCTTAATAAGCAGCAGATAAAACAAATTTTCAGAATTACAGTTACAAGGTAAGAACAAGAAAATCTTATCACTCTGAACAATTTGTATCTGACAAACATAATTCCACTCATTAACCATCCAGATATAAATGTGCTTTTAATTATTATATCTTGAATTTTAATATTTTGCAAAAATGCCACAATAATCAAAGTGATTTAACAAGGTATAAATCTGAATAAGATTTCAGTTTGTGTCTTTGTTCATAATACTTAATTCATAGGCATAATCACATCTTTCAGTAATGATGGCCTGAATTCTAACCAGGGCAGACCCATCAAATCAATGGAATTTCTGTATGCATTGATTCACCATTCAACAACTGATTCAAAGGGTGCACTCTAGTTGGAACTAGCAATTAAGATTCAGACCAATGTGACCAAATTTTTTCTTTTATACCTCTGTAACCAAAACAGATCGCCTGAATGTTTTGAGGTATCTATAATGAAAGGACTGAATATATATGTAACTGATATTTACCTGGGTAGATATGATTTCCAAATTAGCCTCCTCAAAGGCTTCTTGTAAAGCACTGGTTAGCTCAGCATAATCTACATCCTTAAAATCAATACCAGGAAAGACATCTTTTACCAATGCATCAAATCGTGCACAATCAGCAAATGTCAGTTTTGACATTGTATTAAGTCGCAAAGCTTGGACCACAATATGGCTTTCATTAACTGCATGGAAGAACAGAAATGATAAAATTTATGTTGCCTTGAACCTACATTGTAAGCACATTCATTATCACAAAAGAAGCAGAGAACCAACAGGAGTACGATTTGCCCTATCTTAAATTTCAAATGAAATGGAAATGTGATAATGGATAAGAGGCTGATTATACAGAGAAAATGAAACCACAACTGACATGGTAGACATGAATCCTTAGACTCATGATCACTGTCAAAATGATAAAATAGCTGAATGGTCTTACTAACAATATGCTCAACTGAACAGAAAAAGTTAACTAGTGTAAACCTGGAAATCTGTTGTGCAACAAGCCAAACACAGTCTGGCCCACCAGCCATGTCTAGAAGACCACCAGAGATCCAATAAACTTTCTCTTTTTGTGGCTTTCACAAGACCATAAAATACAAGAGGGCTCTGCAACTACTGGTATTTTAACTGATGTGCTTTTCTGTAAAAGTAGCATCCAGTTTTGAGACAACTAGAAACTTGAGAACTGAGAATGAGAACAATGTGGGTACTTAACAAATGATTAACTAGAAAAATAGCCTCTTGCTGAATAGATGGTCTGTTTTTGCTAGAGATCAGTTTTAAGGAAATTGTATCCACTGTGCTGAACAAAACTCTTCTGAAAAACTGCATATGAAAAGAGAAGTATAGGACCTCCACCACAGTTGCAATCTTGCACTTTTAATTCATGTTGTGTGTCTTTATCATACAATCAAAAAGGTCGTAACACCAGATGAATATGAAATCTTGTTAATTTTCCAATGCTTTTCAGAAAGTACTGATAGTGGAAGCATTCGTGTTACACTTGCTTTCAAAGTTTCTCACACACACCCCACACAAACAATGGGAGACTTCAGATATTTGCTCATAGCATGCTGTTACTGCTGTTTTGTACCTTGAAGTAATTTCCAACTTAAGGTGACTCCAAGGCAAACCTATGTGATAATGAGGTTTCTCCATTATCTAGGTAACAGAGCTTAAGAGATATAGTTCTCCCTCAGGCATACAAAGGGTTAACAGACTGCTATGGTTAGGTTACACTGATTGGAGGTCACATGAGATAGTTGCCCAATGGGGGGGGAGAAAGGAGAAATCTTCTAAATGCTTCAATGAAAAGTGAAAAAAAAATTCTCAATAGACCACAAGGAAGGTGATGGATGCCAGTAGAGGCAGACAAGGCCGCCTCCTGGCCCTCCCCAAAATACCATCTCAGAAATGACCAACTGCTTTGAGCAGCTTAGAACTGTCTAGTTAGCTGCGCTAGAACTTTGTTATTTTGGACAGTTTGGTTCATCTTGAGAATCTATCTGTGCTTATAACTACTTGTAACTATCAAGTGTACGGGGGGGCGCGTAGTCCTTTCATGCGTATTATTCTCTTGTTTACCTTGCATGTTTGAAATAAATACTTTTCTGTAAGTCTCTGTTCCCTTTCCATTCCCATGCATTCCTCGGTGCACGTGTGGATAGGATTCCTCTCACTCAAAAGAGGGAAGTGAGGGAAAGGAAAGGATCTTTGAACACAGAGACTGGGAATTCCCAAGCAATGTCCCACTGTGTTGCTGTAGAGTGGGCTAAATCAGTGGGGTGGTTGCAGCTCGGAATTAGGAGAATTTGGGGGCGAAATCCCTAGCTCCTAGTCAAGGCAGAAGTCAGTACTGAGAGGGAGGAGGGCCCTCTCTTTCCCTCGAATCTCCACAACCTATCATAGGTTTTTCTTCACAAGATTTTCTTCTGGGTATGGGGGCTGTCACTGCCATTCTCTGAAGCTAAAAGAGTTAAGCTTATCTAAAGTCACTCAGTAGCCTTCCATGGCTGAGTGGGGATTTGAACCCTGTCTCCGAGAGTTCTAGTCCAATATTCAAACCATTACAACACGCTGGCTCTCATTATATTCAAAGTATATAGTATTGAATATCCAGAAGACATCCAGACATCCAGAAAAACAAATTTTTGTGTTGATACATATATATTTACCTTTTTCTTTCATTCCATTCTTTTTCAGCTGACGAAGAAGACTACCACATCCCCTCAAAACAGTCTTTAGCGCTCGCAAGCCCCAATCATAATGTTGCTGAGGTGTCAAGAGCTCCCTGAATTTTTAAAATAGTTGAAATAGTTGTTTTAAAATGCATTTTCTATTACACCTTTTAGGTATTAGAAAATACTTCCTTCTAGCACTCCTGAAAGTTCACAAAATCCTATTATCACACAGACTCAGATCAATCACAAATTTCACATCAACCTTTACCAATAATCATAATGTGGTAGTGTTTGCCAATAGCTTCATTAGCATCCACACTTCCTCTCTATTTTTCTCCATGTAAACTTCACCAGCATAGCCAAAAATAATGAGATTCTGACTACACAATTAATTTTAAATGTAATAAATAACTGCCTCCTCTAAACACATTTTTCACCCCTCTGAAGAGTCATGACATCAAGTACCTATACATTCTCCAAAAACATGGCTATTTACGCTTTACAGTAGTGCTATTTTCCATTTATTACATACATTGAATCTGTATCTTATGTCAAACCAAACAATTTTTTCATTTGTCAATGAATCTCATCCTGCTTATTCTGGCATTTTCAGCCTTAACCTCTTTCTTTCATTGTCTACCTCTCTTGATGCTACTGACTTAGCATCCACTCAGATCTTACAGAAAATATAGTTCAGAACAAAATGACTAAGTATTTGGGGAACTCCTGAATACTTCCAAATTTGACGTACAACATCTTCAAGTAACTACGACAAATTAATCTCTTTCATTTGAGTCAGAATGCCATGGGATTTCAAATAGCAACTGGTAGTACACATGGTTTAAGCAATTTCAGAACCTTTAATCAGCTACAGACCAGCAAAATTTGATTCTTCCTTAAAAGATACTACAAAGTATATAATGTTTTTCTTTTGTGTATTTAATCCCAGTAATTCTAACAAACATCCATAAGACATGCTTGCATCTTTATACTTATATATTATAAGGAAAGGAAGACAGAGAGATAGTTGTTTGTTTGGAACATGCTGTAGATAGATGCCTGGCCTAATATTTAAATCAGAATGTTACAGTTCATAGCTCATGATCTTAAGATCACAGTATATTAGATCAAAACCCAGTTAAAACAATGTCATACAGCAATGATTTCTCCAGCTGTTGGTTTTTAGTGTTAAGTATAGCAACCACTAGACATCACAAAGAGACAGGACACAACCCACGTGATCCTAGGCACCATCCAGAGAATGTATATTTCCTAAAAAAATAAATGAGAAAGAATATATGCTTGCAGGAGAAAGAGGGAAGATTTATGTATGACCACTTACCTTGCTAAGTTAAAAATATCTACTAATTTTCTTCCCAGAGGTTTAGCATCTTTAAAACCTTCTGAATATAAAATAACTTCTGCAATGAGCTCATTATCAGGACGAGTCATAGCAACTGGCCTAAAAAGCTGTTTGAGATTGTCAGGCAATTTTTGTCTGCCTCCATAGCCCTTTCCAGCGGGATTCATGGTGATAAAAATTCCAGAATTGTGATCCATATCAACCTGACATTAAAAAGCAATGCATTTTAATACAATGTATCTTCATTTAGAGCTGTATTCAACTCAAGGGAACATCTACTAAGTACTCCTAAGGTTTTAACATTATATACTTGTGAAACAATTATATATCCCCAACTCTGTTAGGCAAACTGGATATTTTTTCCAACAGGCACTCCATATTCAAGTTATTTCTTAACCTCTTCTTCTGAAATATCAGAATCAGCACAAACAAGATACTAACGGAACAACTCCTATGATTCAGTGAGGTCGATTTGATACATTGGACATATCCAGCTAGCTTTTTACGTGTGTTTTTAATGCATGCCCTGTCCTGAAAGATGTCTTGATTCAAAACATATTGATAATAAAGTCCTTAGAATTATAACTGATCTTACATTGGTTTTGGAAGTGAGAAAGTGCAACTCAGCCTCTGCTGAGGCAGCATGAGTAGCAGAAGGGTGGCCTCATGATCTTTCTCAGACTCTCCTCTGTCGCCTTAGGTTGGTTTTGGAAGTGAGAAAGTGCAACTCAGCCTGTGCTGAAGCAGCATGAGTAGCAGAAGGGTGGCCTCATCATCTTTCTCAGACTCTCCTCTGTCGCCTCTGACATGGTGACTTTCCTTCAAGTCCTAGATCAATAGTCTTAGGTGTTGATGCCATTTCTTCAAACTTGAGCCTCTCTCATACATGAGGAAGATATCTTTGTTTCTAGCAGAGAAGCTGGGAACAACCCAGGATTCCTAATGTCTTTCCTTTTACAGTGCATTTCCTATAATGATTGATAGCTTTCTCATTTTACTATAAGAATAATCTCAGCATACTCGTTTTCCAAAGTTAAAGTGAACTCCTCCAGAAGTTCTAAGAAATTACTAAATGAGGTGTTGGTACTTACCATGAATTGTCATTCCTGGAGGGAACAGAGGAGCAATCTACATAAATATGAGTTATTCCATGTAACCACCTTACCTGAAGCAGGAGTCCAAGATTCTTTTTTAGTGCTTCAATTGACTTCCCACAAACCCAAAAGTTATATTAAACAGCTTTGTCTTGCACTCAGTACACAAGACTTAGAAAAAGAACATGTGAAAACCTGTTCTAAGAATTCCAAAAACCCAACCTTTTAAATATTCAGTGTAAAATGTATTCTTGTTCCTTGATTATTTTGTGTATTGGAACCACAGTTCCAGGTGGGCGTGGACTGTTCCTCTATGCTCTGAAGAATGATCATTCATGATGAGTACCAACACCTCGCTGTCTGGTTGGCAGAGAGGACCAATCTGCATGTATATGGGACATAAAGTGGTTGACTGGTTTAGGCGGCTCTTGTTAATATTAAATTTAAAAAATGCACTATTGTAAACAATGTATGGTCAAACTCTTGGCACCCTGCCTTCAACAGTATGCCCCCAAAATAAGGGAAAATGTTATCCCCTTCTGTTATCTAAAAGCTGCAATTATTGGGACCAAGACCTTGGTGGAAAACACGAGGAAGATGTCAGGTCAAATGAGAAAGCTTTGAATTTGCCATGCTTGTTGTTGAAATGAAATGAAATCTCAGAAATATTCTGCATTTTCAGTGGGGATGTGATGATACTTCTCTGTTAGACTGATAGATGCCAAGTAGTCATTTCTTTGTAAAATTTCCTACATTATCTGCAGTATTCTCCATCTTGAGTTGCTGGTGATTGACATAACCAAATCCAGTATTGGTCTGTGGCCTCACTGTGTTTTACCACCAAAATAAATACATATCCCTTTGAATCTCTGATGTGAAGTCACTTCCTCTATGGTCTCAATCTGCAGAAGATGCTAAATTACACTTCTTGCTATTTCATGTTTTTTCTCCTTCCTTGGAACAAAAGAATGAAGGTATTTGCATTTGATCCTCTTGAGATACGTATCTTGTACTCTTGCATACCCTTGTGTAATTACTTTCACAAATGATCTATTGTTTCTTCCATAAATACACTAAACATCTTCCTATTGTAATCTCTGTTGAGACAAAACTGCTGCCTTTCTTCCTTAGGAGAACTGGGTGTAATTCTTCTGACCTATTGAGATTCCTGCTGCCTGAACTGGAATCTATTTCTTTTCCATTAGGGTCTGAAACTCATGTTATCCCTTTGCTTATCAAACCCTTTTGTGCCTCAAAAGAGCTAATATGTAGCTTAAAAAGATCTTCCACTCCCCTTTTTTGTGTGTTGTGGGCATAATTTACTTCTTTTCCTTGTCTCGCACAAGTATCTTTTCTTATGCCCTTCTAAAAATTTTATTAACTCAAACTGCAGTTGACATGCACTTAAATCCTGCATGTTTAAAATGTCTTGAATCCATAAAACAGATGCTCTTGCAAACACTAAAATCACAACAGAAGCCCACAGTACTGCTGCTGAGGTACCACGTGACTTTTTCAAGCTGAGTCAGCTCTTCTTTCATCTGGTTCTTTCAGAACTGTGGGTCCTTCCCTCCTTCTTTCAGGACTGTGGCTCCTGAAATCAATGCATCTATTGGCCGATCCATGAGAGGAACAATAAGTTGTTCCATGGAGGCAGGGGTTATTTTATCAAAGGTATATAATTTCTGGCCACTTTGCATTTAAAGTTACATTCCTATTCCAAAATCAGTGAGGCCTCCAAATATATCAGGCAGCAAGATTTCCAAAGTTTTAGTTAGTGATTTCTTTAAAACAGAAGCCACCTCTAACTGTCTTGAACTGTCCTTCTCTTCCTCATCTGGTTTATGCACCCCATTCTAAACTCAAAGCAGTCAGGATCTTCCTCAAGATATTCTTAAATCCTTCCACTCAAATAGTCTGTGAGAACTGAACTCATTGTCAGCTTCCACCTCCAAGGACTCCTCATCCTCATTTTCCTCTATGTCATCCCCTTCTGCACTGTGTCATATAAGAAGTAGTTATTTGGTTATTGCTGCTGCAGCTGGCACTTCATTGCCTGCTGTTGTGGACATGTTTGCTGTAGCTGTACTCCTGCCTCTTTGAGCATTACTCTAAAATGGTTCATTACATTTGCTGGAACTGATTTATAGAAGTAAGAGCATTCTATAAATCCACTCCGTCCCTTCCTCCTAGAAATGAATAATTCCATTCCTGAGTATTCTCAGTCCTGTCCTATATTTGCACTGCTTTGTCACTAGGTGTCTTTACAAAGGTGCATAAGGTCTGTGAGAGAGCTCTACCCCGCTGCTTCAAATCTCTGAAATTAACAGGGTGGCTCCAGTGACATTGTGGCTTTAACAACTTATGTGTCTGTCAACTTCCTCTTCTTTTTTGTCACCTCTCTTTGTTGTCACTATTCTCTGACCCATTTAAATGTTGCTGTGTTTCTTAACAATGTGTAAAGCAGAGTGAAGTGAGTGAAAAAGAACCAAGAAAAATAGCAATTTCAATGATATTCTGAAATTTTTAGGGAGGAAAAAAAACTCATGTTGCAGGAGACAGTGGGAAGTTAATAGAACCAAAAGAAAAAATATTTTTAGACTTCTGCCTTGAATTAGCTGGCACAAGGGAATAACTCAGATGTATGTGTATTGCTCCTCTATGCTATCCAGAGAATGTTGTGCCTGCTCTCACTCTCCTAACAGAACAACCATTTAGCCCTTGACCTTTCACTTTTCTTGTGCAGAACAAGAGTCCATAAGAACATTCATTAGAAGATTAGGAGACAAAAAAGAGTACATGGGACCCAATGCTGATTCTACCACTTAGGAAGCTCTGACAGATTATCCCACAGAACAGAGCCACAGGCAGCATATAGGAAAAAACAAGACACATCCAGCAGCCTTGCTTTCTGGGGATTCATAATACAAAACAAAAAACAAAAAAAAACCAACTTTGTAAGTAAAATAAGCAACTTCTTTGGTATCAAGGGACTTCATGAAGAAGAAAGGAAAATACACAAAAGTGAACAATGTCCATCAGTAAAGTATTCTATGCCTTATAACACAGAGAAAAGCAAAAGAGAATCCTTGTAAAAGAAGCTAAGATACCATACCTCCTTTCCAAGTAATTCACACACAGGTCGGTGTTTCTTCAAAGCATGTTGAATTGTCTGGATTTGCATAGATACAGCAGAAAGTACAGCTTCCTCCAGGCGATTAAACTCATCAAAACAGCCCCAGGCTCCGCATTTCACCAAACCAACAAATATTCTCCCCATTGATTTCACATCAATGCCCTTAAAGTGAAAATTGTTAGTTCAGTTAGAAAAACTTCAATATTTGCTATTTAAAATTTCAACCAAGATGTCATCATATCAGCCTAAAACCCACAGTTAATCTTATGGCACACTTCTGGCACAGGGTATAGTAATATCTGAGCTTCTAATTGTACTGAATATTTGTGGGGGTTTTTTTAATTTTATTAATTTGGGATGCTTTTACCTTGTCTTTCACAACATGGTTTCAAGAGGATCGCAAGGGAATCAGGTAGGAATAGAACAACATGCAATGTTTAAATAAAGGGATAAAATAATAAAAGATGGAAAAGAACAACAAAATAAAACACAAAAAGTGAAAAACATGATATGAAAGCAAAATAGAGAATTTAGATAAAAAGAAGAAAAGGCAATTGAAAGGACACATATCATTTAAAAAAATCACTGTGAACAAACAGAACAGGATTTGCACAATGCTAAAATGTTACAGAGAGGCCATGTTGAAAACTTGTCCAGGGAGGAATTTCTACAGTTTGGGTGGCAAATTTCAGAAAGCTTTTTTTTCCCTGAACTTCAAAGGTGAGAGTCCATGATGTTTGAAGATCTCAAATGGCAAACACATTTCTATTAGGCAGTCCAAGCCATTTGAAGTCTAAAACCAGAGAATGAACTCTGTTAATAAGATGCATTACTCACTTCATCACAATTAAAAACCAAAACTTGTCTTCCAAGTAGTCCTCCTAGAGCTTTTACAGATTCAGTTTTTCCAGTTCCAGCAGGACCATAAGGATTTCCTCCAAGGCCCATCTTCATAGCTTGAGTAAGTGTGAGGTAACATTTGTCAGTCAGTGGTGTGTAAACAAGCTTTGGAGAATTACCCTAAATAGATAAAATATAAACAATATTATTCAGTGTGCTTAAATCTATATGACAACCTAATTAAGCAGGTAACATAGACAATAAAAGTGGTCAAACCCCAAATTAATAATTACCAATGAATATAAAGTATACTTAAAACCATGGAAATGTGCGAGATGCATACTTGTGTAACTTCTCTTGCAAAACTGTTTACACAAGTAAGGAAGGCTGAAGTAAACCATGAAAACAAAATAGTTATCTCTTTTAGCTTTTTCCTAGATGCCAGGTAGAATAACATAGTTTATGTATACACAGCTCTTTTTTAAAATTAACTGATAGTCAGGAGTTTGAACTAGATCAAGACTGGCATAAACCAATACAGCTTTAACCCTTTCTCTCTGCCTTTTGCCAATGATTTACTGCAAGGTAATCAAAGAATTAATGCAAAGAAGCAAGAAGCAGCATCTCATCTGAATCTCAAGGGACACCACTTGCCAATGATACTACTGTATGAGTTAGAAAGATTTGGAAATTTGTGGACTTTTGGGAGCCAAAGGTTTAAAGGAAAAGCACTTTGGACAAGGAGCAATGGATTCAAGCTGCAGGAAAGGAGATTCCACCCGAACCTCAGGAAGAACTTCCTGACAGTCAGGGCTGTCCGGCATTGGAATCTGTTGCCTCGGAGTGTAGTGGAGTCTCCTTCCTTGGAGGTTTTTAAGCTGAGGCTTGATGGCCATCTGTCGGGATTGATTTGAGGGTGTTCCTGCATGGCAGGGGGTTGGACTGGATGGCCTGTGTGGTCTCTTCCAACTCTGAATTTCTATGATTCTATGATTCTATGAAGTGGTTGTGCAGAAACAGGAAGACTAATGGAAAGGTAGTGGGCTTTTACTGCCTATATCAGACTCTGGGGGAAGGATGGTCGGAGAAGTTCCTAACTCCCAGCACATCTGCCATGAACATCGTGGGAATGATTGAAGAGTTGTTACTTACATGAACGATCATTCTGGGATGACAGGGGGAGCAATCCACAACGCCTAGGGGCTTGATCCTCGTGCCAGCTGATGCAGGAGTCGTTCTCGAGCTTGATGTTAGAATCTGTTAAACTGACTCCATGACCCTCTCTCCAAAGTTTCCTTCTCTAGCGTACTGTACTTTCCCACCAAACTGCCTGGTAACTTCCATATGTATTTTAGTGGTGGGTGTGGATTGCTCCTTCTGTCATCCCAGAATGATCGTTCACGTAAGTAACAACTCTTCATTCTCAGGCTGACAGGAGGATCAATCCACAACGCCTGGGTTTTCCCCAAGCTGTTCCATGGGTGGGTATGTTCTCTACAGCACAACTTGCAGCACTCTGTGGCCAAACGTCACTTGGGATGACTTATACTTATCTAGTTTATAGTGCTTAATGAAGGTGGAAGCCTCCTTCCACCCTGTCGCACTACAAACATCTTCCAGCGAATATGTGGGGTCATATGTTACCAACATAGCCATCGAATGTGTTGAATGTGGCCACACATTAACTGGTCTCGGCTGCTTAGAGTAGTCACAACATATGAAAAAACAGGTCTTTATCCATGCTGTGATTACCACCTTACTCACCCGCTGACCAAGTGTTAGGTTGGAACGATAGCAGCAGCGCATCTGACTTTCAAAAATCCCTCGTTCTTTTAATATAGGCCTTTACTGCCCGCTTAACGTCCAATGTGCTCTTTTCGATGTTGAGCAGAAATCCATAAGCTGAGAGCACTTGTACTGTCAGCTCCAAATTGTGTTTTAGCTTGGCTTCTGACCGTGCCTTCAATAAGATGTCGTCCAAGTAGGAGAACAAATGCACTCCCTGTACTCTTAGGAATGCTACAAGAGGAACTAGAACCTTTGTGAAGACTCTGGGTACAGATGCCAGGCCAAACGGCAAGGCCTTGAACTGATAATGGTCGCTCTGGTAATTCCATTTCTTTTAATTGTGTGTCATTTTCCCTAGGGACAATAGCTTTGGATACTAATCTTGGAGCGTCCACAGGGGGCACCTTTAAGAACTCGACATCTTCCTTCAAGAAAGAGTACAATTTATGATTGTATGATAAACTCTTCCTAGCACTACCCTGATTATTCCACTCTGCCAAGATGACATCTTTAAATAGTTCTGCCAGAGGAAACTCCATACTTCTAGATTCTCTTTTCCTAATTACTGATGCTAATTTACATTCTTTACTTCCTTTCCCTTGATCATCCTTATCACAATCCAGACCTAGTGTTTGAAGCACCCTTTTCATTGTACCTTAAAGAAATCCACTTCAAGCATTCTGTCTGTCTCAGATCTATCCTCCTCATCAATATCAGAGTATTGGTCCTCGATTTCCTCCACTTTGATCACCTCCTCCTGATCCATGTCATCATCACTAAACTTCTCCACCTCACGCACAACCTTAGTGACCCCTCTCAATTGGGCAGGGGATGCCCTTTTTAACATAGACTTTTCCTTAGAGGAATTTTGCCTTTCTCTATTTGACACCCCTGGCATTGTACTTGCAGTAGGATTGTCAGTATAATCCAGTTTTCTTTTCTTGGCCTGCTGCTCCCTTCTGTGTTCGTCACCCTCAGGGGCAACTTGATGTAAATTAATTTGATTATTTATTACTTGGTTATTATTAATTGATTGTGTCTAGAAATCAATTTGCTGAGACGAATTCATTACTCTCTGTCTCGCCATTTGAGTACTTAAACCACATGTTTCCAAATTCATTAGGCCCTGTTGATCCATTAAAACTGCCTTGAGCTGCATCTGTTGCATCTCCCCAGGGAAACCATCACACATATATTTCCTTTGGCTTTGGCCACCCCAGTATACATGAGTGGGATCCCATTGTGGATCTGGCCTTCACTGCGGCGTGTTAGCTAGCCATCCGGCTAGAAACTGCCTCATGTCTGTCCCCCAAGGCAAGCTATCCGCTGATAAAGCTGCCTGGTTGTAACAGCTGTTCTCTGCCATGAAAGGCATGGCAGTTCTGCACACCTCCGCAGGTGCAGGCGCATTTTGGACCTTGCTATTGGTTGCGCGCATTGCCACACTTAACCGCTGAGTCAGAGGGGCTGTTTTTCTTTCCAAGCGCCGTCTTGGAATCCTTGTTTCCAAGATGGTGCGCAGAACTCTCCCCGGTAAGTGGCTGCGTACCTGTGTTATGTTTTGTGAACTTTTTAGCCCCCCACTTATCTTTTTTATTCTTCTCTTGTCCACCCTCTTCTCAGACAACTTTTTCACTACTGAGGGCCTTTTGTTGGCAGCCATTTTAAGCTCTTCAGCCTCGCTCTCACTGGAGGACTGGAAAATTTTTCTGAGCTCCGCTGAGCGCTCTTCCTCAGAGAGATGCTGTGTTTTTTCTTTCTGAGCAGTAGCACCGAACACTTCGTCCGAAGCCTGCCTTGCGGCGGTCTTCTGGACAGTAGGCTGCTTTGTAGTGATTGCGCCCAGCTCCGTGGCACTGCGGATCACCTCCTCTGCCAGGGCCACTTTTCCAGGCATATTTTTCTCGGTAGCCATTTTTCTATCAAAAGCTAATATTTAATTCTCTCTTCTGATTTTTTCTTCTTTTTTTTCAGCTATTCTAAAGCTACTTTACCCCACTAAATGGAGAGGGAGTCTAACGCGTCCTACTGTCACGCAAGAGAAACAAAAAACTGAGAAGAGAGAGTCAGGGAGTCAGTTTAACAGATTCTAACATGAAGCTCTAGAATGACTCCTGCGTCAGCTGGCACAAGGATCAAACCCCCAGGCGCTGTGGATTTGTTACTTCCGGTATGGCACCCTGGGTGAGGACCCCCAGATATCATTTTGATATCAAACAACTCGGCCTTAGCTGGACTGGCTTGCAGTTACCACACTCCATGTGTTTGCGAGGTCCTCCAGACAAGCACAGACATGAGTGCGGCCACTAATGGTTTTACATTCCAGACTCTATTGAGGCCAGCAGCCTAAACTCCGCTCCTAGCTTCAGGGGACTTCCAGCAGCAAACTTCACAATAGCCGCATGGTTCTCAGCTGAGCTACTCTTTTATCAGCGTCCCGCCACGCTATTGTCTTCCAGTGCAAATCCTATCATGCTAAACTTGACCTTTCCAGATCCTTTGTCCAGCGCCAAAACTCCTTTGTTCTTACCTGGCTTGCCATAGCCGGTAGGCACAAACTTCCCTGTAAAAACCCCTCACTTTCCAACTGTCTTCAGATCACTTTGGACTGCCATCCCGCCTTGCTGCCGGTTGTCTAAAGGACTCCCCTCAGCTCCCCACGCTGAGCTTTCTTCCCCAGAACCCCTCTTCTCTCCAGGACTACGAGACAGGTCGTATTGCCTTCCCCGAACAATCTCTGTTTCTCTTCTCAGCTAGTTAGTTTATGTTTTGTCCTTCGTGTTTTTGTCTTTAATAAAGAATTGTCTGTTATTTGGAAAACCTTGTCTAGCTGCTCTCTGACCCGCCGCTGTATACATTGGGTTTAAAGATCCTTGCAAAGTTACCCTGCCTCTCGCTAGCCAAAACAGTGTTCCAGCTAATTTTCCCCAATTTGGTATTTTATTTGGCAATCTGGGCGCCCCTCCCGGGACCCCCCAAAACTTAGGGTAACAGATTGACCCTCCTGTCAGCCCAAGAATAACTGTTTCAGCATGGAATTGTGTGTAGTAAGCTGTGTTAGTTATTTTGATCTTAGTTCTAAGTAAGCTTAAAATGATTTTCCAAATCTAAGATTTGTTGTAATGTAACTGGGGGAGGTACCCCATGTGTATGATGCCTTCTCAATATTATACAGCATTCATATTTAGAATATAACGTAACAGACTGGGTTGGAGTTTTTCCTAGAATTTTGTTTGCCTCATTTAAGCTCTTAATGCTGTAACAGATTGTATTAGATAGCAGTATACTAAAAAAGTAAATGCATGTTAGCTCCAGACAGGGAGCCAGCTTAAATATAAATAAAGATAAGATGAAAGTAAATAACATGCTTCTAAACATAATGACAAGCCCGACAGCATAAGGTTAATACATGCTTCCTCAAGTGTACACCAGAGAGGAAGACAGACACTAGTCTAATCCCTTTCAGAGGTGCAATGGCTGGCACCAGTAGGACAGCATGGTTTATTTTGATTGGATGATATAACTGTGAGATGTCCTACCTCACTGGTTAAATGAAGGCTGGAGAAGGTATAAAATAGAAGCCTTGTGAGCAGCAAAGCAACAGATTTTGCTATTGGCAAACAGGTCCACCTCTGCTGCCATTGCCAAGCAACTACTGATTACCTGAACTTCTACATCTGGTAAGATATTCTTTTCTTGATGAAGCTTGTAATTTAATAAATAAGGTTAAATTGTAATCCCCATTAGCAGACCCTATCCTGGGAGATATCAAATTAATATCAAAAGTATTGGCTATGCCAGAGAGATTGACCGGGTGGGTGCATAGATAAATAGGTTAATGACCAAGCAGAGGTCAAGACCAAGAAAGTCCCCAGTCACATTTACCCAAGGAGACTTCAGGCAGGCATGTATGCACAGACAATGGGTCCTCAGCCACAAAGACAACCTCAGAGGATTACTGAGTTTTCCCCTGTTGAGCAACGCTTCAACAGCGAAACATACTAGGGTAAGGTCCCTTTACATGAAACAATCATGTAGGCCATCAGGTAGCCATTGTGCGGTATTCTCCTCCTGTTTTGACCATTGTTCTTCTGGGAAAGGGTCTGCCCCCCGAGGTACATTTGGCCCTACAAATAGTCTCCCTTTTTGAAGACTTTTTCGGAGAACTCGCCCACTACGCCAGCAGACCAGCACTCTGTTAGTCAAGAGCTCCCCTCAGCCGCCTCACTTCGCTGAGTTCCTTCCATTTTGCCACTTCCCAGACCGAAGACTTCTGGACAGGTGCAGTATTACCACCTTTACACCCCCTCCACTCTATCCCCTATAAGTTTCACCTCTTTCCCATCTCGATAGTCCTTGTGTGTGTGAGTGAGTGACTCCATTTGTGTGGGTGAACATATTTGCTAATAAAATTCATTTCTTGAGACGTTTGGCTGGTTTTTGCATGGTCTGGGTAGAAGGTCTCACTAAGCTGCCCCCCCTCGCTAGTCTCCTTGTTGAGCCAATTAATTCCACACCTCAACAAGAAGGTACTGACATCACGGGTTGGCCCTTGCGGCACCCATGTTTTTGGGGTAACAAAACAGACACACTAGGAGAGGGGATGTAACGCTTTACTATATAACTCTAATAGAGGTGTACACTTGTTATAAGAATGTGCCTAGATGGCTTCAAAATCTATGCTAGCTGCACTGCTAAGGATGGCGTATTTATCTGTGCCTTGTATGACTAGAATAAATCTTAGTATAAAAGCTGCAATTTGTTCTCCTTTAGCTCTTGTTAATTTCCTGATAGACCAAAACTTAAGAATACCTAAGGGAAATACTGGTGTTGATCCAACAGTTGGATAAGGTTGAGTTTTGTAACCTTGGGAGATTAGGTGACCAACACAGCAACTCCTAGAAAACCCAAACAGATTCAGACTGACAGGTATAAGGCAAAGAATATTAAATTGTCTACAGGATATAGGGGTAGGGAACTATGCCTGAGTCAATAAGCTTTTCATCCTCACTCATCTCCTCAGCTGCTCATAGTACACTGGAGGGGGTGAAAGGGCTTTGTGTGCCCGGATCAGTTGTTCCTATCTCCCAGGAAGAAAAAGAAAAGGGAACAAAAACAGACATGTGGTAGCATCTAACCCTACTGCCATCTTAGGACCCCAACAAGGATTAGTGGTGCCTGCCTATCCAGAAAAAAATGCTTCAAAATGAAAGCCTTGTCTTTGTAGCCTCTGACATTCCCACAGCTAGAATCACTCTACTTGTGCCAATGGGAGGCATCCTTCCTCTAAATAGCAGGCACATTGGAAAAAGGACAATTCAACAATTCAAATGCAGGTCTTCACATGGAAAAGCCCACCTTAACAATGCCACAACTTTTCCATAAAAATGTAAAAACACTACCTGATATTCATACGTATACTGCAGTTCAGCATCCACCATCTGAATGTAACATTTTTTATCCTTAAGATAAAACCGGAGTTGTTTCTTCCAAGCCCAGTCATCAACACTGTTGATCTGGGCTTCATTTAGTTGTCGCACAATATCAATGTTATGAATAACATCAAGAATAAGAGCTTTAAGTTTCAGCTCCAGGATTCCAGATTCTGAAGAAAAAATAAAATTATTTCAAAGAAATCTTTAACTATAGCTGTATTAGCCTATTTTTTAATGCTTTTTCTCTCATCATATCTTTATCATTTGTGCTTAAGAATGAAAGATAACCAAGAAATCCCAGGAATAAGATCTCTGATCATATTTTAAAATACTCTATGTCATCTATTTCCAATGTACATGTATTGGGTCCAAGTTACCTGCAGGATCGGCTCCTCCCATACAATCAGCCCTGGTCCTCTAGAGGGCCATTTACTTAAACCAGCCAGGACTAGACTGGCAACAGTCACCCAGAGGACCTTTCCATTGGCCACCCTTACACTGTGGAATGACCTGCTGGAAAAGATTAAGCAGCAAAATATGCTGTCCAAATTCAAAAAAATACTAAAGACCTATCTTTTCCAGCAGGCCTACCCAGTGTATTTTTAATTATGAAGTATTTTTAGTTATATTTGTATTTTAAATAGTTTTATGTGATTTTAGGTTATTTTAACCTGCAATGTTTTTTAATTATATTTGTAATCGTATTTTAATTTATGTTGTATCTTGTATCTTGCTGCTAAAAAAAATCATACCGTTAGCACTACTTCCCTCTTCTCTAGGCTTGAACAACTTCCTCTGCTCTTTAGAACTTCCCACATGTCATTGCACACCCTTCCAAATCCTCACACATTTCAATAGATCATTACCTGCCTTATGTACCCACTCTGCCAACCAAAGTATTCCTATCACTCCCCTTCCTACTGTCCACAGGCCACTACCATCAATTCATGCTCGTTTTGCTAGGCTGCATAGCAATTTCACATCTTCTGCATTCAGTGGTACTTGTACTCTTAAGGTAAAAAGTCAACAATGCAAGGTCTTTTGTTTTAAATGATCAGGTAGAGCAAATAAAAATAACAATAATAATAATAATACAAACAACGTTTATTTATAACGCCCTTTACTCCAAAGGGCAGAACAACAGCAACATATATGATACTCAATTACAAGTATATAATCAAAAGTATATAGAGGCTTAACAAGTCACAGTAATCAGATATATTGCAGTCCTGCAACTAAAGTGATAAAATTACTAATATAATTAATAACAACAAGGTGTGTTTCAGGTGTGAGAATTTTTTTCCCTAAACAGTTTGAAAATTGGACTTGTCAACTTTTTTTCATACCTGCATTACCTGGATCTTCTGTATTAGTGTCTATGCTGGTATAATGTTCTAGTTTAGCCATTAGTTCTAATTCTATCAGTTGCAAATTACATTCCTTGATTGCATATTCGACATCTTCTGTGAACTGAATTTGTTCAGCTAAACAAAGAATCTATTAGAAAAAAACAGTATACACACAAGAACATGTTTATTCACTTGGATGTATTCAGAAAGAGCTATTTAAACAGATCTCCATTTATTCATTTTAGCTAAATTATAACTCAGCTGAAACATTGTAATAAACCAACAGCTGAACAAGTAGCTGTTCCATAAAAATCAATATTTGCATATTTAAAGGTCAGGGAAATCTGAAGGCTTATAGGGTAGATCCATTTGGTAATGTCTCATACCTTTGATACAAAAACATTTAGGGAAAAGCAAGCCCTGGCCACACAGTGCTGATGCTTCCTCTTCATAGTCCCTCAAGAAACATGGGAAGAGGGACATATTAAATCATATGATTCTTTGTTAGTTAATTGGTATTAATTCTAAGAAGTGTAAAAAGGTGAGGGCTACCCAAGCATTTCACATCCTCAGAGGCCAAAGGACAAAATTTTTATATATATAAAAGACCAGCCAGAAAGCAGTTTGCCATGCCAGAAATCTGTGTGTCAATGTCAGGCGGAGGCTAAGCAAACACAGAGGCGGCAAGTGAAGTTTTATGGCTTTTAGTAAGTAGACCTTAAAATAATCAAGGGTTTACAACGCCCAAAGCAAACAGAGGCAATACATAAGGCCATAAAGTAATTAAGGGGTTACGTCACCCAAAACGAACAAAGGCAGTGGAACTCAGGAATAGCAGGCCCATGGAAGAGGTAGCAGAGTCACGGATGAATGACGGTTGTTGCCCCTTGACACCCACTCCCCAGCGTCTGCCTTAGTCTTTAGCCCAGCTGGGGCTGATCAATGTCCATTGGCCTGGCCCGCAGCTGAAGGCCCTCTGATCTCAGCCGCTTCTCTAACAGGCGCTTTGATCTACGAACCGCCACCTTTTCCAGATGCCTCTGGAGGAATGTGGGGGGAAAGTCTGCTGCAAGCTCCGGGCTGGAGTCAGAAGCAGCAGCTTCTGTCGAGCCAGAAGCATTGGACTCCTCTGCTGTAGGTATCGGCCCTGGGTCAGCTGGGGAGTCGCTGGCAAGCCCCTCCCTTGCCTCTGCCGGAGCCCCCCTCTCCCTCCAAGGGATCCTCCCCCGGTTGGGAGGTCAAGCCCAACTCAGAGTCCCCGTCTGAATCGGCAGCCTGCTCAGCCTCCTGCTCAGCCTGGCTCATGACACTGTGCTTCAGCCTTCTGTTAGACCTGTTTGGTTATTAAAGCTGTATACAAATATATTCTTGGGATACTTGCACTGAAATGTATTCTTATTGGTGGTGTTTATAGCTTTGTTTTTTTAGACATTACATTTTGTCACACCTCATAAAGTTTTTACACACAAGGGAACTATGTAACTCTAATAAGTTGTCTGTTATATTTATAAACTGTGAGTCTATACAGCTCTCTAGCATCCATCCATGAGTGACTTTTGGTTGAAGCGGGATATCAGCATTTTCAGTTAACTACTCATCCTGAGGCTGACAAAGTATAGCTAGCATGCTTTCAGGAGAATCCTGTGCAAAGACATAAACTGCCACAGTGCCATCAATGACACTCAGCGATACAACTCCTTGCTGTCAGAATCAGGCAGGGCTGTGCAGGTGCTGGCCTAGTGACTAGATGTGCTGAAGGAAAGCTAATATAGTGAAGTTGGATCTTGAGAAGACAGGAAATCTGTGGACTGGTCATTCTCAGGTCCAGGAATTGGGCAAGTGACCTGCCCTGGATGGGGTTGCACTTGGCCTGAAGAAGCAGATGTGTAGCTTGGGAGTACTCCAGAATATATCTGTCTCATTAGAAGCCCAGGCAGACTTTGTAACTTAAAGTGTCTGGGGCAAGCTTCAACAAGCCTACCATCTACAGCCTTTCCCAGACAAGAGTAGTTTATCAGCTACAAACTACTTCAGTATTTTTCTTCAATGCATTCCACTTAGGAGGTTGTTGAAGATCACTTGGAAATTGTTTGGGGCTTCAATACTTGAAGGAGTAGTTATCCTCATATACAACTGGCCATGGACTAAGATCTGCTTGAGAGATCCTCCTTTATATCCTATCAATGGGAATAATGCATCCTAAGAGGGGCGGGGAGAGGACCTTCTCTGCTGTAGTGCTCCACTTGTGGAATGCTCTCCCATCAGAGATCCTACTAATGCTATCAGTGGCTTCTTTTTAGTACCATTTTACAATATTGCTTTTATCAGAGCCTTTCGGATTTAACAATTTTGGTCAAATCTATGAAGGTTTTCAACTGTTTTAATTATTGAATTGTGTAATATGTTTTTAGACACATTTTTTCTACTGATTTAAATGATAGACGTTCTAAATCACTTTCAATTATTTTTATCTACATGCTGCCCTGAGAAATTGTGATATATGACAGAATATCAATATTTTATTAAATAAATACATAAAACATGCCCATTTATTTCAAAAAATCTACTTTAAGTCTGAAGTCAACCCATTAACTCTAATCTATAGCACACACCAAAGGTCATTCCTTTTCTGATCAGCTGTTCCTTCAAATAAAGCTTTGCCTCACATCATTTTAATAACTATTGTCTAGGAGAGATAGAGAGAAATCCTACCTGAGAAGGGAAAAGTGATGGATCAATTGACCCCAGTGATCTTTTCCCAGCGGTTACACAGTCAATCAATAGTTGTTTCAGGGTCTCCTTCATTTCTAACGACAGTTTATTTAGCCAAACCTGGCAAATAATATATCAGGAAATATCAGAAACCACATCAAATATTCATTTTTCCTATATTTTGATGTTATGTTTGGACCTTATTTTCTTACCTCAACATCATTGGACAGGAGGATTTTATTTTTAAAAGGTACAACTTCACCTTCTAAAGATTTCATTGCAATTATGTGCTTAAAATCTTCATCAAAGTTCACACTGTGGATTCCTGTTAATTAAAAATATCATTTCCTATTAAGTATAGTTTATACTGCCTCATCATACTATTACAAAGTCCTTTCACCACAACATTCAGTTTTGTAAGAGGAAATGCACTTGATGATACCCCAAACACGATAAAATCTAAAGGAATATCTCTTTGACAGATTACATAATTTCCACAACAATATAGTAAAAATATTATAGATGCTCCCACCACCACATGACAAAGGTTGAAGATTCTTTGATTTTTTAAAATGTGAGCTGCTTCTACATCTCTGTATGAAATAGTACACAAGTGAACTATCTGATCCAGCAGATCTTAAGTCCTTTCTAAGAGTGCATTACTGAATGTGCCTCAAAATGTGCCTCAAAATTGTTCACATTAACCATCCACATACATACAGACATTAAAGGTCTTTTCCTAGGGAAAAGCTAGAGGACAAAATGAAATTAATTAATTAATTGGATATGTGTTTTTAAAGAATTGGCATATTAAAAGCATTTTGCATTTTTCAGAAATATGTAAAAAAGAATCAATTTCTTTCAAAATAGATCCTTATTCTTTTTTTCAGTTCAACATCTGAATTGCAAGAGGGTAGACAATAAAAATATGAAGAATACACAGTTTTCTAATTCTGCAAGATGTGGAGAAAATTCTTCATTTCTACAAGGAATGAGAAGGTAAGGAAGAAATACAAAAACAGTGAAGCTCAGCAACACTAATGAAAGGATTTCTAGCTTACCAGCAAAAAGCTTCTTTAGGTGAGACTGAATAACTAATGGATTAATGGACTGTCCCAGGATTTCTAGAAGATCATCATCTCCAATGAAGTAGAATCGAGGGAATGCAGAACGTTTCTCCTGTTGAAAAATATATAATTTATTCTGCATTTCGAAGACACTAAATTAATTATTTTTCTAGAAAGTGCTACACCAATAAAGTAGAGCAGCATATCACAAATACTTGCAACATTCATATTCTCACATTAAGAAACACTCTCTGAATCTTCTCACTCCAGTCAATTATACATTGCTGTATGCTATAGTCGTAGATAATACAAATGCCTGTCCTGCACTGGCAGAGCACACTAATAAACTGCCCTGTAAGACTGATGGGGCGGGTGGTATTTACTGAAAGTAAGTACAGTAGCCCCCTGACTTTTGCAAGGGTACAGGGTGCAGACCCCTGTGAAAGTTAAAAAATCACAAATAACTCCCCTCACCACCTGAATGAGTGCTCCCCCTCCTATTCCCTCCAGGGGCTTCCCTTTCCATTTTCCTACCTGTCACCCGCATGCCCTGCCTTTTTCCTGCCTTCACGGGGAGAGGCAAGCAAGTTTGCTTGTGTGCCCTGCCTCCTTTCTACCCACACAGGCAAAAGGCAAGCAAGTGGGAAGGGAAAACATTCTCCGCAACTCTGTTCACCTGCCCATCACTCGCACTCCCTGCTTTCTTCCTGCCTGCATAGGTGAGGGGCAGGAGAATGGAGGGGAAAAGGTTTGCATACATATGAACTCTCCCATTTGCTTGCCTTTTGCTGGGGCACAAAGAAGGCAGGCAGTGCCCCTGGTCAAAAACCCAGGGAATGGAAGGGGGAGAATGTGGGGGGAGCAAGTAGGCACCTTGTGAATAATCAAATTCATGAAGGTCAAACCCACAAATGTGGAGGGAGAAGAGTATTCATAGAAACATATTTTTTTGTAAAAACAGAAGATAGATTTTCTTTCAGAGTAAATAATCTTGGCAACAATCATATGTGCACTGAGTAATATTGAACATGCTGTCCTTGTTCTTGTTGTTGTGTGTGCCTTCAAGTCACTTCCAATTTATGGCAACTCTAAGGCAAACTCATCACAGGGTTTTCTGGTGGCAAGAATGTGTGACATGCCCAAGGTCACCCAATGGGTTTTCATGGCTGAGTGCAGAAACAAACCCTGGGTTGCCAGGGTTGTAGCCCAATGCTGGCTCTCATACTGTTCTTACTTCTCAAAAAAAAAAAATCAACATGGGTATAAAATAGATACTGGGCCAGATCAGATACAACATTAAACTATATTTTAGCATTGACTGCTGAACTCTGTGTAAAACCCAAGCTCAAATGTATCCCCCTTATTTTTTCTTGTATGGTGTACATTGAGACCAGAAAATCTGCTTCCAGTTTTAAAATAGCCAAAGTGCAGACATGTATATAATATTAAATAACAGATGGACAACTATGCTCTTCCAGATGTTGTTGGACTGCACTTACCACACGCTAAGTATTGGCTGTTCTGGCTAGGTCTGCTGGGAATTCTGGGCTAGCTATATTTGGAAGGACACACTTGCTCATCTCCACAATAAACCATACCTAAATACACAGGAGTTACAATCCTGTTGTTTTCCCCCAACTAGAGGAGAACCATTCAACCAACTGCTGAATGGGGAGTCAACATATGGGTAAATCTCACTGATTAGCGGGGGTTTATTCTAGTCAGAATAACAGGATTTATGCCACCATCTGTAAGGGACCAACCAGATTTAACAGGAACAGTACCAAAAAATATAGAGCTGTCTTGGTAAACAGCCAGATGGGAAGGATGTAACATAAAATGTTGTAATCCATTCTCATCTCCTACTAGGAGTACTCTTATTCAGAAATCCCACCAACCATGCCTTCCTCTACAAGGCTATTCCATCTCAGCAGCCATGGCTACTGAATGCATTGGCTCTTCCTCAGACTGTTTTCGGGAGAGAAGAGAGCTGCCCTCTTGGGTCTGACTTTCTTCTAAATTCTTCTGTAAACCTTGAGACATAATGATACCTCAACTTGTATCACCACTCAACTGCTGAGTTCACTATAGAAGGGAATGATTAAAAATTTTTACCTCCAGGAATTCATTTAAGGACTTCTGACACCTCTGAAGTTGGTCAAGAATAGTGATTAAGGCATTTCTTATTCCTGCTCGAGTATTCAATGATGTTATTCGGTTGTCTTGCTTGATATCGGCCAATATTGATCTTTAAAAAGAAACAGCAAGGTATGACAAAATGCCATCATATAGTTTTTAGACTAAATGTTAATGGTCAGATTAAGATCTAAAAAATCATGTTGATGGAATAAAACAATGTTATCTAACCAAATACCCTCCCAATACAGTCCCCATTGTCCCCAGACTAAATTGTCATTGGTGTGGTTAGGGTGCCATCCAATCCATTATCAGAGGTCCCACCAAGTTAGGTTCCTCTGTCATGTCCAAGATGATCTCTAAGGGGAAGGGTTTCTTGCAAATTAAAGCCAAAGCAGAATGCATGGTCAATTTTGAGTGGTGATATCTGCAACCTTCAAAGACAAACCTGAGAAGAGTTTAAAGCAGAAGGTTCCTTTCTCCCATGTTTGAGACATAAACCTTCACCATGTCCTTACCCCAGCAAAGAAAAACAAAAACAATAAGAGTGTCTGTTGCAAGGAAAACTTTCCTCTCATAAAAAGAGCAGTGTTTCCAAAAGGCACTTTAAAAAACAAAAAAACAAAAAACAAAGTAACAGAAGTAATGAGAAAAATATCAGGGAAAGAACAGAAACAGAAATAAAAGGTAAGAGGAAGTTACTGAACAGTTCAGGTAAACAGAACACTCCAATTAGATGTTGCTCTTGCAGTGGACAAAGAGAAATTGGAAAAGGAGTAGCTTTGGTGGGCTGGAGCATGCTCACTACAGAGGGCAGCATGGGGCTTCCACCAAGGCTTGTCAGCTCCAACAGAGGCTCTTTGCAGGTCAAGACCCATTTGTTCGAGCCCAGAGACCACAAAGAAGAAACTATTAATTCCGTCTCTTAACATGAAAACATTTTTTAAATCCAGAATCGCGTTAGCTGAATACTACTATGCCATTTCCCCTCTTATTAATATCATGAGATAGCTGGTTGGAAAGTAAATTAAAACTGACCTGAAGTCTTCATCTACTCTGTTGAAGCGTGCTTGCTCTTTAGGTAAAGCTCCACGGCCAAAAATGGGTTCCAGATAAACCCACTTCCTCTGAATTTGGTTTAAATTCTGTAGATACTTATCCAGCTCAGCAAGTTTCCTCTCCCAGACAGAAACTTTATCTTGAAACCCTTTGTAATATGGAGAATCCTTTAGGGACTGAAGGAGGCAGCGATTATCGCCAACCTGGTTGACTATGTCTTTCCAGTCCTTAATCAATTTGATCATCCGGCCTTGGCTATCTTCATAATCTGTCAACATGAAGACAGCTCCAACTCCCCAGAGCTCAAGCTCACGTAAGGCCTCTCTGATGGTAACTTCACCATGAGCCCGACTGTTCAAATCCTTTTTTCAAATATAAACCATATTTTATTTAAGCAAACTAGTGATTCTCATTTCTACTATAGATAAACCAAAAGAAACAATCACTGCCATTTTAAAATCAAGTTATTAAATTGATCATACATTGCAATGCATGAGAAATAATTTTTCAGGGCACTTTTTCATCCAAACAACAGCTAATTCCAAAAATTCACATAGTTGAAACAAATCAACAATCTTAATTGGTTGGCTAGAATGGAAGTAGGTTCCCATCAGCGGGATTTTATTTTATATCCATTGATAACCAGTGGCTTCCATGTCTGTAGTGCAATGGTTCTTCTCTAAGTTTTATCTGGAACTTTAAAGGAATTATCCAGGGTTCTGAACATATTTTTGTTCATAGGTAGTTCCTTTAAACTTGGAGCAGATTCCCTATTCCATTGATGTGAAAGCCACCAACTACCATTGTTTATCTCTATCTATTATCTATTTTCTGGATGAATTATGAGAAAACGAAGTTTTCAGATTTTATTCAGCAGATTTTTAGCAGATCATTTTTTTCTTGTGTTCTAAATTAAGGATATTAAAAAAATCTCACACTCCAAATGAATAACTGCTCCAGATAATTTTCTGGCTCATAAAATATAATTCATACCTTAAGTTCTGCTGCTTTTTCCACAATGACATCTGCTACTTTTAGGAGGTCTCCAAATACCAGGCTCTCTAGACTAGTACCCCTAGGAAGACTAAGAATGCGAAAGAGGTCCAGCCAATGATCTGATGACAAATGTTCTCCTCTAACATATTTCAAAACAGGAAGTGTCATCTGTGGCAGAAGAAAAAAGTATATACACATCTATCTTGTTTTAAGATTGTAATAATCTAAAAGTAGAGCTTTCCAGCATAACAGAACAACCCATTTTTCAAGGTATTCAGAGGCACTTAATCCCAGGAAAGTGTACCATAGGACTCCCCACTTTGGTAAAGAGACTAGCAGTATATAATTCAACAGGTTTTTCTCTTGTTATCAGGAGTGCATTTTATTTCACACTGATGCAGTGCAGGCATGGGGGTTGAAAAGAGTTAAACATTACAAGTTACAAAAATTTCAAACAGCTACATTTTGAAGTCATGAGAAAAGTAAAAGAACAGACAATTCTGTTCTTTTACTTAACTTCACACAATTCTGATTGGTAAAGACTTAAAGCAAAGATGAAATTACCTGATTACCTATAATGTCTCATTTCAATCACAAATTCACACATGCTCAGGTCCATCATTCCTGTTTTATCCTCAGTGCCATATGACTAATATGAGAATGGGTACACTAGTGTATCTTAGTTGTACTGATAAGATCTATGACATGGGTGTTGGACCAGTATACTTCCTAGCTTGCGAAAACAGCCAAAGGGAGACAGGTTGAGCAAATAAAGTGAGTGATGAATGCCCCACTGCAACAATGTAGGATCCCAGTCTGCCCAGAAGAGGCTTTAGTGAGGCCATTATTGAAAAAAATCCTTCCTCATATACCAATACTGGATAACTACTGGCCTGTCTCCAATATCCCTTTGTTGGAAAAGATTCTAGAGTATGTGGTACGAACTAAGCTCCAGGTGTTACTAAAATGAGGCAGACTATATGTTCTGAAGTACAACCCCAATACTTCTTATTTCCTTTTTTTCTCTTTCAGCATTTTACCTTATATTTGTCAACTTCTTTTTGAAGCTTCACAGTCATAATTGTGTGTTCCTCTATCTTCCTCAATTTATCATGCCAGCTCAACAGGAATTCTTCAAAGAGGTAGGTCTTGCTCCTGTGTGGATTACATATTAAAGAGTTTACCACAGGTTAAGTACTATTGCAATCAATAGGCATTAACAATCGTTTGGAAATAAAGCCAGACCTAAATGTGATCCAATCTTCATTTGCTTTTTCTTGAAAACCATCATAAAATTCTTCATATAATGCCCAGATTTCTGAACAAGAATCAATGTCTCTGAGAATTTCATTGGCTAAAGAAAAATCAGGCTCTTCTAAGTCAAAGTGGCAGCAGTCATTTCTGAGGGAAAAGCACACAAGAGTATTAAAATTACATGCCAGATAACAATGTACTTTATGCTGCTTAGTGTGCTGAGTATAGGTAACATGGGTATGCAGTCCAGACACTGAATAATCCACCCAGGTTTAACAATACATTATAAGATCCACATGTAGCAACTGGTGAATCTGGTAGAGATATATTTTTGAAGTATCCTTAAGTTCTTGGTCATGGAACTATTCAAGGTTTTAGTAATGCTATTATGATTGGCTATAACAAAATGAATAGAATTATAGATCTTTCCTTTTAATAACCACTCAAAAGGGAGTTGTACATGAGCCTTGCCTTTTAAATCTTTAATGAGAAGCAGAATTGAACACTTCCGAAAACTGTACTTTACTGTGGTTATTGTTTGCTTTCAAAAAGACATTCTGTAGTACACTCTTTATATCAGAGATGAGAATCTACTGGATGTTGGGACTACACTGGCCTCTCAGAAACACTGGCAGGCCATCTCACCAGATTTTGTTAGTTTGCCCCAAAACAGTCTCTGAACATCCCCTTGAAGGTACAGGTCTTTTCCTCTTGAAAAAAGTCCTCTCCTTGGCCTAACATGGCCCAGAGAGCTCCAAAATGTGGTGAAAATTCCCCATGCTTTATAAGGAGTTCAAGACAATATTTAAGAAAATCTTTTCCATTTTTTTAAAATTGGGGGTACTAGAGACCCTGGAAACCTCAAAAATTGTCCTGGGGTTCACATGTAGCCCAAAAGCCACACTTTCCTCACTTATTTATATATGTATACCTCAAACTAAACATACATCAATTTTTGTTTTGTATCTTCAAGTTCATCAAACTCAATTTTCTTTTCCTTTATGGTCTCCACACTTTTCTGCAGCAAATCATGATGTCCAGTTTCAATGATATCATCACTAGGTTTTAACTGGTCCCAGCGAGCTTTAAATTTCTCCAGTTCTTGAAGGTAGGTATTGACACGTGACATCACATTACTTTTCATCACTTCAATCTAAAGAGGAAAGCAAATGTCTTTGTTAATCATTACTTTTCTTTAGCACCTTGTCATAGAAGTAAATAGATACTATGAGTTTATAAGCAGATTAACGGATACATATATACTTAGTCTACACATATATTATTTAGTATATATCATCCAAAACCATGATACTGTCATCTATACTTCCCTTTTCAAAGGGTTAAAGGGTGCCAGATCTTTTCACACTAGTTGTAGAAGTTGTAGAGCTCTTATGTATACAAAGGGGATGATGCACAGCAGCAATGACATCCACATCTAGAGAAGACACAAATCCTTTTTCTCTCTTTCTCCCTGTCACCTAGTTGGAAATGCACACTAGGGGTCTGATAGCTTTCCAAGTAGACTTTATATTTATCAAACCCTAGGATATGCAGATGAGCAATGGAACAGTGGGCAACTTGACTGCATAAAGACCATTGGATGTAAGTAGTTTCTCATCTTTATATTTCTGACTTCCACGGGGGTTATACTAGCATATAAAAGTTACATAAAAACCGCACAATAAACAAAGTAAGAAATGATGTGATTGATCAATGTGGATGTTTCTCATAAGCTGCCATGATAGTAATAGAGATTTTGGAGACTATGATATCTTCACCCACATGACTATTCTCAGGGACACATCATACGTTTATTAAATGTATATCTAAAAATATGGGTGTAATAAAGAAGTGTTGAAAATAGATATTGTTATATGCAGACCTGTCAGAGAATCCTAAACCATTGCAGCTTCTTCTGAAACATACACTTGGTACACTTTATGCTATGTTAATATGTCAAGTGGACTAAAGAGAGAACAGTATTGAAGGATGACAACTTACAGCTATTTGCTTTTACTGAAAGTATTTTAAGATTGAGCTACAGTAATTGCATAGATATACCTTTATGCAAGTCAGAGAATCACAGTTTCACAATATGACTGTATATCACCATCAAATGATACCTTTCCATTTCCTCCCTTCTTCCCTTCTTGTCTTGAATAAGTGACAAGAATATTCAGAAACCACTCTTCAATTATCAACAGATTCAGAAGTTGTTTATGGATTTTTTAAAGAAGGCAGAGTCTAAGGGAAAAGCTAAAGTAATTTACATCAAATTACCTGCTCCTTAACCATAAGTTGATGACTCTCCATCATTAATTCAAATTTATCCCACGTAGCTTTTAGACTGCCGATTGTTTCAATACCCCCACCAGCTACAGTCCTCAGAAGTTTGTTTTTACCTTCTGCTTCTTGAAAGAGGGAAAATACCTATACAAAGAGATTTTGTGTAAGCATGACTATTGAGGAAATGCAAGATTTTTGTAAACATTTACAAACACAGCATTCATAAGACATCTATTTCCCAGTTGTTGTGTGCCATCAAGTTGTCTCCAATCTATGGTGACCCACAGGGTTTTCTGAGGGCTGAAAGTTGTGACAAACCCAAGGTCACTCAGTGGGTTTCCATGGCCAAGCAGCGAACTGAATCTGATTTCCAGGGTTGGGGTCCAATGCTCAAATCAATACATTATACTGGCTCTCTATCTTGCTATCAAAAGAAAAACATTTTGATTAAAATGGAGAATCATTTATGGACTATTTAATTAAACTTATGTGTAGAAAGTAGGGCAATTTGAAAGATTAGCCCATGTCAAATAATTTCTCAAATGTATTTGACAACACCCAAAATAGATTTCCATTTTTAGCTTCATAAATTTGATACAGCGGCAAGCTGCAGAAAAAGAGCGAGGAGTATAGGATTGTGCCCCTCGCCAACTCCCACCACCTGCCCTGGCCCCGATCCCGGCAGCGGGCTGCAGGAAAAGAGTGAGGAGCACAGGATTGCACTCCTCATCAACTCCGGTCACCTACCCTCACCAATTCCCATTGCCCGTCCCACCAGTTCTGCTCTTTTCCTCCCACCACCGCCGTGATTGGTCTGAAGCTGGCAGCGGGACAGGGCATTCCCTACTATCCGTGGATTTCAGTATCCACGAGGGGGCACAGAACCAATCCCCCACGGATTATGGGGATCCTACTGTACAGCAAAAAGAAAAAGAGAGAGAGAGAGATTGAAATATAAAGATTACCACAACAATCTAATATAAGTAGGAAGCAGGGAAACTTAAGTCTGGAAAAGTCAGAATCGGTCTATCGTAGGCTTCAGGTCCCTAGTCCAGGATCCCAACCTCCAACATACTGCTCTCCCTACTAGTGTGACTGGAGAAGCAAAGCCTAGCATTTTCAGCACAGGCTGTGTCCTGATTGGGACCATTTGCAATGTGAGGTACTGCCACTGCCTCATGTGTGGACAGAGCAAGAATATAAAAGCCAGGTTTCCAGCTGAAGTGTGAGGCAAAATAGTATAGTTTTGATAGAAAGAAAAATATTACCTCTTCTTTTCTTTCTTTCAGATTGTTATACTTTAAATTATCTTCTGTTATTTCATCCACAGTTTGGGGCCTCATTATCAAAGTGTTCATGGCATCATTGAGAAATGAATTAATATCATGTAAATGAGCTATATAAAAGTAAAGTGAAAAAAAGTGAACAGGAAACAAATTTATTAAACTTTTTTGTTAAAAAAATTGACAATACCAGTGGACTCAGTAGCAGCCTACCTCCTCCCCGCTCCAATATAGCCCTTTACTTGTCTCAGCCTATAACTCCCACCAGTTCTAAATAACGGACAAGCTGATTGAGCTATATAATATACAAGCTGATTGAGACTGATGTGAACTGTAGCCCAACTCATCTAGACGGGCCCAGGCTGGGGAAGGGTGCTCATTATACAATGATATCTTACATAATTAGCAGTTACTGAAAGGAAACGTCCATATAGAAAAACCCATGTGGTATATACGCATTTTCTCAATACAGAAGGGATATTTATGCAGGGAATCATTCACAATTAATGAAGAGCCAAGAACAAGGGCAAATGAGTAAAGATCTTTCTGATTCTACCTCTTCTACTCCCTCCTCATTCTGTAAAACAACAACAACAACAACAACAACAACAACAACAACAACAACAACAACAACAACAACATGCACTGAACAAAACCCAGTGGAATCCACCAATGAATTGTGGCCCTTAACAAATTATCTGAAATTAAATTCAATCTTTAGGCGGAAAGAGATTTCCTAATCTTAAAGAAACTTAAAATCAATTATAGAGTTGGGTACTGCACACAATCGTTAATAAAAACGTGACGAATACACCTTATCAGAATCAATAAGTATATATACTCATGGTCTTCTTGGCTCTGCTGGCAGCATAACTACACCAGCAGAGATAAAAACAGCAGCAAAAGCAGAAAAAGTGTGAGAAAAGGAGAAAAACGGTGACAGTGAAAGTAATGGGAGAAGAAGACTTCTAGTTCCACGTGGCCTGTTGTTCAAGTGCCTGCCTTTTGTGAGCACCAAACAGGCTAAAGTGTATAAGAGGCTGGTTTGGATAGTCGCCTATCCTCCTGCTGCTACTACCTCCTCTGTGCATGAACATGAAGAAAGTGAAATTAGTAATGCTAGTGTAGCGCCAAACAGGACCTTGGCCTTTATACTGAAATCTCACTATCTTATATCAAAAGAAAAGAAAAAAAAATGCTAGACAAAGTAACAGATATTTATGGAGGGAGAAAAAGTAACCTGTTTATTACTGTGTTCTACAGCTAAAAGAACTCCCTCCTTTGAACATTACCTTGTATGGACTTTCTTAGGGACATCACAAGAATATCATACAACTTCTGGATAAGATCATCGACCGCAGATTTCACAGGGTTGCAGTTCACTATTATGCAATCTACTTTCACAGTGCTTCAAAAATCAAAACCACAAATTAATTATGTTCTATTCTCAATGTTTAAGATTAATTTTAAAACGTAGAACTCTGAAACAGGTATATTGTCCTGATTCAAACACAGCAATAAATTACGGTTTGGTGCTACAAGTATATGTACAAGACTCCTGTATACATATTTCACCTTCCATTTCTCTTCCTCTTTCACACATGAAAAGAGTAAAAAAAGAGAACCTTCTGCTATGGCTTTTGAATGAAGTCCATTATATCTGAGCAGCATTTTGAAAGTCATTTGCCCACTAACCACACAAAGAATATATCAGAGTTCTCAGTATTGCACTATACCAGATCAGACAAGTTGTTCATTTAGTATGCTCTGACTGGGTCTCAGTCAGGGAGAGATCTTTCCATCTCATCATCTGCTATCTTAATTCATTTTATAGTGGAGATTACCAGAAGGTGCATGTGCTGTACCAATGAACTATCATCCTGTTTGCAATAATATTTGACTTCTGCATCTATGAAAAAACTATATATAATTAAATTTTAGTAATATTACCCTTCATGGTTTTGTATCAAACTACACCATTACGATTGTATCGTTATATAAATGAGCATCTTTTAAGTGTTGTGTTGTGGTTACAGAACTTGATTAGGACTGAGGAAACCCACATTTAATATCCCAATCACCCATGGAGTTCAGCAGGGAACGCTTAGCACATGCTCTCAGTCTAACCTACTTCACAGTACTGTTGAAAAAAATAAAACTATGTGCATGATGGCTGTGTGCATGATGCTGAGCTCCCTGGGAGAAAGACAGGATATGGGTGGAAGGAAAAGATAGTTTCGATTTGATTGGATCCAATGTAACATGTAAAATTGTTTCAAGAGAGAAAAATTTCAAAAATTCAAAATTGCTATCACAACTTATATTGGCAGCAGTGTACTATTCAGTCACAGTTCTTCTACTTTACAGTACCTTGGAAGACGTTCAGCTTCTTTTCCTCTCACTTTTAGGGCTTTGAAATTTTTTTCCCAATCCTGTTCATTGAAAAGATGATTCTCCACCAGAGCTTCCATGTCTACTTGTCCAATTATAACCCATTCCTTTGACACAACATTCAAGTTTTGTAAGAGAGAAAATAAAACATCTTTTTCATTAGATACAAAGCATATTTTCTTTGCTATCTCCTACCCCTTCAGATGGACAAGTAAAAATTATGAATCATTCAGTCTGGTACATAAACCCACATAAACCTACTCATAATAAACTGAAGCAGATCCTATCCTGTCCGTCCCTAAAATGCTACAAAATCACGGGTACACCACTAGCAGTAATGAAGCAAATATGATTGCTATATAAACTGCAACAAGACTGACATTAAGTTAGATGTCATAACATCAGCTCAAGCTAATACAAGTGAATGTTAAACCAAATGTAATTGTTTATGCACCTTAAATTGGTCTGCAACTTCTGCAAGTCTTTGGAACAAGTCTTCTGCTTTGCTGAAAGTGGTAAGAAATCCATTTGCATTTCGTTCAGTCATGACAGAAAAGATTGATTCTTCATCTGTCTCACTCACGCCCTTAAACTGGTTAGGAATAGAGATGAATCTCTTCATTTCTCTGTAATATCTTGCTCGTACTTCTTCAAAAGGAGGCTTAAACTGTAATCTCCCTTGTCTGAAAATTGTTTTAAAAAATACATTTTCAATTAACATATTAAAACTTTTGATCCTCAAATCACACACCCTGGAGCATTATGACTGCAACTACTCCCTTAGCATGTAAGTAAATAAACACATCTTTCTTTATTATATCAACTGGGAAAAATATCTTACTTGTAAGTTAAATCAATGTTTATTTCTGGCAGATTTTCATTGAGTGCCTCCAAACCCATTTGATACTGATGCTCCAGAGCTTTGTACAGTTGATGATTCCAGTGCTGTCTCCATGCTTTCATGTCACGTGAAAGGAACCCCTACAATTTTACAATTAAAAATATGTTGTCAATTATTTATTGTAAATTAAATTCATCACAGAACACACTCTAGAAAGACTGTCTCGTTTATTAAAATAATTCTAGCCCTGCCTATACCAATATGCTGCAGGGCAGGGCATAATCAATAAAATGAAAAGCTGTGTTGGTATCAGTCAGGTCTCTAAGGGGAGGGCACTCCATGACTGACACAATACAGTTAAGAAAATTCTCCCCTGTGCCTCTACATGCTATACTGCTCCAGATGGTGGTACATGGAGAAGTTCAGCAAATTTTAATGATGATATACAAACAGATACAAACATGTGTAGAGAAGTGTTCCCTCATATAACTCGGTCCTGAAACATTTAAGGCTTTGAAAGTCACCATCAACATCTTAAAGTTGTACTGGAAACACACTGATAGTCATCTTAAAGGTGTACTGGAAGCAAATTGGAAATTTCTACTGTCATGTGGCTCTTGTGTTTTTATTATACATATTATACCAGCTGCAGCTTCTCTGTCATCTTTAAAGGCAAGCCTACATACACTCACTACGTTGCAATAACCCAAACAGAAAATTACCAGTGTGTTAACTTCTGTGAGAAGAATGATTGGTATGAAAACTTCAGTGGATCCTTTTCAACTCAGCATCCCAATCCAAATGCTCAGTGTGTGTGCAGGAGCTCCAAAATTTTGACTCCCTCAAACAATGTCCCTGAGGGCACTTCTCCCAACATCAAAGTTAATGAGAGCTATTTTCATGTATCTCCCAAACTTCCCTCAGAGCTTTGGAGTGAGGGAGTACTACAACTATATTCATTTTGCATAAATTTTGACAAGTAGTACTTTTCATAGCATTTTTAAGTGGCATAATTTGTTGCTTCCTATAATCACACTACTTTGCTCTTACGACTTAGGTGTATGTGCCACAACCCTGACATCCACTCTGAGGTGTTTCCATTAATCATTATAAAGAAAATGGAGCAATGGTTGCTTTTATTCAGCTACATATCACCATTAATTGGGAAAATATAGATATCCATAATAAACATTTAAAAACGAAATTCCTTGTTGTATGATATTTTACTAAAAGTTTAAGTAGCAATGAACTCATGCCTGTGTCTCAAGGCTGGAAAAACCCGCCCGGAGTTCCTGCAAGCCATCTTTCCAGCGCTGTTGTTGTCGAAGCAGATCAATATTCATCAGGCCAACCACCTATTAAGAAGAATACAAGAAATGTTAAGAGTTGACACCAAAAAAGTATAAAGAATTAGTAACAGGGTTTTTTTTGTTTTGTTGTGTATTTTCAAGTTGCTTCCAGCATTCGCCCGCCTTTGCAGCAGAGTGAGTGTGACTTGCCCAAGGTCACTCAGTGGATTTCCATAGCTGAGCACGGATTCAAATCTTGGTCTCCAGAAGCCCAATGCTCAAGCCACTACACCATGCTGGCTCGATTTGTTGGCAGTCACCGTAAATACCACAGTCTTGGACATACAAAGAAGCAATCCACAGATCACACAGATTATTTTTCTAATGCCAGCATTAAAGGCAGGAGTTCTAAATTCTGTTTTAGTTTGAGCCAATAAAAAGTAGTGTGAAATAATGTGATTATACTAAGAAATCAACACATATGATTTGTTGATTGTTTCTCTGCACCAACCAGAGTATTAATAAAAAACATTAACATGCCTTTTCTGTAAAATTGGTGTGCCACTTCCTCAACTTTCTATTTTGTGTGGCAAGGCGTTCTGCTGCATTTTGGAGCTTCCTGATATATGCTTCGAGTTCTTTAGGATTGTCCCACGTTATCTGTCCCTCTGCTTTTGCATGCTGCCAAAGGGAAAAAAACACATGGAAAAGTAACAAATGTTTAATTCTTTGGTGTTCATAAAAGAAAGTAGATATAGATCCCATGAAATTATTAACTTTATACCCTATCCTCTTCCCAAAACCAGGAGTCAAATTTTAATTTAAAAAAAGAATCGTGTGCTTTAGAAATGAAAGACAGAAAAAATGAGTTTTTTACTAATTGTTTGTTATACCAAGTGCTAGCCTGATTTAATACTATTTAAATCTCACACCATGGATTGCCTTCTTTCAGAAGTGATAATTGTTCTACAAAATTTCAGTGATCCCTTCTCTCTCTTAATTACAATGTCTGCCTCCACTACTGTTGGGGAAAGTTCAGCCAGCTACCAGTTCTCTTATAATGTGGGCCTGACACCACCACAGCTGTTACTCTTGCAAGAATAGAAAGTCACTCTTTTTCATTCCACCAGGTGATGTCCCTAGTAGAAGTTTGCCTGCCCACATTCTGTTATGATTCCAATGCCACTGAACAGTGTCTCAAAGAGAAAAGTTGGTTGGAGGATGAGATTAAACTGACATGGAGATGATCATTTTCTCCAAATTTTCCTTTAAAATTGTAGAGCTGAAACATTTTCCCTTCCACTACTGCAATTTGTTAGTTTCAAGACAAAAAGGAAATGCAACTGACAAGTTACTTGTCAGTGTCATATTTATGCCTTGTTGCACTCAAGAGTGTTCCAGCTAAGTGGTTCAGGGAAAACACCATCTGGAATCTCAGGGAAAAAGGAATGTGTGGACACTCTGAATTCTAAAGAAAAAAGTCTGTTGCAGAAGGATCAAAAAGAATAAAATCACGGCACCAAGAGAAGAAATGTTCCAATTTAACTCCAGAAATATTATCCATTATTTAAACTCTCCAAATCAACCAGATTCTCTGTTGCATCTTTATTTTCAGAAGTAGCCTTTTTTCACATATTAAGATAGTAAAAAGTAAAGATCCTCAATATGACTAGACACAGGAAAATCTACTTCACAATAAGAACAAGTTGCAGGTAAGTGTAATTAGGAATGCAACCAAATCATCCTAGCAACAGTGAATTCAGAATTAAGTGAGTACGGTATCTTCCAGTGGAAGTTTAAAATTGCATACTAGCAGAGCCTTCCCTATGAAGCAAGCAGGAATAACCAAAAAGAGTCATGTCTTTCAGAAAACAACAGATGTGCACATTTCTCAGATGACATGATTCATATACCAAAGGCAATCATTTTATCCCATGTCTTCCAAAAGTAAGATGTGACAGAGCCAGGACTCATGGACAAGAGCAGCTATAACGACATCCACTGATGAATCATTATCATGAGACAAACAGCAGAAAAAATACATAAAATAAAGAAAAATGTCAGTCTTTTGGAACATAAGAGTAATAAAATTTTGAAGCAATAAAAAATGAATTACTTTAATTATCTGCTCAAATGCTAAAGCAGACTGTAGCATCATTGGCTTCTGACTTGGAATCATTTGCTGATCAATGCTGTTATAAAAATGTGCCACCTATGAAAAGAAAAAGGAAACCATTTATGCATATGCACCATGTTTAAATATAAATGTATTTTTCTCTGGTTATTATTTTGCAGATTACTTAGCTTTTCATTTACACATCAAACAAACAACTCAATATAAAAGTCTATGCATGATTACTCAGAAGAAAATGAGACTGAGTTAAGTGGTGCTTGCTCTTAGATAAATGTTTGTTTACTTGCAGTCTAAGTCTAATTATTAGAAAGACAATAACATGAAGATCAAGTTGCAAAAACTACCAAAGAAAGGAAATAATAAAATGAACATCCAGGGAGAAACAGTTCTCAGACGTGACTGAGAACTGTTAGGACTTATTAAAACCCTGTTGTGTTTCAGCAAGCAACATTTGCTTCCTCAAAGGCATTCGGCAGCCTGTGAAGTCTACAGCAAGGGTGGGAATCATAAAGACGAACAGGTTGCTTACCTGTAACTGTGGTTCTTCGAGTGGTCATCTGTGCCCTCACACAATGGGAATCTTCGCACATGTGCAGTAGCATTTCAGAAAGTTCCAGAGCTGAGCAGCTTGGTAGGAACCCCTCCCCCACACGGTACTGGGCATGCTCAGTCCCATCAACCTAACAGTCTCTCCTCAGTTTCAAAGTCCGCCGAAGCAAGGACCTGAAAGAGGGGCGGCTAGGTGGGTGTGCGTGAGAGCACAGATGACCACTCGAAGAACCATAGTTACAGGTAAGCAACCTGTTCTTCTTCTCGTGGTCTCTGTGCCTCACACAATGGGAGACTGAGTAGCTTACCACTGGACGGCAGGTCAGGTCCTAGACGGTAGAAGAGAGCCCCGGACGACCAAAACAAGCATCACACTGAACCCTGCAGTCAGTGCAGTAGTGGCGGACAAAGTTCAAAGGCCGTGACCACACAGCCACACAACAAAGCTCCTGCAGGTCAGCTCCCCTGAGAAGGGCCACTGAAGAGGCCATCGCCCTAGTGGAATGGGCACGAAGTGGAGCCAGTGGTGGTTGCCTGGCAAGTTTGTAGACAAGGTGGATTGCCTGGACAACCTATCTGGAAAAACATTGAATGGATACTTTGTGACCTCTCCAGCGCCCACCATAGCAGACAAAAAGGTGAGGAGTCTGGCGGAAGGTCAAAGTCCACTACAGGTAAAAGTCTAAGGCACGACGTACGTTCAAGAGGCGAAGCAGGATCAGGATAGAAGGTAGGAAGAATCAAATCCTGGTTCAGAGGGAAATCAGAGATGACTTCAGGAAGAAAAGACAGGTCCGGGTGCAGGACTACCTTGTCCCAATGAAACACCAGGAACAGTTCATTGGAATGTAGCATGGTCAGATCTCCTTCCCGTCTGGCTGAAGTGAGAGCGACCAAGAATGCAGTCTTCATGGTAATGAGACAGTCATCATATGTAACCATCGGTTCAAAAGGGTGGCGCATAAGCTGGGAAAGGACGAGCGATAGCGACCATGGAGGCAGTGGCAAGGAGACAGGAGGGTAGAGATGCTCTAGGCCTTTGAGGAACTGCTCAAATGTAGTGTTCCTGAAAAGTGCCAAGGAAGGAGAACCACATGGCTGATAAGCTACGATTGCAGACAGATAAGCTACTATTGCAGACAGATAAACCAGAGGAAAAGGCTAAGCCTTGCTCCCACAGAGTCAAGAGGAAGTGAAGCACCACTGACAGCGAAGTCAGAGAAGATACCTCATTTTGGGTGTTCACAAAGGTCATGAATTTCCGCCACTTGTAGTCGTAGGACCTACAAGTAGATTCCTTCCACGCAGCCGTGAGCACAGTCTGGATGGCGGGAGAATCTAGAACATTATCATCCATGTGTGCAGGAGGAGGAGAGGGAGGTCTGGTGAAGTACGCAACCGTCTGAGTGAGAGAGGAGGTCTGGCGTGCTCTGAAGTCGCATCTTGTGGGCCCGGGCAATGGTGAGGAGGGGACCGAACTGATGCTGCCTCAGTCAATAAGGGGTGACAAGGATGGTGTCTGCCCTGTCTGCGGCAATCTTGGCTATCACTTGGCCTAAAAGAGGAAATGGTAGGAAGATGTAAAGAAACTCCCCGTTCCAAGGAAATTGGAATGCATTCCCGAGACAGCTGGGGCTCAGGCCAGCTCTCGAGCAATAACGGGGACATTTCCTGTTCCAGTCAGTCGCAAAGAGATTGACGGTTGGGGTGCCCAAGTAGGACACTATCCGCCTGAAAGCGGCATCGGAGAGGGACCACTCATGGTGGCACGCTGTGTCCCTGCTCAGTGTGTCCACTGTCATGTTGTCCCAGCCTGCTAAGTGAACTTCAACGGGATGTATTCACAGTGGAATGCACCAATCCCATATGCGTAGTCAGATGAAGCAAGGTGGAGGAGTGAGTGCCTCCTTGTCAGTTCACGTAGCACACAGCTGTTGTGTTGTCTGATAGAATCTGAGCAGTCCTTCCGACAGTGAGGTTCTGAAAGGCCCAAAGAGCTTTGAGGATTGCCGAGAACTCCAACACGTTGAAATGGAGACGCGTCTCCAGGCCGACCCAGGGGCCCTGGACTGCAAGATCGCCACAGCGACCAAGGAGGGATGCATCGGTTGTAATGGTAAGTGCCAGACAGGGCTTGGCAAATGGCATTCCCAACAAGAGATGGTATGGGGACAGCCACCAATGGAGGGAATTCCAGACTGGACAAGGGACCCATAGAACCCGACGTTGATCGTCGAGAAGAGGGTCAAAGTGCCGGAGAAACCAATGTTGCAAGGGGCGAGCCTGAAGGCAAGACGAATAGGTGAGCACCGTCACAGCCGCCATGTAGCCAAGGAGCTGTTGGATCCTGCGGGGAGAAACGGATGGACTGTACAGGACGGCGGCTGTGACTTGGTGCAGAGTCCAAGTGTGCTTCACTGGCAGGAGGGGTCTGACGCAAGTGGAGTCCAGAGTGGCCCCGATGAAATCCAGGGTGCGTGAAGGTTCCAAGTGGGACTTTTTGGGATTCACCCCGAGGCCAAGATCAGAAAGAAGGGAGAGGGCAAGGTGAATATCCTCGTATAACTTTTGTTTGCAGAGCGCCACCAGTAACCAATCGTCCAGATAGGGGTACACCATAACGCAGTTCATGCAGAGGTAAGACACCACAGGAGCTAGGTAAAGACCCTGGGGACGGTGGACAGACCGAATGGCAGGACCTTGTATTGGTAATAGACGCCATTGCCCGCAAACCATAGATACCTCCGGTGCTGGGGGTGAATAGCAATGTGGAGATAGGCATCTTGTAGGTCGATGGACACGAACCAGTCCAGCATTTCAGGAAAGGCAGAATGGAGGACAGAGTGACCATCTTGAACTTCCAAGGGGAGATGAAGGAGTTCACCCCTCAGAGGTCTAGGATGGGTTGGAGGGTGCCATCCTATTTGGGTACTGTGAGGTACCAGGAGAAGAAGCCAGTGGATCTGGCCAAAGGCGGCAGCTGCTCTATGGTCCCTTTGAGGAAGAGGGTCTCAATCTCCTTGAGAAGGGCAGGACTGGCGGGGGTAGAGTAGAAAACACCAAGAGGAGGAGTATTTTGAAACTCGATGGTGTAGCCAAGACGGACGATGGTTAACACCCAGGAGTCCAAAGTGATGTTGTGCCAGATGTTGAAGTGGCGAGCCAGTCCTGGGGTTTTGGACAGGTGGGTGGGCAGATGAAAGAGAGGCAGAGGTGGTGACCTGCAAAGGGAGTCAAAAACATGCCTTGGTGGTCGAAGAAGACTTCTTGGATGATGGCTTGCAACACCTGAAGGAGTGGCGGGATGAAGCCGGCAGAGAGGATTGGTGAGATGTGCAATGAGGAGAGCATGACCTATAGGAGTAGGAGGGGCACCTCCACAAAGAACGGGATGAAGATGGTCTTCTGAATTGAGTTGTTGGGTGAAAGCCCATCTTTTTTGCTGTCAGTCAAGCTTTCATAAGATGGTCCATAGCATCATCTGTGGTAGTGTGGAAGAGTCCTTGGCTGTCAAAGGTCCTCAATCCTTTTTCTGCTATCCTTAGTCAAGCCAGTGGACTGAAGCCATGCGAACTGGCGAAGAGCAATCGCACACACCATCACCTGTGCTGAACCCTCCACAGCATGTCAGTAAGACAAGATTTGTTGATTAGAGAGAACCACAGACTCGTTATGAAATTGAATGGCCATAGTTCTGTGATCATCCAGCAGGCAGGAAACCAAGGGGGAAAATCTATCTCAAATGGTGCATTGATTGGCCGCCAGGCAAGCTTGAGTGTTAGAGATCCTGATGATCAACAAAGAGGCAGAGTAGAAGCGACGACCGAAAACATCTAAACGATGACCCTTTCAATCAGGGAGAGTTGTGTGGGCCCTTCTGCCCCCTTTTGTTTGGGAAGACTCAACAATGATTGAATTAGGAATCGGATGATTGAACAAGAAATTGACATACTTTTTCTGAGTGCAGTAAAGATGCTCCAGGCAGTGAGGGATCAGCTGGAGCAAAGCTGGCTGGGCCCAAGAATATTTCAATACCTCCTGCAGGATGGAGAGAAACGGAATCGGAGTTGTCGATGGAGGACAAGTGTCGACATAGTGGAATACCGGGTCCTGTACCGTAGGAGCAGGACTGGAAATGTCAAGGCCTAAGGCGTTGGCCATTCTGACCAAGATGTCAGAAAACTACTTAACATCTTCAGGAGCTGAATCAGGAGTCAGATCCCCAAAGGCTAGAGGTGGGGAGGTATGCGATTGAGGCATGGAGTCCGAGGAATCACCATCGGAATCAAAAGTACTGGAAGAAGGAGACGGTGATTGAGGAGATGAAGAACGACAAGGTTGAGCGGCTCCTGGTGCAGGAAGGACAGCTGGTGGAGTGGGTGCGGAGACCAGTAGAACAGCGGGCATAGTTACCAAAGTCGGAATCTATACCAGTACCAAGGTCAGTGCCAACGAAATGGGTAGAACAGTCAAGATCAGTGCAACAACATACTGCTTTGATAATGGGACCGACAGAGTCATTGGCAGAGTTAACGCTGGGTGAGTATCCGGCGGAGGCCAGGACACCGCCGCTGTCACCCGAGGAGGCAGCAAGACAGTTCAATGTTGCGGCGATCGGTCATGGGACCAGCAGTGAGATCGAGATGGTGAATGCCAGTAGTAGGCCGATCAAGACCAACAATGGGATCTTGAGCGTCGGTACCGAGGGGAGCATCAGCAGCGAGACCACGGAGGAGATTGCAACATGGAGTGCGAACGTCGAGGCCAATACAGAGACCAACGTCAGATGTCGGGATGGTACCAGTCACGATAGGCAGACAAGTAAGAGTGGTAAGAGCCGGGCTTCTCCCTCCAAAGATGCTCATGGCCATATCGAGCGATATAGGAGGCCAACGAAAAAGGCGAATCAACTCTTGCAAGCGAAAGCTCATGGGCCACCTGGTAGCCATAGTTGCAACGACACAGGGATCTATCCCATTCACCGTGTCCTGAAGAGCGGGCCACACTAACTTGAGGCCGGTCTTGGGAAGTAGCCCGAGGAGCCTCTGAAACAAGCGGATGGTCTGTCTCAGGACAGCCAGAAGAGAGCCGGAGGAAGTGGAGTCTGGGACCATCCATCCCCATGCTGGCCCGGTGTAAGAGGTGGAGAGACCAGTGGCAAAGGGTGATGGTCCAAGTCAGACATTAAGTCAACAGCAACCGGGACAAACAGTACCAGGAGCTGGGTAGAATCCTGCACCGATGAAAGGACAGGAGCATCATCCTCTTCCATGGTAGATGAAGCAGGCTGCATCAGAGAAGGCATAGGCAAAGGGCCCAAAGAGGACAGATGAGTAGCCGACGGACGGGCAGTGGGAGAAGGGGAGCGATGCTTCTCCTTCTTCTTCTTCTTCTTCTTAGAAGAGACAGAAAAGTGGGGCAATGAAGCTCGTTTACGTTCCGCCAAGGTAGATACCTTGCGAGGCTGCTGAATTGGAGCCTGCTATGAGGTAGAGGGAGTGTCTCCGGGGGACGACGGGGTGGTAGGCATCTTGGAAAGCTTCGGAATCCTTGGTAAAGAGGATACCAGAAGTAAGGTCTGTGAGGTCCATGTCGGTATCGGTACCGAGGTGGTCAGTACTGAGGACCTGGTCATTACCAGTGATTTCGCGGCTGACAAGGATGCCGTTGTGGAAGGCTTCGATAGCAAAGGGCCTTGCGAAGGACACAATGTCACCGGGGCAATGAAGAGGGTGGTATTCGAAGCCGACTGCTTCTTGAGGCGAAGAGCTTGCTCACAACAGTAGGATTTTAAGCGAGAAGCTCTATTCTTCAGAGTCTGGGAGGTAAAATCCTTACAGATGGAACAGGCCTGAATGTTATGGCCCTTCTCAAGGCAGAACGAGCACTCAGGGTGGGCATCCGAAAGGGAAACTTTGCAGCCGCAAGACATGCAAAGTTTAAACAAAGATGACATAAGAAGGGGAAAGAGTTCTTACAGTTTTTGTTGTAAAAGAACCAAAAACGAGTTGAAAGAATGAAGAAAACCAAGAAATAGAAAAAACCGCTCAGCAAGGAACCCTTCCAAACTGCTAAGAGGTCAACGGACGAAAAGAAACTGAGGAGAGATGGTTAGCTTAGAGGGACTGAGCATGCTCAGTACCGTATGGGGGAGGGGTTCCTGCTAAGCTGCTCAGCTCTGGAACTTTCTGAAACGCTATTGCGCATGCGCGAAGATTCCCACTATGTGAGGCACAGAGACCACGAAGAAGAACTACAGATACGCATGGACTGTAACCACCAGCTTTCCTCACCATTGGCTATACCAGCAAAAGCTGCCAGAACCCGCAGTCCAGCAGTGTGAAAGGCTGCTTCATTCTTACCCTGCATTACAGAATCAGAGTACTTCTGAAGAAAGAAAGTCTTTTCTGAAACACATCTTACTGAATAAATTTAGAGACTTTTGAAAATAGTTTCTCTCCTTATCAACTGGTGAAGGATGTTTCACTTCACTGTTTCTTCCATGTTGAATGGTGACTAACATTTATAGCTTCAGTCATACTTTAACAAGAGCTTTTCTCAATTTCACAAACCTGCACACATTCTGTCACTGTTACTATTCACTCTTGCTTGTAAGGATATCACCTAAAAAATTAGCAGCAACCTACAGAAAAGGCTGTGTACATGAACATATTCGGACCTTCTGTTATCTGCATTTTTAAAAGCAATATGTGATGCAGCATTGAAGGCTGCTGTTAAAAATAAAACTATGTTAAAACTGCTGGGCACACAGAAACTCTTGCACTTCTAAAAAGGCTCTGCAGATGTAACGAAGAGTTGGTACTTACGTGAACTATCATTCTGGGATGACAGGAGGAGTAATCCACCATGCCTGGGTTGATCCTCGCGCCAGCTTACGCAAGAGTCGTTCTCAAGCTAGATGAAAATCCGTTAAACCGACTTCTGTCTCTCTCCAGCCAGTTTCCTTTCTCTAGCATAACTAATTATGTTTCCTATTTTACCCCCACCACTTTTATTTTTATTTATTTATTTATTTATTTATTTGTATCCCGCCTCTCCATATAGATTGAGGCGGTGAACAACTTACAAATAGCATGTATTTCGAAACATTTCTATACACGCCCCCAACAAACTGGGTACTCATATATATATATATATCTACATACATATGTGTATGTATGTATGTATGTATGTATGTATATATATATATATATATATATATATATATATTATAAAGGTGGGTGTGGAATGCTCCTCCTGTCATCCCAGAATGATCGTTCACGTAAGTACCAACTCTTCATTCTTGGGCTGACATAAGGATCAATCCACCATGCCTGGGACTTTCCCAAGCTGACATATGGGTGGGATCCTCACTACATCACTGCTTGCAACACCCGGCGCCCAAACACTGCCTGGGCTAATCTGTATTTATCAAGTTTGTAATGTTTAATGAAGGTAGTTGCCTCCTTCCACCCTGCTGCACTGCAAACATCCTCCAGTGAACAGGAGGAATTATAAGCCACTAAAGTTGTCATTGACCTAGTAGAATGAGGCGACACATTCTCTGGGCGCAGCTGCTTCGCATAGTCATAGCAGATGAAAATGCAAGTTTTGATCCAGGCCACAATGACCGCTTTACTCGCCCTTTGATCCAGTATCTTTGGTTGAAACGACAGCAGAAATGCATCTGAGTGGCGGAACTCTTTAGTCCTTTATATATATATGCTTTTACCGCTCTCCTTACATCCAATGTGTGCCACTTCTTCTCCAACGGATGCACTGGTTTCAGGCAGAAAGTTGGCAAATTGATTGTTTGCTGATGGGATGCTGAAGATAGGCATTTTGGTAAGAAGGAAGGGTCAAATTTCAAAGTTAATTTATCCTGTTCAAACTTGCACAGGTGCTCATTTATTGATAGAGCTGCCAACTCTGACACATGTCTAGCTGAAATTTTAGCCAGGAGGAAAGCAGTCTTAACAGACAGCAACCTCAAAGATGACTCCTTCAGTGGTTCAAACGGCGGGCCCATCAAAGCATTCAACACCAGGTTCAAGTCCCAAGAAGGGAACCTGTGTACCGTTGGGAAAGATGACAAGGTGGCCCCTCTGAGAAACCATTTGATATGAGGATGCTTAGTATAGGAGTCCCCATCCTCAGATAGAATTGCTGATAATGCAGCAACCTGTCTTTTCAAGGTTTTAGGGCAAAATCCTTTCTCCAGTCCGTCTTGCAGGAACTGCAATATCTGTGGCACTCCCACGTCTGGTAGAGGGATATTATTCCCCTCGCACCATTTACGGAAAGTTTTCCACGTTCTGTCATATATTTTTTTGTGTGGTCTCCCTACGTAATCCTAAAATAGTTCTGACCACACTCTCTGCATATCCATGCTGCATTAAAAACCGCCTTTCAATTGCCATGCAGCCAGACTGAGCCATTTCGGGTCCGGATGGCTCACTGGGCCTTGAGTTAGCAAGTCAGGCCTCAAGGGTAATCTCCACGGATGCCCCTGTGCTAACTGTAGCAGCAGTGGGAACCATGGTCCCCTTGGCCAGTGTGGAGCCACCAACACCACCGACGCTCTCTCTAGGTGGACCTTTGCCAGCACTCTCTGTATGATTCGAATTGGAGGAAATGCATAGTGTATTCCCGGAGGCCACCTTACTGACAGCGCATTGTGCGCCTCCACACCGTCGGATGGAAAAATATCTTTTTAATTTGACATTTTCTCCAGTAGCAAACAAGTCTACCTGTAAATGACCAAAAGTACTTTCTATTTCCTGGAACACATCCCTGTTGAGAGACCATTTCCCTGGATGTAGCCAATTTCTGCTCAGATAGTCCACCTGTATATTTAACTCTCCTTTCAGATGAACGGCTGTGATTGATCTTATATTCCTTTCGGCCCACCTGAAAAGACGTGTCGACTCCAACACTAGGGGCGCAAAGTATAAACCGCCCTGTTTGCAAATATATGCCTTTACTGTCATGTTGTCCGTGAAAACCTTCACATGACGGTCTTTCACCAGATGCAAACATCTCTGGAGGGCCAGGCGAACTGCCTTCAACTCCAGGTAATTGATGTTAAAACGCCTGTCCAAGGCCATCCAACACCCCTGTACTGAACAGCCTTCACAGTGGGCTCCCCAACCTGAGAGGCTTGCGTCTGTTGTCATATGGATCATGTCCTGTTTCTGCAAAGGAACTCCAACAGTCACATTCTTTCCTTGTAGCCACCAAGTCATCTCAACCCCGATATGATGTGGCACTTCTACTTTTAATGCTTTCTCATAGCTATTGCCAGCTGATGTCTCATCAGTAACCGCTGTAGTGGTTTTGAATGGAAAGTTCCCCATTGCACTAGCTGTGTCGTGGAAATAAGGAGGCCCAACACCTTTGCCAACTGAATTAAATCTACAGACTTGCTCTGAGTCAACCTGCGAGCCGCCCGCTGCACATTCTCTAACCTCTCTTTGGAAAGATATAGCCTCTCTTTCGATGTGTCTATTATTGCCCCTAAATTGTCAGTACCCTTGTCGGGGTCAACATGCTTTTCTGGAAATTGGGAAGGAACCCGTAATCTGATAAAGTCTGGATTAAATCCAAGTCCTTCCTTAACTTGCCCTGCGAATGTGCCTTCAGTAGGATGTCGTCCAAATACGGGTAAAGGTGCACCCCCTGCAGCCGCAGGAAGGCTATCAATGGAATCAGCACCTTTGTGAAGACACTTGGTGCTGATGCTAGACCGAAAGGCAATGCCTTGAATTGGTAGTGACAATCCTGGTAGTTGAATCTCAGGTATCTCCGGTCGTCCAAACACATGGGGACATAGAGGTATGCCTCTTTGAGATCTACAGATGCCATGTAGTCCCCCACAAGCAAACTCTCTTTGATCATTTGCAAGGTTTCCATTTTGAATTTTCGATATTCCATGAACCAGTTGAGATACCGCAGATTCAACACCGGCCTGTGCTTGCCATTTGGTTTTGACACCACGAAGAAAACTGAATACACCCCTGTGTACTTTTGATGTTCTGGGACCTTCTCTATCGCCCCTATTTTTAGTAAATGAATTATTTCCTGATAAACCATCTGTTGTTTGCTTTTCTCTTTTGGAACTGGAGATAGAAAAAATCTGTCCTTTGGACTCGTCTGGAAATATATTTTGTAACCTTGTGTTACCACATTTAGAACCCAACGGTCTGATGTTATCCGAGACCATCCATGTCCAAAGGCCAGAAGTTTTCCCCCCACTTTCTGTTGCTGGTTGTCAATACTGAAATCTTTCCTCACTTGGGATTGCTCCCAAGCTTCCCTTGTCCTTGTTTATTGTATTAATACTGTTTTGAGAACTGTGGTTTCTGTCTGTTCCATTGGTACCTTCCAGTCCTATATTCAGAGCTTCTCCCTGAAAATCCATAAGACCTTCCTCCACGAAAGGAGTAATTATATGTTCGATAATTTCTCATTTCTACCCTTCTCTTTTGAAGAGTGGGCATTACCTGTTTTTTCTCTTTTGTTTCCACTAAGACCTTCTCTAAAGCCTTTGCCCAAATAGGAGATCTCCCTGAAAAGGGACAAAAGCCAAATTATTACAAGACTTCTGATCTGCCTCCCAATGACGCACCGACAAGGAGCGCCTTGCTACCATTAACATGTTTATGTTCCTTGTTGCATATGTGGCTGCATCCAGACCAGCATCTGCTACATACTTTAGCACCCTTTGTATCCACTCCACTGCTTTCATTAACTCATGCATACTCAGGTCCTGTGCCTCCAGTATATCCTGAGCCCACAGTACCCCCACTCTAGCAAACATGGAAGCGGCAGTAGATGCTTTGATCATCACAATGGCTGCTTCGTGTGCTTTCTGAAGTGATGACTCTGCCCTACATTCATCTATCTCCTTCAGCAGGGTGTCCCCTTCCTTGGGGACAATGGCACTTGACACTAAACCAGCAATCGGAGCATCCACGGGAGGCACTTTAAGAAACTCCGCATCCTCTTTTACAAAAGAGTACAGCTTTCACTGGATGCCCAATTTTTCCTAGCACTTCCCTGAGAAGACCACTCTGCCATGATGACCTCTTTGAACAATTCTGGCAGAGGAATTTCCATGCTCCTTGTTTCCTTTTTTCCCAATTACTGATGCCAGTTTACATTCCTTATTCCCTTTCTCTTGTGATACATTATCACTATCCAAACTTAACGTTTGAAGCACCCTTCTCAAAGTTCCCTTAAGGAATTGTGCTTCAAACATCCTATCTGTTTCAGACTTATCATCTTCTTCATCCTCTGAGTATTGACACTCCTTCTCCTCCCAGTCTAATATTTCTTCCTGAGCTATTTCCTCATCACTGAGAACCAGTTCCTCATTGATGGTTTTGCTGAATTCTCTAGGTGGCAGTGAAGTCACTCTCTTTACTTGGGCATTCCCTTTTAAGGAGCAGGACTTTTCTTTATGTTGCACCACTAACCCCTTGCTTGTACTTGGCCTCTCATCCTGCTCTACCCTCCTTTTCTTCACTTGATGTATCCCACGTTGCTCATCAGTGTCCTCCTGCTCTACTGTTCTTTTACTTGCCTGTTGCATTTCTGTCTGCTCTTTATTACAGCCTGAATGCTGTTGTAAATTCATTTGATTATTAATCAACTGTGTATTATTAATTAATTGTTGTTGTACATCAGATTGTTTGCACAAGTTCATTAGTCTGAATATTGCTAGTTGATCAACAAAATCAAGTGTGTTCAAATTCATTGGCCCGCTTTGAGTAATTAACATTGCTTGTAACTGTGTCGCCACAGCCTCCCTCACCATGTGCTGCATTTCACTTTGAAAGTTTTCCACTGAGCGCTGCCTCTGATTACCAAGGACACCTTGCCAAGCCTCTGTGGGCTCCTTTTGTATTTCTAGCCCCTGCTGTGGTGCATTTGCCAGCCATCCTGCCATGAACTGTTTAAATTCTAATGGCAAGGCTATCTGTTCGGGCCTGCAGGTGACCTGGTCAGCCAGGCACAGCTCCGCCATAACCGGTGCGGTGGCTCTGCGCGCGTCCGCAGTGGCTATATCATTTGGCGCTGCGTCACCGCTCACGTGCGCAGCTACACTCAACATGGTGCCCAAACCCTCTGAGGGGCTGGCTGCCTCCCATGACGCCATCTTAGAATCTTTCCTTCCAAGATGGCACCCTAAACACTCAGAGGTAAGTTTCTGGCTACCTGAATTCTGTTTCGGAAGCTGTTTGCCTCCGGATTTATCTGCTCTCTTCACCTTTCTCTCCAATTTCTTCTCCATTGTCTTTTTCTCTATAGCCTTTTTTGTTGTGACCATTTTTGAGTCATCTGCCTCGCTTTCAGTTGAGGTCAGAAATACCTGTCGGAGCTCTGTCAAGTGGTCGTCATCAGCGATCCACTGTGTTTTACTTTTTTGGCCATTTGCTCCGTTCTCATCGTCCGTGACCTGCCTAGAGGTGGTTTTCTGGACGGAAATCAATTTACTTGTGTCCAAGTCCAACATTTCTGTGGCACTCTGGATCACTTCATCAGGCACCATTTTGCCATTTCCATTCCTTTCGGAAGCCATTCCTACACTCCCGCTTAATCGAGTCTATTTTTTCCCCCGTGTTGCCAGAGAGGGATGAAACTGCATCTTGCTGACACGCAGGAGAAAAACAAAACTGGCTGGAGAGGGACAGGAGTCGGTTTGACGGATTTTCATCTAGCTCGAGAACAACTCTTGCGTAAGCTGGCGCGAGGATCAACCCAGGCGTGGTGGATTGATCCTCCTGTCAGCCCAAGAATGTATTGGTCACATTGTCTTAACTGCAATCAATAGAAAGAATTTAAGACACAGGTTTTAGCCACAATAATAACATTCAACTTAAAAACAGTGTTATCTATTCCACATTATTTTACAGCAAGTATATGCACTGTGATGGAAATGATTAATGGAATTAAGCCATCTCATCTATGATTTTGAGCTCTTTAAGTACAAATGTTATTCCAAATTCCATTAAACTCAGTTTTAATTAATACTTTTGTATATTTTAGATTTGTCGCTGCCTGTTGAGAATGGGATTAATTCCCTAGCTATATTCTTACATGATACATTGCTACTAGTGACTAAAAGCTACCTTCAAAGCATTTGTCAGTTGGGTGCCATGTAAGAACCTAAAACAGATAGATAGATAGATAGATAGATAGATAGATAGATAGATAGATAGATAGACAGACAGACAGACAGACAGACAGATGTAGATGAAGTAGAAGTTCAAAGTAAATTTATCATAAACTACATTATCACATGAATACATAACAACATTGTGGAACTCATCCACTTTGATAGCATTCAGCATAGTTAAAACATGTTCAAGATATCACACCTGTTTGAGAATCACTGCTTGTTTGCAGAATTTTTGTGCAGTATTTGTAGCTTGCTGTATTTTGGCAGGAATAACAAAGCCAAGGGCAGAGAGCTGACGCACTTCTCTCAGGAGGGTCACCAAGCGATCTGAATAATGTATTTTTAATGCTCCATCAGAATGATCAAGTTCCATAACAGGACTGCTGGCCTGTATGCTAAATCAGAACACTTAAATTATTAGCCACTATTTTTTTTCTCAACAGCTATATTATTTTTTTTAATTATATTTTTATTAAAGTTATAACAAACAATATTTACAAATAATCATTCTTTTCATAAATATATAAGAAACAGAAAGCTAAGAATTATATACAATAAAAATTATATATCTATATACCTATAAATTTATATACCAATCCAACTTCTAATTCTATTTCTATTTCTTCTTTTCTATTGATCTATTTTAATCTACATAAATAAATAAATAAATAGTTCTATATATTTTTATATCTAAATAAATTTCATTTCTTACTTATTCTACTTTGTCTTATGAATTTTATGAGCATCCTTCTATATAACAAATATACACAAATGTATAGTTTCAGCTTCCTTATTTCTTTCTTCCAGTTTTATTACTCATCTATTTTTCCAAGCTTCTACTGATCATTTCCCTTTTTATGTGACTTGTCATATAATTTTGAAAATAAATGTTTCAATTCTCTTTCTCTATATCTTTGCTTATTTTCATGTTTCTTTCTGAATCACCCATTTTCGTTGTATGTATTAATTGGTTTCAATTCTTCCCTATTTTTCCCTCTTGTTTCACCCTTAAGTGCAATTGTTAAATCATCCATCATTATCATTTCTGAGAGTTTATCATCCCATTCCTCAATATCAGGTAAATGTTCACATTTCCAGTACTTTGCATAAATAATCCTTGCATTTGATACCATATACAGTATTATTCTCCAATATCTAATATGCTCTTTTTCTATTTGATGTAACATATTTAAAAGAAATATTTCAGGGTGCAAAGGAATATTAATTTGTAATATTTCCAATATTTTATTTTGAATGCTTTTCCAATATCTTTTAGCTTCAGGGCATGACCACCACATATGAAAAAAATATACCTTCTTCTGTCTTACATTTCCAACATTTTTCTTAATTTTGCTGGGTCTAAGTACCATCTATAGAGCATCTTAAAGTAATTTTCTTTCAGGGCTTTTGGGCTAATGTAAATTTTTGTGTATTCTTCTAGCTTTTCTCCCAATATTCCAAGCTAATTTCATGTCCTATATTTCTTGCCCATTGTATCATTGAATCTTTAATTATTTCTGTTTCTAATTCTCTGTTTAATAATATTTTGTATAATAGAGCCACCATATGGTCTTTTTTTTTCAAGAATGACTTTTTCACATTCATTTCTTTTCCCTATACTTTCAAATCCTTCCAATTTGTTATCCATTTTAAATCTTTCTTTTAGTTTATTATATAAGAACCATTTACATTTGAAACCTTCCATCTCTAGTTCCTCTCTTGTTTTTATTCTTAAACTTGTCTTTTCTTCTACTAAAATATCTTCATATCTGATCTATTTTTCTTTCTCATCTTGCCATCTTCCAAATAAGGCTTCATGGGGAGATAAGCCATAACGGGATTTTAATATACATCTTCCTTTTAAATTTCTTCCACATTTCAAATAATGCCCTTCTAAGATAATGGTTGAGGAATTCTTTATCTACTTTGCTTTTATTATACCAAAGATATCCATGCCAGCCAAATTTCAATTCTGATCCTTCCAATTCCAATATTCTTTCATTTTCAAGAATTATCCATTCTTTCAACCAGGTCAGGGCATTTGGTTTGCAATATATTTCAAGATCTGGTACACCAAATCCTCCTCTTTCTTTTCTCTCTATTAACATATTCTACTTTATTCTTGGCTTCTTCCCTCCCCAAATGAATCTCGATAAATTTTTCTTCCATTCACAGAAATATCCTTTGTTGATTATTATTGGAAGATTTTGAAAAAGATAATTAATTTTTGGAAGAATATTCATTTTAATTGATGCTATCCTTCCCAATAAAGATAACCTCAATTTAACCATTTCAGAATTTCTATCTTTATTTCAGTCCATAATTTTTTGTAATTATTTTCATACAATTCATTGTTTTGTTATGTTATTGCAATCCCTAAATATTTTATCTTTTTTTCTGTCTCAAATTCGTCAATCTTATTATCTCTTCCATTTCTATTTTAGTCATATTCTTTGTTATGATTTTTGTTTTACTCTTATTAGTTTTAAATCCTGCTATCTCTCCAAAGTTTTTAGTTGTTTCCAGTAATTTTTTCACAGTTGACTTTGGATCCTCAAGAAAAATCACAAGATCGTCAGCATACGCCCTCAATTTGTATTCTTGATTCTTTACTTTAGTCCCTTTGATATCTTTATCAGCTCTGATGATTCTAAGCAGCACTTCCAATACTGTCATAAATAACAATGGTGAAAGAAGGTAGCCTTGTCTCGTACCTTTTTTTATTCTGATTGGTTTCGTTTTCTCACCACTGATTATGATTTGAGCTTTTGTATTTTTGTATATTTCTCCAGTCCATGTGCCAAATTTTTCTCCACAATTCATCTTCCTAAGTAATTGTAGCATAAATTCATGTTTGATGTTATCAAAAGCTTTTTCTGCATCAACAAATATCATTGCAAATTTCTTCCCGTTGTGATTTTCATAATATTCTATCATATTAATTACTGTTCTTAGATTATCTCTTATTTGTCTTTTAGGTAAGAATCCACTTTGATCTTCATGTATTATCTTATTTAAGATTTTTTTCATTCTTTCAGCCAATCTATTTGCAAATATTTTGTAATCTACATTTAAAAGGGATATAGCTCGATAGTTGTTAGGATCTCTAGAATCCTTCCCTTCTTTCAATATTAATGTAATGTTTGCTTCATTCCAAGATGCAGGTTTTCCTTTGTCAACTATTTCATTAAACATCGGCTTTAGTAATTCTTCCTGACATATTTTATAATATAAAGAAGAAAATTCATCTGGCCCTGTGATTTTGATAGTTTTGCTTTTTTAATAGCATCCAATATCTCTTTCATTGTAATATTAGCATTTAAAGCATTTTTTTGTTCTTCTGTCAATTCAATTATGTCTTGTTTCTCCAAATATTCTTTCATCCAGTTATATCCCTCCGTGCTATAATTATTTTCATATAACTCCTTGTAATGTTTCCTGAAGATAGTTTTTATATTTTCTTGATCTGTTACAATTTCTTTTCCTTTGTAGGCTTGAAAAATTAAGTTTCTTTCTTTTCTTTCTCTTAATCTTAGAGTTAGCCATCTACCTGGTTTGTCTGCTTCTTCAAAATGTTTTTGTTTCATTATCTTTAATTTTCTCTAAATTTCAATCATATTTTCATTCCTTATTTTTTCTTGTAAAATCCTTATTTCTTTCCTTAATTTCTCGTTACATGTGTCCTTTCTTAATTTTTCTTCCTTTATTTTAATCTCTCTCTCTCCATTTCTTTAATTTTCTCTTGTCTTTTAGTCTTCCACTCCGAATTCCACTTAATAAATAAACCTCTCATGACTGCTTTTCCGGCGTCCCAAATTACCTTCACGGAAATATCTTCTGTCATGTTTCCTTCAAAGCAGAGCTTTAAGGCCTCCTTGGCTTTATTGATGTATTCTTTATTTTTCAATAGAAACTCATTAATCTTCCAATTTTGATATACATTTCTTTCCCTCAATTTCAGTTTCATTTGAATTGGATTATGATCGGAGGTAATTTTTGGTAGGATTTCCATGTCTTGTATTTTAGTATGAATCATCTTAGAAATAAGAAACATGTCTATTCTTGACATCGTATGATGACTATTGGAATACTAGGTAAATCCTTTCTTTTCAGGATGTTTTAACTTCCATACATCAATCAAAGAAGTCTCTTCCATTAATTTAAAGAAAGTCTTTGATAATTTCCCTTGTTTTTGTTTTCTTTCTTATTTGATCTATCTTCTACTGGATCCAATACCACATTCATATCCCCCATAACCAAAATATTTTCTTGGTTCTTTTCAATTGTGTATTTTATTATTTCTTCTCTTATTTTATCATAGAATTCACTTTTCTTTTCCTGTGGCGCATATATTCTGACCAGCAGTAATGTAAGATCTGGGTCATCCCGGAAAACGTCCTCTGATGAATATTTTGAATTTACATAAATAGCTACTCCCCTCTTCTTTTTACTGTATGCCGAAATATAGCAATTATAGCAATTTCCAAGTTTAGGATTTTGTAAATAATGTGCATCTGCATCTCGAATTTTGTCTCTTGTATACAAATAACATCTGAATCAATCTTCTCTAAAAAATGAAATACCTGTCGTTGTTTATAACTTGAATTCAAACCTTGTACATTCCACGACAAAACTTTTAAAGCCATTTTTCTTAAATTTTTTAAGAAATTTCTTCTGTTTCACTTAACTTCTCTTCTGATTCTAATTCTATTAGTTCTTCTTCTTGTTCCTCTTCTGGTCTTTCTTGCAGTTCCTCGCCTTCTATCTCTACTACTTCTTGAGACTCTTCTTGTCCCTTTCTTTCTCTATAACAGTCATGAATTATATCCTCTTTCGTATCTAAATTTTCCAATATCTCTCTAAGGTTTTTTTGCCATTCATATGCTTGTTTTGGTGTTGTTACCTTATATCTTCCTAACTTATACGTAAAGGACAGCCCATCAGTCCTTTCCCATTTGTATCTTATTTTCTGTCATTGTAATAGTTGAGTCAAACTTCTGTATTCTTGCCTTCGTTTAAATATTTGATATGGAATATCTTTAAATAGTTTTAGTTCTTTTCCTTCCACCATTAATTTTTTATCATAATTCTTCTGCAAAATTTTATCTCTTATCCGAGTTCTTGTAAAAGAAACAATAATGTCCCTTGGTAAATTCTTCTCTTTTGCTATTCTTGACTCCAGCCTGAAAATTCTATCGATTTCTGTTTCCATCTTCTCTTCAGTCATTTCCATATAACCTGCTAATTCTGAAATTATTCTTTGATATAAGTTCTCCCCCGACTTCTCTAAAATTCCTCTAATTTTAATACATTTGTCTCGATATCTCATTTCATACTTCTCCAATTCATTCTCATTTTTTTTTCTGCATTTCTTTCATGGTCTTTCCTTCTATTTCACATTGTTTTGTCTTCTCCTCCAACCCTGTTATAACTGTTTTTATTGATTTCATTTCTGCATTTATTTTTTCAATCTTCTTATTATAGCCTTCCAATTCTTTTTTAATATCCATCTTAATTTCAGCTCTCATTTCTTTTAATTCTTGTCTTATTTCATGTTTGAAATTTCTTATTTCTTCTAATATCTGTTGAATCACTTCTGGAAAAGGTACCAGTTGCTCTATGCGTTGTCTTTGATCCACTGTTAACTGCGATTGAACCTGTGAAGTTGTCTTCTTTCTTGTAGTCATTTCTTCAGCTATATTATCTTAACATCCATTATAAACTAAAGGAATTCAGAAACACTTGATTAACCTCTGGAAAACTGATTCCTTCTATTCTTAATCATAACAATAATAGGCACATAAAATGAGAGGCTGATGTCTACCATGAAGGATCATTCTAGGAAAGCATTAAATCCACAACCATGGGAATATTCCCTCATGCCCACTGATCAAGATAGGAGATCGAAATTCCAAACCATTTATTCCACTGCCCCTTTCTCTCTCCTCTTCTTTTATTATACAGCCTTTTATGCTGCCAGCTTTGATAATCACTCAGATAAAGAAGTAGACAGAAAATGGACAGATAGTTTAAAAAGAAACATAGCCACGAGTGAGAGTGGATTGTTCCTTCAGCCTTCCTAGAATGATCATTCATAGTAGATAATAATGTCTCATTCTCAGGGAGGCTGAAGGAGCAATCCATAACCCTTGGGATATACCCAAGCTGAACCCTTCAAGGGCAGGGGTGATCTGTTTTGTTTTCTATTGGCATTCTTTGTTTCTTCATCTGTTTGATTAGACTTTTGCAATAGTGATGGTTCCATAGAATTCCCTGTTTCTCCCAGGAATAATCTTCACCTACAGCAAATAAAAATTCTAAATTCATTAAACAGAATCATTCTTTAAATTCATTGTAGTTAAATTAGTCTGAGACATCCATTTCATTAGATAAATCATGTTATTTAGATTGAATGCAGTTGATGAATTTTGATAAGTGGAAATATTTTACAGTCTTCTTCCCTCTTTGCATTAAATACATCCTTAGCTATGCTTTTTATTCAGAGATATCATCAGGTTGTTGCTGAATGGAAACATTATCTTCTGTTGATATAGTGCTATCACAAGCCCATGACTGCACCTGAGGCTCTGCCTGTGAGAACACTGTATTCAGGTAAGTTAAAAACCTCTGTCTCAGTCATATGGCCTGTATTTAAAGGACTCATTTTTCCTACTGCATTAGTTGATGCTTCACTATTGTCGACCTGTCTGTCTCTCAAACTGCATGCCTGTGTGTTCAACTTTGCAGGCTTCTCTGAGTGACTAAAAAATCTCTTTGCTTTTGCCCCTTCCTTCTGCCTGCCTACTTTCTCCTTCTGAGGAGACTGCACTGGCAAGTCTTTTGCTTTTATTTTCCTCCTACTTTTATCATTTTTAAACTTTTTGATCTTTTCTGAACTAATTAATACAGATCATATCACTGCAATTTTTGAATCTGAATACTGATGAAAGGATGGTCCTTCATATTCCTGTTGCTCAACAGGAGGAAAATCTTCTTTAGGGGAGACTTTGGAGCCTGTTCAGAGACACATCTCTCAATGTCCAACCAAACAATAAGAACATTTTTATTGATATTTTCTTGCTGCATAGCTTGCATACTTGCAGCTAACTGGATGGTTTTACTTGTTGACTCCTCCTCTAACAGATTTTTACTTTTCTCTGATGAGGCCCAGTGCTCCTCCCTAAACCCATCCAAGTTGAGATGTTTTTTGTTTTTCTTTACTAAGTCTCCTACAGATGCCGTAATCTATTAGCTAATGTTCTGTACGTAATTAGTTTAAGTTATATTTTAACATGGGTGCGAGAGAAATTCTTGACCAACTGGCAAGGCAGGTGAAGAGAAACTGAAGGGAGAGAGAATGGAGCAACAGAATAACCATTTGGGAATTCTGGTCTCCTGCCTTGGTCAGCTGGCAAACAAGAATATCTAAATAATTTTGGATTGTTCCTCCAGTTCTCCTGAGAATGTACAAACAGAACTGACTTGCACATTTTCACTACTACGTTTTACTCCTCCTCTTACAACTTGGAAAATCAAAAAGCCAAACCACAAACAAGAATGCCTTATTACATATGCATACAAGACAGCAAGAGGCTGAGCTGTTTCTTCCTTTTTGGCAATGCTGGAAAAAGTGAGATGATGTCTAATCACTTCCCGTCCCACAACGCACAACACATGCAGCAGGAATCCAATCCTCTCATTTTCAGTCTGGTTCACAAGAACGGCATAAGCAATATAGCTTCTCCTCTTTTGGGACATTACCCTCTATCTTTGTAGCTGAAGAGGACTCTGATAATACTGTCCAGGAGAAGCTGGCAAATAAGCAACTAAGAAATGAATTACATGGAAAATCTTATTAAGAGGAGCATTTTATACTCACCAAAGACCAGACTTTGGGTTTGACAAACCTGACTGAATGTCCCTGGACCAGTCATCAAATTGTTCTTGCTCATATACTTTGAACTGTTCTAGAAGATCATCTGCATTTCTTCGGAAGTTTTGAAATCCAGACAAGTCTGAAAGAAGGGCCTCTGCAATCTTAATGGCATCATCCACCTTAGACAGAGAAACAATGGAAGTTAAACAGGTACTTCTTACCTGTGTCTTCCAGCAACACAACCGGATAACACAAAACAGCAAAGCTATAACTATCTAAATTGCTCAAACTAGAAGTCTCTCTACCATTTGCAGGGACCTGTACATCTGTATTTTCATGCAAAAGGTGGAGATTGAATTCTGATCAACTATCAGCCTACCTTAAACCACAGAATATCAAAGGTTTGGAAGAAGAAGCATATGGTCGAGCTGCAGACTACAAAAGAATATATAACTTACAAATAAATAATATACATAGTTAATCTGCTTAACCAACACTATACATTATCCTAAGCCCTGTAGAGCATCAATTGCAGAGTAATCCACAGCTACTCACAACAATATTCTCTACTGCCTATTTACACAAATGCTCTTCCAAGCATACAGCAATTCAACAATACCAGTTAGAGCTATCTTCCATTTTAATACAAGGACCCTGTCGCCAGTTTTTTTTTTTTTTAGGCTCAATTTGCAACCTGCTCCTTGTATGAACAGGGATAGATAGATTTAAGTATCAAGTTCTGAGGAAAGGCAAGAACAAGATGCTGTCAATAAGATACACAGCAGCTATAGATGCTATTGATCAGCCCCGCAGGGTTACAGTACAATACAGTTAGCTGGCGAGGAAACACAGGAATTCCATAGAACCTTGGGAAAACCATACTGCACTCTTTACTCTTTAACTGCACACCCTTAACTTTAAAGGAATCCATTTGAAGCATTTTACAGAAGTGAAGAATTTCAGTCACAGACAAAGAGATATGACCGTTTAAAAAATCAATCTTCTCTTAAAAAAACAAGTTGCTTACCTGTAATTGTGGTTCTTCAAACGTTCATCTGGGAACTCATACACAAATGGGTCTTCTGCACCTGAGCAGTGCATTTCTGGGAAACTTCTAGAGCTTCTAGGGCAATAGCCCCTCCCACCTCCCATGTGCCTATTCAGTGCACTTCCTGCCTAAACCCTTAGCTCCCTGCATGTTGGAGCAGCAGCCAAGGATCTAACAGGAGGCAGGGCACAATGAGGGGAGGATGGGCTGGACTGTGCGAGTTCACAGATGACCCCTCGAATAACCACAGTTGCAGGTAAACAACCTGTTCCTCTTCATTGTGGTTTCTGTGACTCATGCAAATGGGGGACTAGCAGTCTACTAACCATAGGAGGAGGGAGTGTTATGCCATACAAGAGAAAAAGACACCCTCTCAAAGAGAGCCTCCACCTGAGACCTCACATCGAGTATACAGTGTGAAATAAATGTTGAAGATCGAGACCAGGTGGCAGCTTCTATCACTGGAGTTGAACGCCCTTTGGGAAGGCCACGAATGCTGCCATCACTCTAGTTGTACGGCTTCCCACCTGGGCAGGAGGTTGCTTTCCAGCAAGTTCATAGGCCAGGTGAATGATAGCCCATTTACAGAATTGTTGGGTGGAGACTGGGAGACCTTCTAACTGGTCGAATAGCAAAAGAAAGAGACTGAGAGTAATGAAACAAAGCTGTGTGATCTACATAAAAGGCCAGTGCTCTGCACATATTAAGACAGTGCAAAGAATATTCAAAGGTCCAAAGTAGATTCTGCATAAATGCAGGATGCATGATATTCTGTTTCATATTAAAGGCAGAAACCATTCTGGGCAGGAAAGAAACATCCAGTCTAAGGACTACTTTGAGTTTATAGAAGCACAGGTAAGATGAATCAATCCTCATAGCACAGAGCTCAGCTGCTCTCCTGGCTGATGTGATAGCAACCAAAAATGCTATTTTCCAGGTGAGTAGCCTCAGATCAGAGGAGGCCATAAGCTCAAATGGATTCCTGGAAAATTGAGAAAGGACTAACTCAAGACTCCAACTATACACAGTTCCAATGATAGATGGGTACATATTCTTGTGACCTCTTGGAAATCTTTAGATCAGTGGGTCCAGAAACAAGAAGGCTTGCCAATTTTAGAAATTTCAAGAAATCACTGCCAAATAACACCTGATGGAAGACAAGAATAAGCCTCTGTCTGCCATAGAAACTAAGAAGTCAAAGCCCCGGCTAACTCATTCCTCCAGAGAGACAGACACCTTGCACAACAATTCAGGGAACATTTTCCACTTATAAGAATATGATCATCAAAAGGAAGGCCTACATGCTGCATCAAGCACACACCTTGTTTGATCAGAAAGACTTGCTATAGGAAAAGCCTCCCTCAGTTTAAGAGTCTGTAAGTCAGAATGGCTCACCCTGCCCTTCAGAACTGGTGATCAGAGAAGCGAACCACAGCTGCTTGGGCGACCACAGTGTGACCAGTATGCACTTGGCCCTGTTCTGACAAAGCTGTGTGATCACCCTGGTGATGAATAGAAATATATGACAGTCCCTCCCCAGTGGTATAGGAACACATCACCAAGTGAGCGCTTCCCACTACAGGCTCTAGAACAGAAGATCTTGCACTGCTCATTCCACAATGACACAAAAAGGTCTGCAGTCAGTGCACCCCACTTTGGAAAGTGCCCAGGTGCAACTTCCATTTGTGCCAGGAAACAGGTGTCCAACTCAGGGCATCTAGTAGCACATTCTCATCCCCTAATAGGTGGATGGCAGAAACCATGATCCCTCAAGGAACGCACCAATTCCACAGAAGAACTATGAGACAGAGCAAGGTGTCTGATTTCATGCCTCCGTACTTATTTAGGTAGGAGACCACCATGGTGTTATTAGTGACCACCTGAACAGCCTTGCCTTATAGGGTCTCCTCAAATCCTCAAAAGGGTTTTGTAATAGTCAGTATGTCTAGAGCCTCGATTGAAGATTGCTCTGTTCCACAGACGGGCAGTCTCTGATTGTCAGATCCTCCAGAGTGGGCACCCCTGCCCTCCAGACATGCATTGGTCATAACCACCAGTATGGTATGAGGAGGAAGGAACAGCATTCTGGCCAATACATTCTGAGAGTCCAACCACCATCGACTAACCAATGTTCCTCAGAATCCTTAGTCTCCTATAAGGAAAGTCAGTGAGAGGATCAAAACACAACAGGAACCAAGTCTGCAGAGGTCTCATCCTGAGTCTCATAAAGGGAGTCAGAGGTCGTTGAGGCCATGTGTCCAGGAAGGACATGAACATACTCGGCATGCACTCTCTGACTACAAAAACACTGAAAGGTGGCCCTCTGGCTCTGGTGGTGCAGTGGTTAAATGCTGGTACTGCAGCCACAAGGTTGTAAGTTCAATCCTGCTGGGCTCCAGGTTGACTCAGCCTTCCATCCTTCCTCAGGTTGGTAAAATGAGTACCCAGCTTGTTGGGGGCAATTAGTATACAACATTGTAAACCACTTAGAGAGCATTTAGCTGATAAGCAGTATAGAAATACACATGCTATTGCTATTGCTCTCAAGGACAAGATTCTTGTCCTCTGGAAAAAAGCCCCAATAACCCACACTTGCTGGGACGGTTCTAGCTGGGATTTCTCACAGTTCACAACGAGGCCTAAGGAGTCCAAAAGCCAAAGTGCAAGACGAATGTTTGTGAGAAGCCGTTCACAAGTGTAAGCAACCATTATGTATGGAAAACGAACAATGCTTTACTAACAAAACCAAGTAAACACCGCAGCCATGCCCTTGGTGCATATACAGGAAGCAGTGCAAAGGCTGAAAGATAGGACACAGGAGCAATATACTTGTCTTTCCACAATAAAGCAGAGGAAATGTCTTTTGGTCTGATCACTATGTGAAAATATATATCCTTCAGATCCAGGGTAGTAAACCAGTCACCCTTCTATAACAGGAAAAGGATGAAGCTAAGAGCGACCATTCTGAAACATGATCATACATAGAAGTTGACTCCTTGGAGATCCAGAATGGGATGTAGTCCTCCACCCTTTTTGGACATGATGAAGTAGAGGAGAAGAACCCCTGATACAGAAGAGGGATAGGAACAAGTTCTGTAGCCCCTTTGGGGACCAGGGACTTTCACCTCTTCCTTGACCATGGGAGAAAGACAAATGACATTAGAAACCCCAACAGTAGAAGTTTTCCAGAATTCTATTATGTATCCCTCCTGATGAACTTGGAGACCCATGAGTCTGAGGTAATAGAGGCCCACACATGATGGTATTTGCAAAGCCTATCATGGAAAGTTAGAACAGAGACAGTGGCAGCAGGGCAGTCAACAGTAGTCACTTTGACAGAAGTCAAAAATGATGCTTGGTAGTATCTTGTCCTGCCAATGTGGTGCCCCCAGCCTGAAGAATGGTGGTGATCTTGTGACCCCCATCAGACATCTTCTCTAGGTGTGGTCATTTTTTCCCAGAGAAGCTGCTGTTAGGCCCCCATGCAGGCTCCACAATTAGCTATGTGGAAGAGGAGGGCATAGATAGAGTAGACCTTGTGCCCCATGGCATTGAGAGGTCTTGACTATGCAGCATCTACAATAAAGGAATAGCAGCTAGTGCATGTGCCTGGCTTCGAACCAGGTGAAAGACAGGATCAGACATCAATGGTTCTGCTCAGTTTACTTGTAAGTCCAGAGTCTTAGCCATTTGTAATATTTGATTGACAAAAGATCATACATCAGCATTGGGCAATAATGGATCACACTACCCTACAAGCTCTAGAGGCCATAAACCTCCAGGGGATCAAACGGCCTAAACAGCTAAAGCAATAGACAAAAAATGCAGTACAAAACCAGTCTGTGCTGCACATCAGAACCAATCAAATCAAAAAAAGCATGCCAAAAAGCTGAGACAACGGGGTTGGGGGTTAGAAAGTCCAACACCAGTCAAACCAGAAGTTGGCCAGAGGTTAACCAAGCAGCTCAAGAGAAAATTCCTTATGATGTTGTGGTGGACGCAAAGGAATTAAGGAAAGAAGCACATAAAATAGGCACATGAGAGGCGGGGGGGGGGGCTACTGCCAAAACGCATATTGTATAGCACTGACTAGAAGGCTCTGAGATGCACCGCACAGGTGCACATGATTCATTTGTGTGAGTCGCAGAGACCATGAAGAAGAAATAAAAATACAATATATACTTTCTTTTAGCAGCTAATGGACACAAACATGGATGAGATTACAAATCCAACTGGTACCTTCAACTGTAACTGTCGCACCCAAACAATATTGTTCACCACTTCAGAGAGATTTTTGCCTGAAAGTGGCCCTGATGAATCACCTGGGGTGCCATGACATCTTGTCTCAAAATCCATCTGATAATCTGTAAAAGAGCATTAAGCAAAACAGTAATGAATACTGCAGATAGCTCTAGAAAGCCCTGAAGTTCTTCTTTTACTATCTAGCATAATATGAATGTGATTAAATTTAACAAGTCCTGCAGTGACTGTACTACAGAATTTGTTTTAAATGAAAAACAGAGATTTTGGCAGTCTCCAACAAACACAGATTGTGTCTCAATAATCCAATGAATCTGGAGCTCGGGAATATTAATATACTGCTGGAAACTGCAAGATTTAAATAGGAAAGCAAATCTGATGGAAATTAATTTCAGCCTCACATACTGAGAATGAGGCAGAACCAAACAAAAAAACAATCAAATTACAAACATAAAAATACACCAGACTTCAAGGAAAACATTAACTACTGTATATTTTTTAAAAAACAAAGTACCTGAAATTATCTTAGAAAATTTCTATCATGTATATTTACCTTTGATTGAGTCCTGAAGTTTTGCCAACAATGTTTCTCTTTCTAAAAGTAATTCTTTGCTAATGTTTGGACGTCTCACTAACTCCTTGTACTTTTGAAATGCCTGGAGAAGCTAGAAATATATAAACAATTGCAACTGAACAAAAAATAGCTAATAAGAGACCAGTGTTCAAAACTATTATCTTTTTAACTGAAATGTTTAGATGTTTGCCCTAAGAAAGTAAACTGCACACATCAAAGCTAGAGCTACAGCTTTAGAAAAGTATACCACGAAAACAGCAAGAGTTTTATTTTTCCAGTTTATATCTTGGCACAACAGAAACCTCAAAGTAATTAACAGAAAATAAAACATTAGAACTAAATAAAAATCATGACAACCGTAACTATCCATTGCAACACTGAGAACAGCTAAAAGTCAGTAAACAACAAGAAAGACAGTAAAAGCTGCTGCTAAATTAGCCATCTTTCAAAACCCAGAAAAAATAGTTTTGTTCTCGGCTTTACTTTAAAAATATTCAGTAGTGGCAGGAAGCAAGCTAGAATGGTGTAGTAGTTTGAGCATTGGACTGTGGTCCTGGAGACCAGGGTTCAATCCTCTCAGCCATGGGAGCCTACTGGGTAACCTTGAGTGCATCACACACTCTCAGCCCCAGAAAATCCTATGACAGGGTCATTTTAGGGTCACCATAAATTGGAAATAAATTGAAGACCCACAAGAATAAGTGGCAGGAACAGCCATATCCCTAAAAGCTCACATTCCGAAAGCAGATGGTCAATTATTTCCCACAGATTCTTCCTTCTATAAAAACAGGTTAGCAGACCTAAGACTTGCAAGATCTATTCTTCTCAAAGAGCTCCCACAACAATGGGCAGCCTACCTTTTTACCAGAATGACAGCCCATTTAAATACTGTTTCCTAGGCCATTTCTGCACTAGCCTGTTGTAGCGCGATGATTCCACTTTCAACCTCCTCTGGAATCCTGGGGTTTGCAGTTTCGGGAGGGGCCAAGTGGCCCCTCCCAAAACTGCAAACCCCAGGATTCCAGAGGAGGTTGAAAGTGGAATCATTGCGCTATAACAGGCTTGTGCGGAAATGGCCCTAGTTTTACATTATCCCTTTCCCAAGTCAACCAGGGCCTAAGACTGAGACTGAGCTTTCAGGTCAACAGCACTACCTTTAGGGATATGGCAGAATGAGCTGGATTAAAGAGTCACAATGTATCTTTATTCCCTCCTTCAGAATAATGTCATCGCTCACATACGGTTACAGAAAAGACAAGGAACAATGTTTCACAGTATTTTCTCTAATAAACAGAGAATGTTGGGCCTAGCATCATAGCTGTATCCAGTACAGCCATATAACTTCTCAAGGTATAATTCTGTTTCTCTGTGGAACACACCAGTGAACCCTGAAAAGCACTCTAGCAACTCTAGCTAGAAGACATACATACATATTGGTTACATTAGTTCTGTTTTTAATTGTCAAGTAATGCCACTGATTTTAAAAAAATGTTTACCTGTTGTGGGCTATCTTGAATTTCTGAAATAAATGTTTTCAATTTGCTTGCTATTTTTTGTTCTGCTGGAGCAATAATTCGTTCATACTGACGTACAGCCGCTTTCCACAATGGCTACATACAAAGAATATCTATTAGTCTGGTGCATTTCCATCAAAATTCCATCAAATGCAAGACAAAAAACACAGAAAGATGCATATGTTATACCTCTGTGTAGGGATTATAATGCACAGGATTCAAACCAGCAAAAGGCTCAAACACCTGGGCTAGGTGCAATGCTTGCTGTTCACCAGTTGGCAAAAAATAGGTCAGTTTCTCATGAAGTGTTCTAATAGATAGTACCTACACAAGAAAAGGAATAGCGTGTAGATATGAGCCCATCCCCTCTAGCAGTTTGCAAAATAATTACACAGAAATGAATAGATGAGCAAATTTTCGAAACCATCCTACATTAAAAACATCAAGAAAGGAAACAATTTAATGAGAATTATATTGATCTAACATCAATACATAAAAATGTTAATTTCTCATTTTCTGTATTTATAATACTGAAGCCTCTGCAAATCCACACTTTATCACCTCATTATGACACAGAGGTGAGCAGAGATTCTCAAAAGTGATACCAATATTATGTTAGCTGTGGAAGGTTCTTCTGGTAAGAAGACTTCAAGAATTGCTGTGGAGGCAGAGTTTGTATCTGTCATCTAAGGACCAGCTGAACTAAGTATGAGAGGCTAGTCACCAGAAGACTGGCCACCATGTGACAAGCTGGCAATAGCAACTATGCACAGAATAAATGCAACAAGCATAGGCATAAGAACTACCTGCATCAATGATATCACAGATATTCAAGTAATATTAAATGTCCATGTAGTATCATATCACTTAGAATAACAGGGACATTAATGTACAATTAAGGTTGTCAAGAAAACTACAATTACTTTAGAAATTTTCAACTACACCTTATGGGATTGTACCCAAGAGCTTTTCCAACTGCTAAAAAAGAAACTTCTATTAAATTTCACTGAAGTTTATTTTCTGCCAAAGAAAATACTTGAAATTCAGCATATGAAGATCCTTTGTATCAAGCCTTAAGTGAGATATTGTCTACTCTGACTGTCAGCGGTTGCTTGACATGTTGGGAAAGAGGTCTTTCCCCAGCCCACTATCTGAAAATATTTTTTGGAAAATATGTTGAAGATTGAATCTAAGACCTTCCACATGCAGAGTATGCAGTATATCCTCATAATATTTGATCCTTGCCAATGTGACTTAGTTTGTTCACATGTGAACATATGAAGTAGCTTATATGACCACCAGTACATTTAACTCAGTATTTTCTACTTTCTCTGGTAATAACTCTCCTTGGTCTCAGGGCTACACTAAAGAAGATAACAGGATATAATTTCTCACATATATGCTCAAAGTTCTACAAAGCAGCCACAAGACTATGCTAGCTATTTTCCCCATCTTATTTTTCTGATATGTTTTCTCTAATGGTGCCAACAGTATCTGGGTCAGAGTTTGTTGTTTGTGCTGTTGCTTCAATTAAGAAAACAAAACAGGATATTAGGAAGGGGTTAAGATTCCATTCCCAATTCCATGCTCCCAGTCTGAATCAGCTCTCTTCTGGATGCTTTTCTCAAATATTCAATATAAGGACAGAGATCCATATGCAGAGCTCATCATCCTACCCAGTTTAACTCTCAAAGCAAAGCTATTTCTCTTCAGCTGAGCTCCGTTAACTTGTGACTAAACTTTTTGGTCTTGTAAACGCAAAGGATAAGCTCTGTCACCAACACATGAAGCCTCTTCACTTTAAAAATTAAATGTCAAACCTTAAGTTATCATCCCCTTCCTTCTCACACTAAAAGTTACTGTCACCTTCCTTCCAACCCTAAGAATAATCAAATGAAGCAAAGTGATACCTCTTCAAGGCGTTTACCAAGTTTGCCTAGTGCATCAGGAACGTATTTTTCAGCTTGCCATAAATGTGGAGAGTAACGCGGCCAAAGTTGTCCTGTAAGATGATCGCACGCTGCTACCCACTGTTCACAAATTGTGATGCCAGCTTTCAGGTTTTCTTTCACAATGTGAAAGGAATCCTCCCAGAGATTAAAAGTTCCCAACTTCTTCTGAACAAACCTTCCAAGAGCTCCAGCTGAAACCACATACATACAATGAGCAAATGAACCATACTTTAAAAATGTTACACTTTTTTCTAGTTGGAAAAAAGTTCTCACTACATTTTGCTTGCCTATTAATTAGCAATATTCAGTACACATATTCATCACACTCAGAACACCAGGCATCTTTGTAGTGTCAGCATACAACAGCAATCAACTAGCAATCACATAAAATTTAACAGCATTAACTCAAAGGTGCAGCAAAGCTAGCTTAAACATGGAAGTAACAACCAAGACCTTACATAATATTCTGCCACTAGTATTTCTGAGTTATCTAAAAGCTCCTGCCTACCTAAACACACATTTCTAAATGCAGACTGTTTTTTGCAGAAGATTTAAAGGAATTTATGTTTTCCTTAGCACTAAGCTCATGCTATAGTCAAACCAGTAGATGTTATCCACTCTTAACAGACAACAGAAAGCCTTGCTTCAGGGAAATCCAGCAACGTTTGCTTCTGTAATATCATCTTAAAAACATGCAGCAAAGATATTCAGTCTAGTAGTAAAGGGAATAAATGCACAATCTTCAAAGTATTACTTTCAATAGATTTTAAGAAGATCTACATAGGGTGAAGCATTGTTCAAAGTGAAAGGGTATATTCTTGCTGGTGAACAGAGCAATACAGTACAAGAAATGGAGGGACCAAAGCTACAAAACACTGTTGGAAACAAGGATTGTGTCTTTGATCGATTTTGATTTGACAATAATACAAAAAAAAACATCCTAGCAGACTGCCAAACAGCTAAGGATGAAGGGGCAACTGGCTTTATAGAAAAAAAATTATAGTCTTCACAGATAAGAGTTGGAGCTACAACGACAATTTCTTTCTAGCTGTCACTTAGAAGTCCTTTGCAAGTATGTCAGCTTTTGCCGGGGGCGGGGGGAGACTCTTTCATCAAATTCAGGAGGCTCTAAGGAACATTTGGGCAGACCCAGGCAAGCTTTTTTTGAAGCCTCTGAGCTTAAGCCAAATATGGGTGCATTTGCCCAACAAACCTGTCAGATACTCAGTACTTTCACTAAGCAAATTTAATTCTCTGCTCCATCGAGCAACGGTAGGCAAAATGTGGATCTGAGACTGCAAGTGACCTTTTGAGTTCTGAAACACTCAACCCTTCTGGACAGCCCTTTTTCTAGCCAAAAAAAGAAAGGGAATACTCTCTCTTGGAGTCTCCAAGGACTGGTTATTGTACCTTTTAAATGAATTGCACATCACTGTCCCCTACTTGAAATAATACCCTTTTTTTCAAAACCAGATGTGGACTTCTGGCCACCTCTGCTTTTGTTTTTTCTTCTTTTGCCACTTTACGCAGCCAAGGGGACCCAGAGCAGAAAACTGGCTCACAGAACTGCCACAGCTGCCCATTCCTGTCACACAGCATCTATTTCTGGTCCAATCAGATCCTCCACTGTTTGGCACTGAAGAGGACGATGACATATTATATACTGAAGGAAAAAAGTGATGATGGTTCAAATAATTCCACTCCTTATTACCTTCCTTTCTAAAATATGGTGAAGTACTAGAGTACGGAGATAAAAAGATGGAGGTTCATTTTAGACACACCCAAGAAACAAGCACTGATATTCTAATCATCTATTTATCCCAGGCTAATTTTTCTGCCCACAGTTTTACCTATGACGTCCAAAAGATTTTGCATGCGTTGCTGTGGAAAAGGTTCATGATCTGTTTGTTTCCACACGTCATCAACAGTATCCCGTGTAGTCTCCACTAAATCCACAACTTCAAATAAAGACAGGCTGTCCAAATTGTAATAATCCTAGAAGTACAAACCATGATTTAAAAATATGATTTTTCTACATGTATATGAATGCTACCATCCTTAAATAACTTAGCCAGGAATATTCCTATACAATTTCTGTATATAGAAACTTAAATGCAAATCCTTTGGGACTTTACCATTTAATTATTTATTCTTTGCAGTAATTACTGATTATTAGCATGCAGTTGGAATCCTTTGGAGATAGACCACTTGGTGGAAGAATAGCAACAGTCATTGAAATAACAGCTGTTGAAATAACAATCACTTACTAGGCATTCATTATTAACAATAACTATTGCTATTTATGAAAATATTAATGTTTATTTTCACACACTTATATGTTCTTTATTTCACTTCAATTAGTGCTTGCCCATTTCTTAAAGGAATTTCCCCAAGTAGCTTACATTGAGAAACCAGTAGCAGCTACTGAGATAGTACCTAATCAACCAGTGGCCAAAAACCACTATGAGCAGATGTTGCAAAACAGCAACAAGTATGTGGCTACTTACACCTAATTTATCATCCTCATACCTCTCTCTCACAGCACCACTTGATAAGGAGAGGTTGCTCAGAAATGGAAATCTTTTCCCTTGCAGCACATCATTTTCCCAGCCATAGTATCTGATAGAACAACCCAGTCATCACAAAACAATTCAACTGACCATTGCCATCACGAAACCTCACCTATTTTTAAGAATCTAACCGACAGCATTGGGCCCACCTACAGCATATGCTGTCCTACATTTTCATAAACCTCTGAATTGAACACAGCCAAATCATAATAAATTCCAATATCTGACACCACCTAGTAGTTTCTATACTGAGTGTAAACATTCAAATGGTCAAAATCAAGTGCTCATGGAGACAATATAAAAAATGTTGACCCTTTGGCAGGAATTTATGTAATCATTAGACTATCCTTCTATGCAAGAAACTTTTCTCTGTTTGTTTGCACAGTCTAGCTTATCACAGTCAGCACACCCAGTACATGATCACTAGATTGTAGCCAATGTTCAATTACAGCACTTCTATTTACTTAAGGTGGGGTACTCACTTTTGGTTGATCCCCCTTACTCACAGTAACCCTCTGTACCCCTGAAATTTGTTCTTGAGGGTTTAGGGAGCCTTAGAACATCAATGGGCAAAGCATGCAAGCACCCTGAGAACTATTTTTGTCAACCTTCATCTCTCTCAATTGCTTTTTCCTGGCCCCTTCAAAAGGGTACATTGTCTTTCTTCCAGAAATGACGAGATGAAATACAGACATCCCTCCGCATTCGTTAGGGTTAGGGGCACAGGACCCTCGTGAAAGTGAAAAATATGAATAGCTCTAGGCCCTTCCAAACCATATTTAACACACACAAAAGTATGATTACCATATCCAACCCACCATGAATTCCTTTGAGGCATCAGGGTTCCTTTACAAGGCAGAAGTGGATGGCTGGTGGGGCTTACTGCCACCTCTACTGCTGCCCCACACCATTTTTAATAGGGACTTAGAAGCCTCGTTCGCAGTTTCTCAGTCTCACGAGGTTTGTAGTCCCTATTAAAAATGGCCTAGGGAGGCAGCAGAGGTGACAGCAAATAATCCGTCAATAATCAAATCTGCAAAAGTGAAACCTACAAATGTGGAAGGCTGACTGTAGTTCAAACTTCAAAGTAATAGCCCAACACGATAGAAAACAATTTCCATCTTTCATCTACATGATATGTGTTACATTTTTGTATGTATATCTGAAGAAAAAATACATTTATAAAAAAGAAACAAAGAGATGAAATAGCCCACACATACAGTGTTTAAAATGGAAAAAAAAAATCAAAATGAGAAACTGACTTCTGCACAAAGCCACAACTTGATTCAGTGATGAAGCATTTCTGGATTTTTATCCTTTTGGCAATCCATCCAGCCACTATTCTTACTGTAGAACCTAAATGGGCAACTGTGGGAGGCAGCAAAGAGCATTAGTTTCCTAGAAGTCCTTGGACAGCTGCAAATCACCCACCCCCAACTGCACTCACTGTGTTAACTGTGTTAAAAAAAAAAAAAAGGCCCCAAATGTCTCCAATGCCCTCTGGAGGTGGGCAGCATTTTTGCCATACTTTTAGGTCCCCAGGTCATTTTAGGATTAAAAGAGGCCTTAAAAAAACAGGAACAAGCTGGAAGACACTTCCACTTTACTTTTGGTTTTAAAAAAAGACTTCAGCAGGCCTAAAATGGCCCAGGGGTCCCAAAACATGGCAAAAATGTCTCCCAAGCCCCCTGAGGGCATTTTGGCACAAAAAGTTTGAATTTTAAAAGTGTTTTAAAAAAATATTGACAAAAGGAATTCATTTCAGGGAGGCCTGGGGACTGGAAAAAAACAGCCCTGGGGGCCACACGTGATCCACGTGCTGTTCTTCAATCACCCTTTTCTTTAGAATACAAATTATCTCAGGGAATAAGCAGAAGGATACAAAAAACAATGAAAATCAAATACTTTGTCTTGACTGAACATAAGCACTTTCAACTAATACAAAGCCACCACTGGATTCGATAGTGGGGTATGAGAACATAAACAGGGAAACAGCACATTCCCTGTTCCTGTAATACTTTTTTCTTTTGAGAGCCAGGATAATATACTGGTTAGACTGTTGAACCAAGTCTCTGGGAAACTAGAATTCAACTCCCTCCTCAGCCATGGAAAATCACTATGGGCAAAGTATGCTCTGTCATACACAGCAGAAGGCAATGGTAAACCTCCTTTGAATAAATCTTGCCAATAAAACCATGGGATAGAGTCACTATAAGTCAGAGTCAATTGGAAAAAACATAAGAACAACAACATATTTTCTGCATATGAGGTAAATGTTGAGCTATGCTTTATACAAAGAATGACTGAACTCATGAAGTTACATACATATGCAATGGCTTCAAACAGCTCTTTAAAATGTAAAGCTCTCTCCTTGCTAGATGACTTGCTTCCACGTTGAGCACGCTCTGTCCAAAACTGAAACTCATCATTGGGAGAAAGTATTGCTATTAAAAAAAAATCCAATAGAATAACTTAGAATTTTCTGATTTTTTTACAAATAATTATCAAATATATCAAAGAACTACTAAAATTACAGCATTGATCTCAATATATTTTCATTATCTCCAATAAGCTCACAATTCAACATGTGATCCTACAATGAATTCAGGTTTATTTGAAAATCTATAACAGCAAAAGTCATATGTGCAGGTTGTAACTCCAAGACCATAAAACTTAGATGCTTTAAATCTGGCATGCATACTGAGAGAATACTAGAGGTGTATACCTAGAGATTATATGGTTTGTAAAATACATTAATTAACTTAAATGCAGCCATGCTCAAAGCCAGAAAAATGAGCTACATAGTGCTATTCAGCTATTCAAATACACAGCAAAATCCCTCGACATGAAACCACTAAAGTTTGAAATTACTGGGGAGTAGCAAAAAGGGCACAATTATAGGTCTTCCTGGCCTCTACCATAGGGAAACCTGCCACATAGAGACTGAGACTAGAGGTCCAGTGCTGTCTCACAAAACAGAGGTCAGGGGGAAAGAATCTTACACACTAGGAAAAAAAAGAGCTGCCTACTCATCCTATGCACTTAAGGACAGACCTGCCCTTTGGAGACCTGAGGAGTACACCACGACAACAGGCATGTCTTAAGGTTCCAGCAGCTTATTTAATTTAGAACATGACAGAAACAGTGTGTTCAATGCAGACACTAATATAATCTTGCTTGAAGGATTCGGTACAGATTAAGGGCTATGCCAACTTGTACAAAGCTGGGCGCTTTCACTATTAATTAATGTGAAAACTGACTGAGAATTAACTAGCACAGCAGCCAAGGCTTAACGCTATATATAATTCTGTAAGTGGCACAGCTATATTAATCAGTTGCAGCAAAAACAATTTGTTTTTAGAAATAGTAAAGACTTTGACTTATAATTTTGTGGACTGTAGCCCTCTTCAGCAAATATAAGACTTATTTCAAAGCAAATTCTATTGACTTGAAGTAAACATGCCTACAAATAATGCTCAGAACAACAGATTCTTGTATCTTACACTTTTTCTATAAGTGGTAAGCTTTAATTACCTTGAACATCATCTTCCCGGTATTTAGTGCCTGTGTAAGAAGTATCAGTCCTCCTCAAAACAGAACCTAAACCAGCCTCCAACTCCTGTAGAAGATTCTGGAGTTTGGGATCAAAATCTCTACTCCATTTCTCATCCTGCAAATAGATTTCAAGAGCTATGAATCTCATATTGCAATTGGGTAATATGTTCTTAATACTAAAAAGATTACAATAATAAAATATACAAACGTTAAAATAAGAACAATACACTTATCATCTAAAACTATACCCAGTCCCCAAAATAGCAAATCACAGTGATAATCAAGGACATAGTGCCAATCTTTAAAAAATCAGCCAATCATATCCTGTAAAATGATTGAACATTATGCCCTCTATCTCTTTAATTTTGTTTTCTGCTGATTTCCTTCCCATTCATCCAATCTTTTAATGTTTTCACAGAGGGAAGTTATTCCTCTATTACCAAGCCATCATACTGGCTCAGCATTATGCTCTTGTCATTCTCTTCTTCTGCCCCTGGGTAACAGCATCAAATGCCATAGTATTTGTTCCCAGTTGTACACTTAAGCTATTTTTTCTTCGCCCATTTGCAAAAATATGGCCTCTCCCTCTGTTCCTGAAACGAAACCTCTGATGTATACCCTGGACATCTTTCACATTAACAAGGTACAGCTCAAGCAAGAAAGAATAACTCACACCAAAATGGCAAGGCACAATGCTTCCACCACACACAGGTCATGAGCTGCTAATGAGATTAACTATGGCAATCTTCTCTCTCATGTTCCACCATCACAAGTCAGCCCCTTCACCTCTCCCCAATGCTCTGCTGCCAAAATTATTCATCCTCTCCTCTTTAAAACCCAACACTGTTTTGTTGTATGCTGAGAATTCCAATATAAAATTCTGGTCCTTACTTTTAAAGGGGAGCAGAGTCAGGTCGCAATACATCTCCTTCTCCTGAACAACTTCATCAATTCAATAATTATCAAATGATTCCACCTTTTCTCTCTTGCTGCCTCTTATATGTGTAGTTGCCGTCCACATCTCTGTGACTTTTTTTTTTCAAATCCTTCCTCACTAGCCACCTTTTGTTATGGTGTGTTTGGTATACTGCAGTTTCCCATGCCTTTATGTAACTATGTTTCCAAAAACTCTATATATTTATATATTCATCTAGAATAAATGTATCTTTCAACACTAACCCCTGCTTCCACTTTCTTTTTCTTCCTCTGTTGTTTCCCTATGTGAATTTTAGAAACTCAGGGCAAGGACCTATCCACTTTTACTACGAAAAGTGTTGTTTGCTTGTTTATTGTATTTACAATTGTTCATAATGTATCAGGGGTTCATAACATCAGGTTCACTGAATTCTAGCAGGTCCATGGATAGATTTCTAGGAGACCATGAACTGTTTTCAAAACATGATTTCCTTTTCCTCTCTGATTTCACTCCTGTTCATTTAAATTTTTCCTGTGAAACTGTTCATTGCATTCTTTTCATTCCAGACCTGTCTGCATCAAGGAAATCAATTTTCGATGTAATAAAATCAATTGTATTCAAAATTTTGTGCATACAAGTTTGTATGTGTTTTTCTAGAGGAAGGGGTCCTCAGCTTTCATCAGATTCTTAAAGGTATCGATGACCCAGAAAGGTTAAAAACCACTGACACAGATAGATCAATAATCATAATGACACACTGCAAGATTGGGTTTTACATGGAAGTAAATTCCATTAATTTCAGGGACATTAACTTCCAAGCAACTATCCTTAGGTCTGCAAAGAATGCCCACTCTGGGAGAAAGGCAGCATATAAATACGATAACTATAATAAAATAAAATATATTAAATAAATAATCAAACAGATTTATAGCAAACTTTTAAAACATGTTAACTGCAGAAATATATAAGCATTATGCATTTTCATTCAAAACTAAAAGAACTTATTTCAGTTAACTACATAGTTGGGAAAGGCTACAGTAAAAGAATAGCAGGGTGCAGTTATTTGAGTGTTGGACTACAATTTGAGACCAGGATTTGAATCCCTGCTCAGTGACCTTGGGCAAGTCACATTCTCTCAGCCTTGGAGGAAGGCAAAGGCAAACACCCTCTGAACAAATCTTGCCACCAAAACCCTATGACAGGTAAGTCTTAAGGTTTCCATAAGTCAGAAACAAATTGAAAGCACACAAAAACAACAAATAGTGAAATGAGATAATGTGGTCACTACTGAATGGGGGGCAAATCCTGCAAATGTATTGATTTAACATGAATTCTCACCTTCAACAACACTGGTGCAAATACCTGCCGCACTGCTTGATAAAGCATATTGACAGGAGAATCTAGCATAGACGATACAAGAATATTGCTGTGAAGGTTGTCTTCTGTGATAACATCTGGTCGTAGCTTGAAGAATACCAACATTTTATCTTCTGAATTACCAGCTTCGACCTGCATGATGAAAGAAACATGAATACTGACATTAACTGCAAAAACAAACATCTTATTACCACTGTGAAATATTTAGAAATTATTAATGCTACCATAGGTAGTGTACAAAGACTAAACTGAAGTGTTTCCTGCTCAGATATTCATAGCCAACAGCAGTCACTTCCCCATACTCCAACAGATTCCCAAACCATACAAATCTATCACAAAGCTGCACCTAAGCTCTTAGGATGTGACAGGCTACAATCCTAGGAGCATGCACCTCTATATGTTTATTTGGAGTTAATATAATTGGTTCAATTGTCCTTTAATATTCTATTGTATTTTGTTTATACCTGTATTTTAACGCATTTAATCAAGTTGTTAGACTTTATGAACCACAAACCCTGGGAGTACATAAATGGAAGAAATAAATGGCAACCTCACAAGCATATAATGCTAGTTCAAAAAGGCCTAATATGTTAGCCAATTAGCTTGACAACAAGATACCTTATTGGAGACACGAATCTGATCATCTGAATGCTGCACACACAAAAGAAACTCGTTGCCATCATCCAAGAAGTTGGCCAGTTCAGGGCTCGAAGAGAGAGGGGCAAGGCTCGTAAATGATGAAAGCCCAAAGTAGTTTGCCGCAGTGGCTGAAATGAAGACCTTCCTTTTATCTCCATCTCCATCTCCATCCAGAGGCATGATGTCAGTAGAGTGTTGGGCTCAGCCTGGAAGAACAAAGAAAAGCAGATCTGCATCAGAGAGAAATGAGAGAAAAGTGATCTTCCCATATGGAAAGAGACTGAGGCCATTTCCTCACGAGACTGTTACAGCGCTATGATTCCATTTTTAACATCCTATGGAATCCTGGGGTTTGCAGTTTAGGGAGGGCTCATGCGGAAATGGCCTGAGAAAAGAAAAATATTTCCAGCAGAGAATAGCTGTGTATCACCACTTCCAACCTGCCCATCAGCCATGGTTTAGGTCCCACTTGGGCATACAGTACTAAGGCAAGAAGAAATGAGACACAATTTGTTTTTTGAAAATATTTTTATTGAAAATTTAATTTTAAAAATTAAAAAAAAAACCTTCCCACTTCCAAGCTTACATTGTCCAGTTGAATCTGCTTATTTTCATTGTGTACATACATAGTTTCTGCTTAACAAAGAAGAGAACAATTACATTATTCCTTTTTTCATTTCTTATACCTTTATATCTTTAACCAATCCAAAACTTCTCCCCATTCCCTTTCAAAGTTCTGAAGAGGTTTGTTTTTCAAAGAAAATGTTAGTTTTTCTGTCTGTACTACCGTATATCCAGAACTTTTAGTTTCCATTCATCTATATCAATATATTTCCTTTCTTTCCAATGTTGCACATATATGAACCTTGCAGGAATTATTAAATACAATAATATCTTCTGATGACATCTTATTTCTCTTTGTTGCCCTAACATATTTGGTTTCATTTCAAAATTCAAATTATAGATTTTTGGATTTCATCATGTATCACCTTCCAAAAATGTTTTGCTATCCTACAAGTCCACCACATATGAAAGAAAGACCCCACCTTTTCATCACATTTCCGACATCTTGCATTTCCACTTTTAGTTATTTTTTGTAATCTTTCTGGGGTCATATATCATCTATGCAGCATTTTATGAAAATTCTGTCCTAAATTTAGGTTCGGCGTAAATTTTATATCAGTTTTCCATGTTCTCTCCCAAGTTTCTAACTCAATTGAGTGTCCAATATTCTATGCCCACCCAACCATTGTGTCTTTGACAACTTCTGGTTCCATTTCTCTTTTCAACAATAATTTATAAAGTTTGGAAATTCTCTTCTTCTGATCACCCTTCATCAATAAGTCTAATTCATTTTCTTTTCTCTCAAATCCATATAATTTTTGATCCATTTTAAATCTCTCTTTGAGTTGTCTCCATGGGAACCAGTTTAGCTCATGTCCTACAGCCTTTAATTCTTCTGCTGTGCACATTCTTGGCTTATCCCCTTTCCCTTTCAACAGCTCTTGATATGTTAAAGAAATGAGACACAATTTGGCTGATACTGGGACACTGCAGGGGCAGCCAGCTAGAATATGGAACAGAGGGGCTGGAAAGCAACTGGAACAGCTAGGAGTGGGGAGGCATACAAAGAAAAAAGCTGGGAAATGAAATGCACAAATATAAATGGGTGAAACCCAGAATGAAAGCAGTACATGTGAAAACAATCTAGGGGTATCAGTAGATCAGAAGCTCAACATGAGTCAACAGCATGATGCCAATTCAATTCTGGACTGCATCAACAAGATTATAGTGTCCCAGTCAAGGAAAGTAGCAGTGCCACTGTATTCTGCTTTGGTCAGATGTCACTTGGAATACTGTGTCTAGTTGTGGACACCATGGACCAAGAAGGATATTAACAAACATGAACACGTCCAGAGAAAGACAATCAAGATAATCAAAAGTTTAGAAACTAAATCCTATGAGGAATGACTTAGGGAGCTGGATATGTAGCTTAGAGAAAGGAAGACTAAGAGATGACATGATAGTCATCTTTAAATATATAAAGGGGTGTCATGTAGCAGACGGAATAAACTTGTTTTCTTCTGCTCCAGACTAGAAGAGAAATGAATAGATTCCAATTAAAAGAAAAGAGATTTCATCTTAACATTAGGAAGAACTGTTTTACTTTAAAAATTGATCAACAGAGAAACTGCCTGCCTGATGGGAAGACTCTCCTTCTCTAGAGATCTTTAAACAGAGGTTGGAGAGACATGTTTCAGGAATGCTCATTGAGCATCCTGGCATGGCAAGGAGCTGGTCCAGAGGGACCGTGCAATGCTTTCCAATGCTGTGATCATATGACCACCCCTGAAACTCAGAAAATAGAGCAGCAACAGGGGAAGTGGAAAAGAGAGGAAAGAGAGCAGCCCTCTCTGCCACATTGCTCTTAATCCCAATCGGACTGGAAACGACCTATCTCCAGGAGCATTTTCAAATCCCATTGTGAGGTAAATGCTCAAGAGCCCAGATATCAGGGATATGGAAGCCTGCATCTCCTCCTGGCCAGTGTAGAGGCAGAGTTTCTTGACAAGCCCACTCAGCCAGGTCCCATCCCATCCACATGCCATTCCTGCCCCAACTTACTACCTGTTGCACTCCTGCAAGAACTCACTTTCCAGCAGAACTGGAATATGCCCCCAACAGGAACTGCTCTTGCAACAAGTCACCTTCCTAAGATTGTCGTTGTTGTTTGCTGCTGTGTGCCTTCAAGACGTTTCCAGCTTATGGCGACCCTAAGATGAACCTAACACAGGGTTGTCTTGTTAAGAGTTGATCAGTGGCTTGCCTCTGGCTTCCTCTGAAGCTGAGAGAGTGTGACTTGGCCAAGGTCACCCAGTGAGTTTCCAGGGCTGAGCAGGATTGAAGCCCTGTTTTCCAGAGCTGTAGCCCAATACTCAAACCATTATACCCCACTGGCTCTCTTTCCTTGGGTTAGCAGGGTGAAAATTGGGAGCGGACTCCTGTACCTTTAACAACCACATAAGAAAAGGACATTTCAACAGGTGTTGCTTATCGTGCAACCAGATAACAAGCAACAACTGCTGAAACTTCCTATTCTACACAACCATTAAAGGTACAACAGACCTCTCGTTTTCACTTTGGCAGCCCAATAGGTTTCAGAGGTGCTGGCTCTATACAGGATGCAGCCCTCGCCACGTGCCTCTCCTGCACTGACTGAGGTCATTTCCGCACTAGCCTGTTATAGCGCGATGATTCCACTTTCAACCTCCTCTGGACTCCTGGGGTTTGCAGTTTCGGGAGGGGCCGGGCGGCCCCTCCCGAAACTGCAAACCCCAGGAGTCCAGAGGAGGTTGAAAGTGGAATCATCGCGCTATAACAGGCTAGTGCGGAGATGGCCTTATCTTCAGGGACAGCCCGATTCCGAATCCACCAACGCTGACTGCCCGGGGACTCTGAAGTCCACACCACTCACAGGACACTTGGGAGATCAACAGCCTCCTACAACCGGAATGGGGGTGTCCGGTGATGGCGCAAAGAAGTGCTCTGGCGCACTGAAGGCATGTTGGTGACGGACTTTTAAGAAATCAAAGTGCACGAGCAATCTAGCAGCTCTGTGATCTGTGCTGCCCCACGAATGTAAACTCCAGCTGCTCCTGAAGGGGTCGATACTCATCACACAGTATTTAAACAGAGGGAAATCACCTCCGGAAAACAATGGCCCTTTCCGCACTAGGCTGTTACAGCGCTATTATTCCACTTTCAACATCCTATGGAATCCTGGGGTTTGCAGTTTAGGGAGGGGCCTCAAAGGACTCCATAGGATGTTGAAAGTGGAATCATGGCGCTATAAGAGTGCAGAAATGGCCAAAGTGTTTTAACCGAAAACCGTATGAATTACCCTCGAAAAGTCTTCAGAGATCAAGCATACACCACAACAAGCGGCACTCACCGGAAAGCGGCACTTTAACTCCTACATGGAAGGGCAAGGACGGTCTCCTGGTCTCAGAGAAACCGTAAAGTGAGAACCCCTGCCGCTTCGATCTTCCGCCGAAGCCCGGCGTCCGCTCGTTGCTAGGCCCGGTTACTACGGCAACCGACAGCACTGGTGGCTCCGGCCAACTGCCAAGACGCGCGCCAAAGGCCAAAGCAAGCGAAAGCGGCGCGTTCGATCGGTGAGATAGGCAATCGCCAGGCGCTTCTCCCTCCAGCCTGTGTTGAGACTAAGGGCATTTCCGCACTAGCCTGTTATAGCGCGATGATTCCACTTTCAACCTCCTCTGGAATCCTGGGGTTTGCAGTTTCGGGAGGGGCCGGCCGGCCCCTCCCGAAACTGCAAACCCCAGGATTCCAGAGGAGGTTGAAAGTGGAATCATCGCGCTATAACAGGCTAGTGCGGAAATGGCTTAAGTTGCGCGCGAGGGGAAGAAAATACCTGAACTGCAATAGATATGTGCTCGCCTTTTAAATAGCCAGCGCACTTTGCAGTTACTTCCACTGCAGAGAAACATTAAATCCTTGTTCTGAGATAGCTTTGGGGCAGAGAGAAATACTGAAGACATGACTTTAAACGAAGCACACAGTTCTTTATCCAAAATTCTTCCATGACAGATTAGGTTGGAAAGCATTTTCAAGGATGGGAATCACCCGCGGCCCTCCAGATGCAAGTTCTAGCAGTCCTAGCCAATGGTGAGGAAAGCTGGGAGCTGCGATCCAACAACATCTGGAAGACCATCATGAATCCCATCATGGGGATAGGTTAGCCTTAGGGTAGCTCTAAGTCGGAAATGACTTGAAGACACACAACAGCAAGGTAATGCATTTCAGTTCCTAGAAGGGTGAGCTGTGCTGTCTTTTCAATGGCCATTTCCGCACGAGCCTGTTATAGCGCGATGATTCCACTTTCGACATCCTCTGGAATCCTGGGGTTTGCAGTTTCGGGAGGGGCCCGCCGGCCCCTCCCAAAACTGCAAACCCCAGGATTCCAGAGGATGTCGAAAGTGGAATCATCGCGCTATAACAGGCTCGTGGGGAAATGGCCAATGAAAAACTCTGATCATCTTGTACTGCTTAATCATCTTTGGACCCGGGTGCCCATTCCTCCCACTGTACCTCAGACCCATTCCTACAGGCACACACACCCAAGCACATTTTGATATTTACAGTTTTTCCATTTTTTGCGAGGGTCCTGAGTCCCTACCCCTAGTAAATGCGGGGGACAACTGTAAACCCTTTTGCATGCATACGCTAACATAAATTAGAAACCAAAAAAAAACCTATTTTGGAAGCACCGACCTGTCACACTCATGCTCACAACAAAGTCCTCTGACACTTTACAGACACACAAATGTACGAGCCTTACTGGACTATCCTCTAGTCCAGTGGTTCTCAACCTTCCTAATGCCGTGACCCCTTAATACAGTTCCTCATGTTGTGGTGACCCCCAATCATAAACTCATTTTTGTTATATTTATTTATTTATTAGTTAGTTAGTTAGTTAGTTAGTTATTTCCAACATCAAATAGATTCGAAACACTGCCCTAAATCACTGCTCTGGATAGACTTCTAATGCCTAAAAACTGGTAACCCTCCCCCCTTTTTTTAAGCACAGAGAGCGTCCATCAATGCCAGAATTAAGGCAGTAGTTCTAGTTCTGAATGTTGGGTTTCCACAGTTCAAAAAGCCAGTCACTCCCAAAGGCAATGCCGAAACAGCCCACATTTTACACGAGGCGCAGGGAGGAAAGGACAGGGAGAGAGGAAAGATGGCGGCAGCATAAGCAGACGCGTTTTGTTTCACTCCCTCCCTTCCTCCCTCCCTTAAAGGGAGTGCGGACGCTGAACATACAAAAAGCGAGGAATGCAAGACAGTCAGGGCGAAGAACACAACGCGTGCATGTGGCAAGCGCCAAGGGTCCACGCACAACAAAAGCGAGAGGAGAAAGTCATCCTGGCTATTTCTGCACTAGACTGTTATAGCGCTATTATTCCACTTTCACCATCCTATGGAATCCTGGGGTTTGCAGTTTGAACCCCAGCGCAGGGGTCTCAGAAGCACTGTTCCCATTGGCTGTGCGGCCACCTTCTTTTAAAAGGGGGGCAGGATTGAGGAGCGGCGACCCCTGTGAAATGGTCGTTCGACCCCCAAAGGGGTCCCGACCCCAGGTTGAGAACCACTGCTCTAGTCGCTTACGTCTCAATAGACATTGCTGTCTTTCAGCTTGTTAAGAGCTGACTCGCAAATAAATGTGTCTATCCGGAACTCATCTAAAATATAAAAGTTAAAATGTGTTTGTCTGTGGCAGGCAAAGTCCTCAAATGATCCGCTGCCCAAGAAATTTCTACGGAATCCTGGGGTTTGCAGTTTAGGAAGGGGCCTTTAGAATTCTCAGCCAGACAAGAATTGTATATGCGAGGTACTGGAAAAGAGAAGAAATACCAGAAATGCAGGAATGGATCCAAAAGGTATTAGAATTTGTTATGTTAGAGGAGCTCACTTATAACCTTCGAGATGAAAAACAGATGAAGAAAGTTAATGAACTGAAGTCAATAAAAACTATAATAGTAGAGAAATGGACAAAGTTATGTGCTGGGGAGTAATAGTAGAAGATGGTTTAAGATATCGTTATAATAATAAAAAAAGAGAGAGAGTTTATGTATACTAAAATATGTAAGTTGAGAAAGCCAGTCTAAAAAGATAATTTGGTATTTGGTATTTATCGGGATCACGAAGGGAAAACTATTATAGAGGTTCCAACAAGGGGTGAGGGGAAGTTACAAGAGAATTGGAAATTAAGAATGTAATGCATTAAAAAAGCGTGTTTTTTTAATTTATGAAATGTTTATTGTACAGCTATGATATGGACGTTTTTTAAATATTTTTTGTTTTATAAAAATAATAATAATAAAAAAAAAGAATTCTCAGCCAGAGAGCTCTTGGGCCTCAGTCAACTGTGTATGTCTCAAATAGGCCCATTGCTATGGCGATGAGGCCTAGCAACAAAGAGGAGGGCAGTGTATTCCCTTAGGAACCCAGCTTCTCTATGTTAATAACTCTGACTACAGATTGGATTGGGGAATATGGGGGAAAGTTACAGGAACTGGACAAGGCACTTTGGGGAATTAGAGACACAGGATCTCAAATCTTTCTAACAAGTAAATAATAAATAAAATCCCACACAACACTGGGTATACAGGCTAGTTCGTTATAGGAGGGGCTGGCAACTGTGAGCGTCCAGTGGTATTTTTTTTCAGCCTACAATTCCCAGCATTCCTCACCCTGGTCTATACTGGCTAGGGCTGATGGGACGAGAAGTCCAGCGCTGTTTAGAGCAGGGATTCTCAACCTTCACTGTACCAGAATTTTTTTGGACTTCAACTCCCAGAAGTCCAAGCCAACATGGCCAATGACCAGGAATTCTGGGAGCTGAAGTCCCAAAAAAACCATCCAAAAGATCAAAGCTTGAGCACTACTGGTTTAGAGGTCACGGTTGCCCACGTCGTCACTATAGGCTCACGACTCCTGTCTGTCACAACTCCCTGCCCCACCTTCCCTCCGTTGCGTCACGACGCCCCGCCCCAATCCCGCCTCGGGGGCGTGGCCATCCTCTTTGTCCCCACCTCCGTCTGTTAGCTCCGCCCGGAGGAGGCGGGACGAGGCGAAGTGCCGGCGGAGGCGCGCGGCTGTCACTTCCTGCTCCCGCCTCTCCGCGTCAGGGCGGCGCGGCGCGCTCGCGCCTCCTCCTCCTCCTCCTCTTCTTCTGTTCCTTGCCGGCGTCGGCGCGGCTTTTTACCTCAGCCTCGAAGGTACCCCGCAGAACAGCCGCCCTCGCCAGGCTTCTCCCGCCGGGCGGTGAGGGCGAGGGCGCGAGGGGGAGGAACCCGGAACGAGAGGAGAGCCGAGCGGGCAGCCACGGCGAGGGCGGCAGCGTTCGCCGCTTCTCCTCGACCGCCGCTGCCTCACGAGAAGGAGGAGGCGGCGGCGGCGGCCAGAAGGGGCCACGCCGGAGGGCCCGAATCCCCTCGCCGCCTTCTGCGGTGAACCGGAGAGATGCCCGTGAAAAAGAAGCGCAAATCTTCGGGGCAGGCGGGCGACGAGACCGGCCTCAAGAAATGTAAAATCAGCAGGTACAGGATCTCCGGCCAGCCAGGCCCAGCAGTTTCATGGGTTAGGTCATTCCCGCACTGGACTGTTACAGCGCTATTATTCCGCTTTCGACGTCCTATGGAATCCAGGGCTTTGCAGTTTAGGGAGAGGGGCCTTTGAGGCCTCTCCGTAAACTGCAAAGCCTTAGATTCCATAGGACGTTGAAAGCGGAATAATAGCGCTATAACAGTCCAGTGCGGAAATGGCCTCAGACTCCGCCAAGGGAGGGAAGGTGGGAATGGAGCCATTCGTGAAAAGAAGGTGACCCCTTCCCTCCCCCCCCCGCAGCGATACCACACACTAGTGCTGGCATATGTACCAGAGGGTTGGTAAGGTGCCATCTGTTGTCATCCTGGCCCCTTTCTCTGCAACTAAAGTGAAGCTTATGTAATAATTCTGTATTATTCCGTTTTCGTGTTTTTCTGACCATTCTCTCTAACCCACTTTAGAAACAGTTTAGAGCTCAAATGATTTGGGTCAGAGAAATCTCTCACCTCTCCCCCAGTTACAAGGATGGTGCTGCATAAAAATATATACCGTATTGCAAAACATCCCGATCAGTTGTTATATTCTCCTGTGCCGGGAGAAAAATGGGATATTAAATCAGTCAGTGGTGATTCCAAGGGATGTGCCTTCTCATCTGAGAAGTGTATAAAGGAAGCCATTTATGTCCATGTGAATTGCCTCTCTAGGCCTCGTAGGAACGTTATTTTATTTATTTATTTAATTTATCTCTTACCTTTCTCTGAATGGGACCCATGGCAGCTCATGATATGCGTTAAAGCCTAATAATTACAAATTAAAAGATAATAAACCAAACTGCCATATTAGAGCTGTAGTACTTAGAAACAATATAAAGTATCGTTTTAAGAGTGTGACAACTACAAACCTCACTAAAGATCTTTCTACATGGTCATTTTGTCACAACTTTTTTGCACTGTGTACTCTAACTATCTCTCCAGAGTTTCAGACAGGGGTTCTTTCCCTGATCATTGGGAACCTTCTGCATGCAAAACATACCCTTTGCATCAGAGCTTCAGCCTTTGACCTCTGAACTCATGTCAAACTATGCAATAATTCATTCATATTATGCCAGTTAGTGCAAGGAACCAGATTCTGACAGTTGTGAGAACCTCCTCCCCTTTCAGCTTTCAAGTCATTACTTTGTATTCAGTGATCTTAACCTTCTGGAGCAATCTAAGACAAACATTCTGATCAAGGAATATATTATAATTTTCCATTGAGTATTTCACAACAAAAATTGTTCTCGTTTCAAGTTTCAGCATGCCTGGTCTGGGCAGGAGCAACTTTATCCTCTACCTTCCATCTACTTGCCCTCTTCAGTTAATGTTGTGCACCATAGAAATGGAACTATGAGTCCAGAAGCTCACTTCATTTCCCAGAACTTCCCTTCTGTCATTTAACATAGCCACTTCTTCCCAGTTACTGTCCACCATTTTCACATGTGGACCATGATGCAGGAAAGAGCTGTTCCACTTACCAGCCATCATGAATGTTTACTGTGGCTTTTGACAGTAATCTCCCTTTAGTGTATTTGTCAGCACTGGAGGAAGTAAGTAGAGTGGCTGTGCATCCAGCGTGGATGGGATTGACTCAGTGGAGGAGGTGTTGTTAATATACCTTTAAAAATGTGTAACTTGAGAATGGTAGCAAATACCATTTGTTGTATATGGCTTGAAAGGCAACCATTTACAGATATTTGTCAGTATGCAGAAGCAGTGATCTCTTTGAAAATGAATTTGTAGATTCAACACATGTTTACTGTTCTGCTTTTAGTACATTCAAAACTGGGTCCTGTCTGAAATGACAGTGGCCATCAGAATCTTGCTACTGTTCTACTAACCTCCCTTGCTTGATACTACGTGGAGGTTAGGAACACACAGGTTTTTTCCCCATCTATTCTTTAGAGATGAAAACTGGGTCATTTACCTGAGAGCAAAGCCCATTGAACAAGTGGAGTTTACTTTTGAGTAAATATGCAAGAAATTATGTGTTAGACTCACAGGGGTGACTTTTTTTAAGTCTGACTCTTTGAACAAATCCGTTAAGACAGCATGTAGCAAACAGGTGCTGGCTTAGCTTCTGTTGAAAACCTCCGAAGAATGACGTTATGCAACCTTTCCAGCTATCTTGTTTTTCATGCTACACTTACTTTGTGTTGCTCTGGAAATCTAGATGAGATGGCTTTTAATGTCAGACAAATGTACAACCATTAATTCCATCAGTTATGGTAGCAGTACTGATTATCCTGCCCACCTTAGGACAGTATGAGTTCCTGATAGTTTCTTTAGTGTAAGAAGTATGCATTTAATCGTATTGCTTATGCAGACTTGCATGTTAGAACATGAGCTTCTCATTGCCATGTTCAGCAAGTTTGGAAAGGCATGTTTTGTTTCACATGAAGTAAGAACCTGTCTCTTCTACAGATGTCAAGAACAGTAGTGTTAGGTAGTAAAATCTAATTTCCATTAGAGCCCTTATTTTAGATAAATGTCTAAACATTTGCGCACACCATTATTTGTGTCTGTACAGGTAGACTCTTGTTTAGTCCACTGTTCATGAATTAAGCTGTTAAAACTTGCTGCAGGCAGTTAAGCAAAAATGTATTAAACCAAAGGCAAGACATAGCACCTGTTCAACTGGTGTGATATAACAGGTACGCTGCCATTGTAGAAATGGAGCATAGAAGTAGTAGCATGAATGTTTGGGATTGGGATTCTGGGGCTAAGGATATAATCAAATACAGTTAAAATTAAATTGCAACCCAGTGAGCCCTTTTCTCTCTCAATCATCCTCTGCACCGGTGGATTCAGCAGTCACCTTTCCCAAATTCTATTACACATGCTTCCTTATAGCTTTCTGTGGGAAGATTTCCGTAGACGAACTGAGGGTAATATAAGTGGTGGAACTGAGGTACACCTGGAGCATGACTGATAAGTCATTGCAGTAGAAGTAGTCATTTATGATTAATAAATACATCACCACTGCACCTTAATTGTATAGCACCCTCAGTGTCCATGATGTTTTAAAGTAGAGATGGAAGAGATCCCTGCTCTGAGGGTCCTACACTCTATAAATTTAAACAGAGGGAAAAAGGAAGGGGATGTAGGTTGTTTTGCACATACCTAAACAGGGCTGAGTGCTATCTGATATGGTTGTCAAAGTTGCCAGCTCATCTAAATCAACCAACCATGTATATATTCTATAAGGATCATCAAAGTCTTCACAGTAATCTTGCTGTCAGTTATTCTGCAGTAGACATACAATTTAGTGACTTAATCAAAGGTTTTAAAAATCAGTATATTAAATTATTGTTCCAGGTGCTTGCACTACTGCACCAAACTGTTGAAATGCTTCACTGCAATAACATGAAGTGCACTGTAGCACTGTCTTGACTTTTACAGTCCCCCTATCAAAGGGGTATGAATATTGAGTGTTGCCAAGGATTCTGAGTTTCCATTACCGCTGAAGATTTCTTTAGAAATTAAACTGACAGAACTGTCATTATGGGGCCTCTAAAAATAATTAACACACTATAACATGAGCTTTAAATAATTCAGTAGCCAGCCTTATACCAAACAAGGAACCAAGTAACTTAACTTTTTTCATTGCTGCCAAGTTTTAGTTGCTTTGCTGTGTGAACACAGAATAAGAGAGAGAGAGTTTTCAGAAGCAGCAGGTTCAATAAAAGTAATCTTGTTTTTTGAAATACTGCTCCTTAAAGCACTAATAGATTCCATCCCCATTAGGAAGCTAGACAGGAGTCCCCATTTATCTAAAGGACAGAGAAGTTAATTCATTTAAGTATGTTCAGTTCAGAATAAGTTATTATTTGAGGTCAGGGTGGCCTCAGCCTATGCTGATCCTATGAATAAGCACTCCCCAAGTTCTATAGAAGATCTCAGAGGTCCCTAGTCATCAATACTATTATTATTATCAATAGACGTGCTCAGTTTTTGCAGAAATGGGGCCATAGCTTTCTTGAGTCAATCCACGTGTAAGTCATTTTTCGTCTTTTCTTACTGCCTTCAATTTACACAGCATTGTCATTTTTTTCCAGTGGGTCATATTGTCTAAAGTGTCTAAGGTACATATATTTTGGCGTCTAGTGTCTTAATTTAGTATCTTAATTAAGTCTTAATTTGCTCTAAATTTGCTCTCATTTGTCTCTTGGCAGTCCACAGTAGCTGTAGAACTCTCCTCTAGCACCACATTTCAAAAGTCGATTCTCTTAGTGCCCAATTTCTGCACTGCCCGGTTTTCACAATCATACGTAGAAACTGGAAATATTCTGGCATGGATAATTCTGACTTTGGTATTTCTGCCTTTGAGGATCTTAATCAAGTTCCTTCAGAGTTGCTTTCCAAGTCCTAGTCTTCGTCCACTTTCTTGACTACAATGTCCACTTTGAATAAAGACCAAGCCAAGGTACAGAAAATCTTATTTCTGTGTCTTCATCATCAACTTCTAAAGTTGTGGAAATCAGTGCTACTCAAAGTAGTGCTCTGTGATTCAGTGCCAGTCCATGAGCCACAGGCTGCTGCCCTACAGTGAGTTTCTAGGAAAGAAACATTTATGGCCAATAAGCATAAATACAGTGCCATTTCGTGGTAGACTGGAGGAAAAATCCTGCCAGTCCTCAGTATCAGCTTACAAAGCATTGTATAAATCATCTGTGGTCATTGTTAAATTAGTTTTCATAGTATTCACGCATAACTCTGTTTATGCAATTTCTTCCTTAAATTTTATCAGTTCCCTGTGTTTCCTTTTTTCTGCTAGTAATAGTGTTATTTGCATATCCTGAATTGCTGGTAATCCTTCCCCTAGTTTTCACACCTCCTCTCTATGATTCTAATTCTGCTTTGTGGATAATTATCTTCTCCATAAATTCAGCAGATTGGGTGATAAAATGCAGCCTTGTTGTACTCATTTGCCAGTTGGAAACCATTCTGTCTCTCCATATTCAATCCTGACAGTTGCTTCCTGTACAGAGTATAGATTATGCATCAGGACAGTCAAATGAACATGGCACACTAATTTCTTTTAGTGTGATCTGTAGTTTCTCAAGATCTATTTTCCAACCTGAACATTTGTGTTCGAGTTTCTGGCCCTGTTTCTGTCATCTTTTCCTTCTCCTCTGTCCATAACTGTTCCAAGGGTTTCATCCATCATCCAGTGAGGCTTTCCTTTCTTTTTAGCAATAGACAGTGTCTTTTTCCATTCTTCCCAGACAGTGCTCTTTGTCTAGAGTGCTTTTGATTCTTGGTCAGTTAGGCTTAGTAGTGCATATCTATTCTTTTTAGGGGCTTTAAATGCTCCAAAGATGTTCTTTAGATTGCCTTTAGGTGATCTGCCTCTAAATTGTCATGTCATGATCCATATAGATGAAATGTCCCTCAGTATCCACAGCATCAGGTGTTGTTCCCATATGCAGATATCCAGTGCTCATGAGAAACATTTGACCTGCTAGGGCTTTCTCTAAGCTGGAGTGATTGTAGAATTGTACTTCTTAAAATAATTAGTCATCTTTATTAAGTACACTTTGTGCAAACTTAATTTCTTAATTAAAACATACAATGTAATGGCAAGCTATGTCAGCCTTCATCCTGTCTCCAGACTTGTAGACTTTTTTAGTTTGGCTGTCAAAGTAAAAACAAAATCTGGGTCTGTTTTGTTCTTTTTTTGGTTGTTTAAATTGTGGAAATGTTACAATACTGACACTATTATAAATAGTGTGGGAGTTTGAAAAGGACAGATGTAATTAGGACTGTGTAAAATATATATTTTTAAAAAGTGAAAATTCATTTAAAGAAACATTCACTGTTTAGGAAAGGGGACTGTATTGTTTAATAATTCATTATTGGGAACATGTTCTCCAGAATAATAATGTAATAAAAAAGAACTATGTTGTGTCTTCACAAGCTACTGCAGGTCACAAGCTTCTAGTAAAGTGATAAGTGGTGAAGAGCATTTTTCAAGCAAGAAGTGCCTGGCATGGTTTTATGAATATGCAGGTATGAACCTGATACAGACTTAAAATCTAATTTTCTTTCAATTCATTACTGATAACAGCTGCTTGAGTGTAACCTTCCTCCTTTAGTTATTCCCTTCTTTCATGTGTTTGTGTATGTTCTCAGTACCCATTTCTGGGTATCGTTTCTTTATTGGTAATAATGAGTTTGAAATTACTAGTAGTCTTGTGTTTTACTAGCTGGCAGGTGAGTTTTGAATTTTTGAAACAAACAAAAATCACACACTGCAGTTGACACCAAATAATTACAAAAGCTAAGAAGCTGTCAGTAGTTTGATAAATGTTTGTCCTTCCACAAGTCAATCTACTACTTCTTAAATTTTAGGTGCTCAAGTTTCTGTGTGTTTTCAGATTCTAGCTACAAGATGAGACATACTTTGCTTTGCTTCTTTAGGGCTGTATCAAGTTAATGTACTATTTAAAATGTCAATTTGTTAGTCCCAGGCAAAGATGAAAGGAAGAGTCCTTCCTTGCCTAAAATGATGCTCAGGTAATTGGCTGCTTAGAACTAATATCATAAGCCCAATTGCTGAAATGTTAGTGGGTCCTAAAAATACAAAATGGGGCAGTACCCTAACTAATTACTTTCGAATTTGCAAAGCAATAAGAACATGAAACCACACAGGAAAAACACCAGTTCAAGGTGAGCATATTGCACTCTGAATTGCTGAATTCTGTGCTATTGTGTCTTTGTGTGCAAGTGAATAACAGACCTGTTGGTATAATCAGATAAGGTGCACTTTTCATTTAGCTTGTTTAAACCTATCTGCTTCCACAGGAAGGGGTTTAATTTAAGTCTAAATTAAACACTGTAGATGATCCCCAGGTAATTGCCTCTGTTTGTTAGTTAGTTAAAGTCTGATAAAATATTGTCTCAGATGAGTGGAATTTCAAATGGTCCAGGTATACAATGAATTGTTAATCTGAAGGCTGTGGTGCTTCGGCATGCGCTCTTGATTCACTGTTGCATTCTTGAAGCAAATATGTCCGAATGAATCTTAATATATAATGGAATAATGATTTAATTCTTTGCACCTAGAATTATGTATATGTTGGTTGATGCCCATGTAAGAGCCCCAGTTTGTTGAATATCTAAGCAGGGAAGGGTGATCGGAGGAGGTTTGCTACACGGAGGTAATTCATGGGAGACCTTCCCTACATTTGCTGCTTCCATTGGGGCAATCCAGACGGATGCATGCTGTCAGTCATGGTCTGGTCTTGGGTGAGGAAAGAATAATTTTTATATGTGATACCTTAGCATGATTTCTTTGTTTTGAAGGTGAGGATGAAGTAGTTGGACCTGAGGGAATGGAGAAATTCTGTGAAGACATTGGTGTTGAACCTGAAAATGTAAGTTTATTTAGCAAAGAGTATTACACCATTTTCTGAAAATAAGTAAACTCAGGTTTTCAGATTACACCCATAAATATCTGTTCCCCTTGTATCGTGTTCCCTTTTCTTTGATCTTAAATGAACACTTACTTAGACTTGTTTTCTGAAGTCTGTGTTCCTCATTTAAGTGCAGTGAGGAAATCAACACACTGTCACCTTTTTTCTGACTTAATGTTATGAAATATACAGGCATGATAGTTGCCTCAGGAAATGAAGATCATTGTATTTCAGGCAAGTATAGAAGCAGAGAAGTTTTGAGCCATCTCTATAAAAGGTGAGGTCTTTTTTAAAAAGATGCCCCTGTTTCCTCTGTTTTCTCACTGAGAAAGCTAAGCAGAAGATGCACTCAGATGTTGCTTCTGTTTAATTGTTACCTTCTCTCTACTGGGTTGGCAAACTAAAAGGGATGGAGTTGATGCAAAGGGCAAGGCTTGTTTCAGGATCTAACTCTTGATGGAACTCAACATACCTAATATTTAAGGAGTTGGCCAGGAGACAAAAGGGGGGCGAGGCTAGATCAAGACTTTGGTGTCAGCCATTGACTTAACAAGCAGTTTGGTGTAGGGCATATCAATTATACCTTACAAAGAGAAGAAAACTCACTGAACATCTGAACATCTTCAAATGCTCCTAAAAGTACTTCAGAGAACTGTGATAAAATTATTCCATGATTAGAAGCTGGAAATGTCAATATAAAACTTCACACACTCTCCTTTGCTTCTCTCACCTTGTGTTAACTACATTTAAAGTGACTGTGAAGTTCACAGGTATATCAAATTAGGACAAAAAAAATGCCCTCCATCCTGTATCTGAAGCCTTGAAAATAGCCTACTTTGCTTTATATCCAGGTCACTTCTGATTTGGAGACTGTCCAAATACCCTTAAGTAGGGATATACATCTCAGATATATGTCTCAGCCAAACCATATTCATAGTGCTAAAGTTAAGGAGAAAATTCTTTTACCATTGTGCTGATTTAAAATTGCATATGCATTTCGATCCATTGTAAATTTCCATTGCTATTCAAAAAAATGATTAAATAATCCAAGTGTTTCTTGTAAATAAATATTGCATATTTTTCTTTAATTTTCTTGAACAGATTATTATGCTAGTTTTAGCCTGGAAACTGGAGGCTGAAAGCATGGGATTCTTTACAAAGGAAGAATGGTTAAAGGGGATGACCTCATTACAGTAAGAATTTATATTTAAAATGATCTTCATATGGATCTGAAATTGCAGAATTTATTCTTTCAGTTAGTAAACTTGTTGAAAATAGGATACAGAACCTTTGCCTATAGGTTACCTGTTTGAAAAAGGTATGATAATGCCACTAATAGTTGGTATGGCTTCCCTGTAGTCAGAATAGATGTTCTATGTGTCCTTGCCCTTTTGTGCATTCCTGAGTGACTGCAGGTTCTAAGGTGGATAGGAAGGTGAATATTTAACCCTTCACTTCTCTCCTCGCTATGTTTCTACTTGAAATCTGCCCCAAATATTATTTTCATACTGCATTTCATGCTAATTTAACAATACATATCATGGTTTTGGCCTCAAATGAAGAAATAATTTCTGTTTCCAAACTATTGCAGAGAGCACCATGTCCTTTCATATTTGTCATTTACTAGCACTTTGCCAGGGTGTAGGGAAATTGGGTATTGTAGTATCTTTTCCATGCAGAATTGGAATTGGGAAAACAGGTTTAGAACTGGGAAAACAAGTTTATAGAATCATAGAAATGTAGAGTTGGAAGAGACCACAGGGGCCATCCAGTCCAACCCCCTGCTATGCAGGAACACCCTCAAAGCACTCCTGACAGATGGCCATCCAGCCTCTGCTTAAAAACCTCCAAAGAAGGAGATCCACTACATTCCGAGGCAGCATATTCCACTGCTGGACAGCCCTGACCATCAGGAAGTTCTTCCTGAGGTTCAGGTAGAATCTCCTTTCCTGCAGCTTGAATCCATTGCTCCTTGTCCTGGTCTCTGGAGCAGCAGAAAACAAGCCCACTCCCTCCTCTAAATGGCATCCCTTCAAATATTTAAACATGGCTATCATGTCCCCTCTTAACCTTCTCTTCTGCAGACTAAACATACCCAGCTCTCTAAGTCTATCCTCATAGGGCATGGCTTCCAGGCCCCTCACCATTTTGGTTGCCCTCCTCTGGACTTGCTCCAGGTTGACCATGTCCTTCTTGAATTGTGGTGCCCAGAACTGGACACAGTATTCAAGATGAGGTCTAACCAAAGCAGAGTAGAGTGGTACCAGTACCTCCCTCGATCTAGACACCATACTCCTATTGATGCAGCCGAGAATTGCATTGACTTTCTTGGCTGCCACATTACACTGCTGACTCATGTGCGGCTTGTGGTCTATTAAGACTCCTAGATCCCTTTCACACGTTCTGCTATCCAGCCACGTGTCCCCTAGCCTATATTTCTGTATTCCATTTTTTCTACCTAAGTGTAGGACCTTACATTTCTCTCTGTTGAAATTCATTTTGTTAAGTTTTCTTCTTAATTTAGATCACAGTGTTTAGGGTGAAGTGACAGTGTGGTACTGATACTGATTCATTTCGCAGCAGCATCACCACTTGTTTCTGGAGCTGCCTTCCAACATCACGGGAGTGGTATTTTTATTTTTCCTCCATGTTTATCCTTGATGGTTTTGTCTGACCCACACAGTGTCATAGGTGGTAGACTGATTTTGCCCAGTGCACATATGTCTGTAGAAGAAGTGATCTACTTGTGCATAACAAAAGTACAGTAGAAGTGCTGAATAAGCAGTAGCGGGCTGAATGAAGGCTTGTAACTTTGTGGTGACTGCTTCTAGCTTCTTGATCTCTTTTCCTAGGAAGACTAGGTGGCCTCTCTTCTTGTTGTCCTTCAGATTGCAGGCAAAGATTTTGTTTAATTACAAAAGTGCTGGTGGTTTTAGTGTTGTAGGTAGTTTCACTGGATTTTACTATAGTCTTCTGTGTGTTTTTGCTGTGTTTTGTTTTAATTCTATAAGCTGTCTTGGGTCTCAGTTCTGGGAGGAGAGTGGGAAGAAAATAAAATGATAGTACAGTTGAGAAAGAGGTCCTGATGATATGCAGTTTCTTGATAGTTAGCTCTCTAATAGATCATGTTCATAGAATTAAGGATACTGGTTGTCAGTGGAGGCTTAGGGTGACACCTGTAGCTCGTAGTCGTTTTCGCCCCCAAGCTGATGACCAGCCTTGACTCATCCTTTACAGAGAGATTGATAACCTCTTGACTGGAGTACCACAATAACCATTTATGAGACTGGCTTTGAAGACTACTCAGAATTATCATTTAATATGCAATACAGCTACTAATCTACTAAGCTAAACTACAGGAACATATTTTATCACTTTTTTTTTAAGCTGCACTGGTTGCCTGACATGTCAGGTACAGTTCAGAGTGCAGCTCAGTGCCTGTGACAGTCTAAGTTGCTTGCGTTATCTGCTTTAGTAAACCCATATCTTTCATTCATCATCAGTGGTGAGCAAGATGGCGGACTAATTCCTTGAAATTACAAAGGTGTTCTGCATGCAATAGTACTCCCCTTGATACTACGGGAGTGCTCTTTGATACAAAGCTACCACAGGAGCCCCAGATAACTTGAATGGTAAAGAGATCTTTATGGTCACCTGTGGTTTGTTCACCATCAGGAGTTATTTCTGGGCCTGGATAATATGGAGACATTAGTGCACAGTCTTTTAATTTACCGATTGGGCCATTGCAGTTCTTTCTGCATGAGGCTTCTCTTGAAAACAGTCTGCTCTTAGTGCAGAATGCTGTACTTTGTGTGTTTGGACATGACCAGAAACAGACTCTTATATTTTTTGAGTTTCAAAATAGCTGCACTCCCTCCCAGTGAAATGCTAGGCCTAAATCAAGGTGTTAAAATTGGTATATGAAACCCTAAATAGCTTAGCACCTAAACTCTTCACGTGTTATCCCAAAGGTTCCCTTGAAGTCCTCCAGCAATACCCAAACCTGCATGCAAAAATGGGAAATTAATTAGTTCTAATTAAGAGGGCTGTGAGAGGCAGGGTAACCTAGTGAGATCTTTCCACCAATGTTTATGGGGTCCTTGTAGGAAAACCAGCCAAATATTCAATAGTAAACTAAAATACGTTTATTGAGGGGAATTCAATCATGCATGCACACAAGGTGCAAACAGTCATGCACTCACACAAGAACTAGCTGAAGGAAAGAGTTGATAGTGAGACTTAAGAGAGTGAGTGACAATTACCAGTCCAGAATTGCAGTGAAGAAACAGCAGTGTGACTTAGACTTTCATCTAAGGGCAGTACAAATCAGAATTCAAGGTGACAAATACTGTATCTGACTGCTTAAAAGTGAGGGTTTTTATATGCAGTATTTACCTGGAGGGCATGGGTGTAAATAGCTCTCTGTTGGGGCAAACAGTAGAGTTTGCAACAAATATAGTGGGGTCTGGAATAGGCTAATAGTCTTAGCATGTAGGTAAGAAAGAGTTAATAGCTGGTTTGATAGCTTATGCCATTTGGGCAAGTAGGGCGATAAAGGAATGGACATTGAAGGAGAGAGGTGAAAGGAATAGACCAATCAACACTTCATGTGATCATTGGAGACTCTTTGTCTCAGTGATAGCTCACTAGAAGTACATTAGCACTTGCAAGCTTAACTGTCCTGCCTATGACCTGGCTTGGGCCTGGGGGGCTTCCTTGACTTGCTTACTCACAGGGGGGAGAGAAAAGGCAGAGCTACTTAACACCTTCTTTGCCTCCGTATTTTCCCAGAAGGATACAAGCACTCAACCTGGCGGTAGGGGAGCAGGGGAGGAAGCAGAGGAAATGAGGCACTTAATAAGTAGAGAGGTGGTACAGGAATACCTGGCCGCATTGGATGAATTCAAGTCTCCAGGGCCAGATGAATTGCATCCTAGGATATTAAAACAGCTGGCAGAGGTCATTTCGGAACCGCTTGCTATAATTTTTGAGAAATCTTGGAGGACAGGAGAAGTTCCAGCAGATTGGAAGAGAGCAAATGTTATCCCCATCTTCAAGAAGGGAAAAAAAGAGGACCCAAATAATTATCGCCCAGTCAGCCTGACATCGGTACCCGGAAAGATCCTGGAGCAGATCATTAAGCGTTCAGTTTCTAATCATTTAGAAAACAACGCAATAATCACGAGAAGTCAACATGGATTTCTCAAAAATAAGTCATGCCAGACTAATCTGATCTCTTTTTATGATAGAGTTACTAGCTTGATAGATGAAGGGAATGCTGTGGATGTAGCATATCTCGATTTCAGTAAGGCCTTTGACAAAGTTCCCCATGACATTCTTGCATCGAAGCTAGTAAAATGTGGGCTAGACAGGGCTACTGTTAATTGGATATGTAATTGGTTGACCGACCGAACCCAACGGGTGATCACGGATGGCTGCTTTTCATCCTGGAGAGAAGTGACTAGTGGGGTGCCACAAGGTTCTGTCCTGGGCCCAGTGCTGTTCAATATTTTTATCAATGACTTAGATGAAGGAATAGAGGGCATGCTCATCAAATTTGCAGATGACACCAAATTGGGAGGGGTTGCTAATATGCCAGAGGACAGGATCAAAATTCAAAATGACCTGGATAGATTGGAGAGCTGGGCCAGGGCGAACAAAATGAAATTCAACAGAGAGAAATGTAAGGTCCTACACTTAGGCAGAAATAATGGAATACAGAAATATAGGATGGGGGACACGTGGCTGGATAGCAGTACGTGTGAAAGGGATCTAGGAGTCTTCATAGACCACAAACTGAACATGAGTCAGCAGTGTGATGCGGCAGCCAAGAAAGCCAATGCAATTCTCGGCTGCATCAACAGGAGTATGGTGTCTAGATCGAGGGAGGTACTGGTACCACTCTACTCTGCTTTGGTTAGACCCCATCTTGAATACTGTGTCCAGTTCTGGGCACCCCAATTCAAGAAGGATATTGACAAGCTGGAGCAAGTCCAGAGGAGGGTGACCAAAATGGTGAGAGGCCTGGAAAACATGCCCTATGAGGATAGACTGAGAGAGCTGGGTATGTTTAGTCTGCAGAAAAGGAGGTTAAGAGGGGACATGATAGCCATGTTTAAATATTTGAAGGGATGCCACGTAGAGGAAGGAGGGGGCTTGTTTTCTGCTGCTCCAGAAACCAGGACAAGGAGCAATGGATTCAAGCTGCAGGAAAGGAGATTCCACCTGAACCTCAGGAAGAACTTCCTGACAGTCAGGGCTGTCCGGCAGTGGAATCTGCTGCCTCGGAGAGTAGTGGAGTCTCCTACCTTGGAGGTTTTTAAGCAGAGGCTTGATGGCCATCTGTCGGGAGTGCTTTGAGGGTGTTCCTGCATGACAGGGAGTTGGACTGGATGGCCCGTGTGGTCTCTTCCAACTCTACATTTCTATGATTCTATGATTCTATGATTCTTTGGCCAGCTTGCCTCTTATCTAGCATGGCCTTCAGCCACAGCAATGTATGATTTATATCAGACCATATAAAAGTGAGGGGGGTGCTAACACACCTTGCTCAATAAATATTTGAGAAATTGTTTTCTTTAGTTCAAGCTGAACTTGGGTTTAAGATTGATTGGAGAGGCTGTTTCTGTATTTTATTGCAGTGCTTTTTTGGTGGTAGCACCTCAGCCAAGGATCTTACCCTTGGCAGAAACCCAGTTGCCCCTTTTGATCTGGTCATACAGACACTAGTACATGTTTATGGTGAATAGGCAAGCATTGCATTTATTTCATAGCATTACTATTTATGTCTTTACAACATATTGTTTATTATTTACGTCATTGTAGAATGTGATTTTAACAGGGTTTATGTGCTGGACTGTATTTTTGTAAGTTGTTTGCCAGTCTGGACATTTGATAAAAATTGCAAGATGCAAATAAAATAAATACATCTTTCTCAGGACTTTCCTCAGAGCCATTGCATTAGCAACATAGCAATCTACCAGCGTCTACCTAATCTACCTAACACTGAATCAGATCTTTGTTTCATCTAATCTAGTATTGTCAACTCTGAGTAGCAGTGGTTGCCAGAAATTTCAGAAAGCATATTTTCCTCCACAGGCAAGCTAATTCATTCTACAGTCCTGCTTAGTTTTCAGAATTACTCTTCCAACAAAATGAGGGTAAACAAATTGAAACTTAATCCAGACAAGACAGAGGTGCTCAAAATGAAGCAAATGGATTTTATGCAAAAACCACAAGAAGAAATAAACTTTGTGAAAACATGTTTTTGTGCAAAATAGGTGCTTTTGTACAAAACACATTTTTGCACAAAAATTATGTGTTTATAGAAACAGTGTTTTTGTGCAAAATTGTGTTTTCATGCAAAAATATATCTTTATAGGAAAAAGCAGTTTCCATGTCCTTTTACACAAAAAGCATTAGTTTTTCTCACACACAAAAATGTGGATTACTGGAAACAGTGTTTTCCAAATGAAAAAATTGTTTTCTGCATGAAAAAAGAACATTGTTCTTGCTTAAAAAAATGTTTTGAAAAAAACACATTGAAGAAAAAAAAATCCCGGATGTATTACTGTGCAGAATAACTTCCAGGCAAAAACTGTGCATACGTATTTACTTTCTTTGGCAGTGGACAGAAAACTACAGGAGCAAATATCTTTGCAGACAGAGAAGAATGAAGTTGTCAGAGATTGACATTCCTGCTCCCACTTATCCTGACACCATCTTCATGTTTATCATAGAATCATACAGTTGGAAGAGACCACAGGGGCCATGCAGTCCAACCCCCTGCTATGCAGGAACACACATCAAAGCTTTCCCAACAGATGGTCATCCAGCCTCTGCTAAAAAACCTCCAAAGATCCAACGTTCTATTCTAGCTCAGGTTTATTAGCATGGGTGTATTATTTCCATTATAGCAGCCTTTCCCAGCCTCTTGCACTCCAAATGTTTCTAATGGCAGCTCCCTTTTTCACAGCTAATTTGGCCAGTTAGTAAAGTTTATAGAAGCTGGTCCCAGGAACATTTGGAGAGGCTGCTGGTTGTAGAAGATACTAGAGAATGACTATATACAAGAATGCAGAGGTATGCCCTACACAATCACTGTCTAGGGAGTCTTGAAATGTGTCAAGCCTTGATTGTCTCACCACCGAAAGTAAGAAGCAAGTGTGTATGTCTCCTTCCAACTATGAATTTGTATGTTTGGCATATATCTTCCTTCCTTTCTTTCTTTTTTTTCATTTAAGATGTGACTGTACAGAAAAGCTGCAGAGTAAATTTGATTTTTTGCGCTCACAACTGAATGACATTTCAACGTTTAAGAATATCTACAGATACGCATTTGATTTTGCAAGGGTAAGTGCATCTCCTCTTCAGAAAAAACATGAATTGAGGTGACTAATATTTATGCTCTGAACTACGCTTTCTTTTAATCTAATTAGGATAAGGACCAGAGAAGTCTTGATATTGACACTGCAAAATCTATGTTAGCACTTCTACTTGGAAGAACATGGCCATTGTTTTCAGTATTTTACCAATACTTAGAGGTAGGCATATATACATTTCAAAAAATTAAATGTGTTGGATATTTGTTCTGTGTTATAAATAATTCTACAAAAACTGCCAGCCCACCTCACACTGTTAGTCCTTTCCTTAAACAAGAAGAAATCTACCATCTAGCTTCCAATTGTCTCTTGCCTGCTCACCTGAAAGAGTCCTCTCATAGGGGAACCAGTTGAGAAAGTGGCCATTTTTAAGTTTGACTGCTGTGCACTTATTTTGGAATACCGACCAAAAAGCACAGAGAAGAGTGCCGATATTTTTAATGTCCTTAGATGATCTTGCATGTACTTGTTCATATTTTCAAAAGAAATAAACAGATCTCTCCATAAATTCCACTCCCCTGTATTCCTGTTTAGAAACAAAAGGTATATTTATTAATAGTTGTAAGTGCTTTAGATTGGAAATGCAACATTAGACTTGCGTGACTGCAGAGCTAGGTGATTCTTGCATGTAATAGATTCTGCTTTGTTCACTTCTGCTGCTGGGGTACCTTTGGGAAACTGGCAAGCTTATCTGCCAAAATATTTTCTTTTAGAGCCTGGAAAGGAAAGAACTCCTGTATAAGCCATATTATTCTGTTAAAAGAAGTGGTATCTTCCATATTTCTTACCTACTATTTATGATGTTATTTGCTACCAGCTGCCTTTCCCTATATTTTCATGCCTGCCTTTGTGCCCTATGCAATGTTTTCCCTGTTACTTTGCCAAAAATAGTCTCTTGTTCTAACAGTGAAGCCGGCTCATTTAAATCCACACTAAAAACTGCTTCCTCAATATTTTCATAAACTACTATAATTTCTTGCCTCTGTGAAGAAAAAATGCATGATTCTTTGTGTGATTGTTCCCATATACTACATTTTGTTGGCTGAGACCCAATCTTTTATTGTTCTGTAGCAGTCAAAATACAGAGTAATTAACAAAGATCAGTGGTACAATGTGTTAGAATTCAGCAGAACTGTCCATGCAGATCTTAGCAACTACGATGAAGATGGGGCATGTGAGTATTCTCAGTTTTGTTTTGTTTGAATTTATACATTGGATAAATTTTGGTTTTCAGATGAATACCTCACAATATTTTTAAAAAGCTGCACCAATAAAATTCATACAAAAAAAACACAAAAATCAGGGAACAGATAAGGGCCTTGGGGTAGGAAGCTTATTTGTGAAAGAAGGGAAATATAAAAAAAAAGCCTTAAAGGTAATTTTATTTTCAACAAGTAACCAGATGGGTTAATACACAAAAAGGGTAGAACTCAAGGCAGTAATAGTTCTTAAGTGAAACTATTCTGTGTAGGTTTACTAGATCATATATTCTTAGGCTATTTTAGGAGGCATGGTAGAAACACTTTGCATTTTTCAGAATATGGAGAAGATGATATATCTGAAAATGCAGTAGAAGTCTGTGCCTTAAGAACAAACATAATAAGTAACAGCTGATTTTTGATAGCTTATATTTCCATTATTGGTGGTACTTATTTTTGTTCTGAAGCAGGTTGGTTGCCCATATCATACTTGATGTCAAAGAACTGCATTCAATACTTGCCTGTTGCATATCAAGCCAGTTCCATAGTTTTCTTGTTCACAGAGTCCTAAATACCCTGAGACTAAGGCCATTTTTGCCATACACTGTTATAGTCCTATTATTCCACTTTCAACCTCTTATGGAATCCTGGGGTCCCAATTATGTAATTCCAAGCATCTTCCTTTTGTGATTCAGAATTGTCATCCTCTTGCCCTTCCAGGAGAGTCTGCCCACTCTTTAAAAAAAAAGAACTTCCTCCTCCCCAATAAATTGAAGCGTACATACACAAGCCTCAAGCTGTTGTATTTCTCTTACAACAGCACAGTCATCTTGTACCTGCTGAAAGTGTAGCACAGCAGATCTTCTGTCAAGAAATGTAACATGGCACAGATGTTGCAGGTCATTGCAACAACTCCACCACCATCCATGTTCATCATCCTATATACTAAGCAGCAGACCTGGAGAGGTTTCATAGTTCCCCACAATGCCTGTTTTTATCTTCCCACCCCCTTAGACCATGTACTTAGGGGGAGTAGACAGCCAAAAACATGCAAGACTCCAAACAGCACAGGTGAGAAATCAGTGCTGACCCACCAAAGCATAAGCTCGCCATCTTGAAGAACTCCCCACAGGTAACAAGTACAAAACCCTCTTCCCCTGAACAGTGGGATAGGCCTTTGCCCTTGTGCTTCCCCCAACACGGCAAGATAGGCTCTTGCCCGAAGTGAATAACCCTCTTTTTAATGTTGTCCCTACCTGCAACAGACCTTCCCCCGCTGGAGTTCAGCCTTTATTCTGCAAGCAGGGGTGGATGGAATTTGCTGGCAGTAACTTTTGAATCAGCTTTGTGGGCCTAAATCTGCAAAGAGGTAGTTGCCTCCAGAAGTCTGCAGAAGATTCCAGAATTCCCCAGGGGGCAGCAACATCAATGGCAGCTAGTGCAACCAGTTTCCAACCCTCACAACAACTGTAGGAGGATTAATATAGGTCGTCAAATGCAGCTTGGTTTCCCAGATGTTTGTGGCCTTCAGCTCCAGATGCCTCAGTCATCTTGTTTAGTAGTTGGAATTTTGGGAGTTGTATTTTGGAACATCTGGAGGGCGTTACTGTGCGCTTTTTGTCAAGTGGTACACTTCAAAGAACATCTTTCATTAGACTTCAGCTGGAGATGACAGAAGGAAGTCTGTTTCTGCAGGATGGCTGTAGTGATAAACCACTTGCCACCTTCTGTCTTGGGTCTGTCATCCAAAAGGAGTCTTAATACTGTGGCCTGACAGCATGGAAGGATATAATTAACTGATCCTTAAGAGTCTTGAAAGACTTGCTGCCCAGTCCTGTGCCTTGTGTATCTGTGTATCACAGTTGAGCTTAGATCCAAGTAAATGTGCGTATGAACTCAGCTTTAATCTACACACTGTTGGTCTCATGTAAATATATTTGTAGCAGGTTTTTTTCTTTTTCCCTGGCAGAATTAGCCATATTCCCTCTCTTTACATTTTTCATCCATGCCAGGATGAATGAAGTTGGATCCATGGGTTGAATTGGTTCAGTCTTTATCAGCAGGACTTATGTTCCAAAGTTGCAGAAAGATCTTCATAACAAAGCAATAAATGAGAAATTGTTTCCAGAAGTGTTCTTTAAAAACTTTGGAATGTGCATGTGTGTTATCACAGCTTAAGATTTCAGGTCCCTTAGGTGATTGGTGGAGTGAGCAAAACCCTAATGATACTAGTTGGCAAAGATCCACACATTCTAGCTATCCCTTACAGTGAGTAAAAGTGTAATTCCATCAGGTCTGAATCTCCATGAAGAGAGAGGATTAATGTGTGATGCCACTGTAAAGCTTGTAGTGTGCTTCACCAGTATAGTATATGACTCCTAAGGCCTAGTGAAAAAAGCAGAGACAAGCTCTAGTTCTGAGCAGGGCATTCCCAAAGCACTGAGCCTTGGAAAGGTTTGAAAAGTAAGGTTTCCTGTTCTGTATGCCTTTATGAAGACTGGTGATTTGCCTCCCCTTTTCTTGCTTTGAAATACTGGGTATCTTGCCATCAGCAGAATTTTAAAAAACAAAAACAAAGCCATCACTTGCCAGCGACAAGCTCACAGGTTTATTTGTGGTACCCTGTATTTTTGGGAAGGTAAGGGGAAAGGTGGTGTCAACCAAATTTTCCTTAGTTTTGTAACCCATCTCTCATGTCAAATGTGGTGGGGACATTTTTAACTTGCTTCAAAACATATATGCATAACTCACTCTCTGTTTAAACTGTTTTAAAAATACCAATAGTGATATTGAATTCTTGCTCAAATTAGAGATTATTCAGTGTTAACATAATTTAAGCTAACATTGTTTGCCCTTCTGTGCCAAGAAGCTTAAAGTGCATTTTGTAACTGGCATTATTCCATTTCCAGGGCCTGTTCTTCTTGATGAATTTGTGGAATGGCAAAAGGTTCGTCAAGCATCATAGCAAGAACAGCTCAGAAGAAAAAGCTTGATGTTGTGATGCCTACACCTACAAAAACTGAGTCAAAACCAAGGGTTGCATTCACATCTTTATGAACTTTAGTAATTTTTTTCCTTTTATTTTTAAAGGAAGCCTCGTTACACTCGGAATGGGCATTGAACCACACCTCTTCCAAGACAAAAAAAAATTGAGGATTTTGTCTTAAGTTTCTATCATTTCAGAATAATAAAGATTCAGATTTGTAACAGTCTTAAAAGTGAAGGATATCCCTCGGTTATGATGGTGGTCTCTATACTTAAAAACCAAAACATTGTGGAGTGCATCAGAAGTATCCCAAATGAATGACTGAAGATGTGTTAAAGTTGTAGTAGTATATGAATCTGGTATGGTAGTTTTAATGGCATGATTGTATTTAGGAAGAATGATTAACATTTAAGTCTTGGCTGGTGTTCTACTAATACCCACCATCATCTGTGCCATAGTTTGCAGCTTCACATGGAAGCTTGGCCTTAATATTAATTTTCCTGAAATTCCCATTCAACATTTTGTTTTCTGATATAACATAAAAGGTTGTCTACTCTTGAACTTTAAAAAGTGGCCTAAATATTAAAAGGGAAATAATGCTAGTGTTTGTAATGTGTACTAGACTGAGAACATTTGAGTATTATCCCCCACTTCCTCTCCAAATTTGAGGAGCTGTGGGGGGTTTTATCCCACAATTCCAGGTCCCTGCATGACAACCTGGAACTAAAAAGAGTCATACTACTTTAGTGTGGTCTGTTGCCATACAACAAGAACATGAGATGGTGGAACTTTTGCTCAAAACATCAAGAATCAGGGCAAATATGGAAAGCTTGAGGTGCTTAACGATTTTCTCATTTTGTTACTTTGGTATCATCAAGTAATAAGTCCAAGGCACTTAAAAAATGCTATTATCATATGTCTTAAATATGATCATACACAGGGTTAGCCATATATAGAAATTTTCAAACCTACTTTGTGATGTTTGAAGAAATTAAATTCAGGAAAAATGGCAGTGGGTTCAGGACTGGATGAAAGAAAATAGTATTCCATTTGGTATGTTGCTTCTTTTGCAACATCCTTAAGCACATCATGTCATCTTTGTGATGCGATCTTTTCCCCATGCTTTACCATGTTTGGTAAAGACATGGAAGTAGCTTTTGCCTCAGGATCATTAGGAATGTGTTGTGCATGCTGACCAGGTTCAGGTGGGACAGGATAACCTCTTGTCTGGACAAAATGTTTTGTATATTTTGGAGAGAGGGTTCCCTTTTGTCTTAAGGAGTTCTTAAGTATCTGTTTTTGTTCTTCAATAGATAAGGGCTTTTTTTTTTTTTTTTTTTTACTCCACTAACTGTTCAGATGTATTTGACCAGGTCAGTCATTCAGTTCCCTTTCAGTAATCATATCAAGTCAAATTACACTGTGGAATTCTCAGCTCTTTTGCTGTTTGAAATTGTGGAGAGCATCTCCACCAGTCATGTGTGCTGCTCTTACTTAGTTGCTTGTATTCATAGGTATCTCATTTCACTTTAGAAAGCTTCAGGTAATGTCTTCTTTAGCCTTATTAGAATATATTTGTTCTGCAAGCTTTTTTCTGTGGATGGACATAAAGCCATGAATGCTATATTTTGGAAGTTTCCCCCAAGACTGTAATCTTCAACATATTTAAATTGGAAGTAACTTGAATTCAGCTTAGAAGTACATGGGGAGTACTGGGCTGCAAGTTTTCAGTCAAAACAGAACTGTTACCAATACACAAAAAAATCCCATGATTTCCAAAATGCAGTAAGTTTGCAAGAGTTAAACTTACTGTGTGGGCAGAAGAAAATCCATACCCAGCTGAGTGAAACATATATGAAAAAGTGCTGTAGTTATTGCTGGATGATGGGTGAGATGTTTTCATGCAATGATTGAGTCCATGGTGTTCTTTAGTGTTCAAAACCAAAATATTTTGAGTGAGCCTTGTTGGTATATCCCAGGACTGGCTATGAATAGATTGGCATTCTTCCCAGAAATGGACAATGCTGTCCTTAAATGTACTGTGGCCATTAGTGGCCTGTCACAGCTTGCACTGAGTTGGCCTCTAGTAGTGTAGTTTTTCCAGAGGAATTGTTTCACATACTCAGGCTCTGATGTACACAGGAGAAGAAAGGTTGAAAACAGAACTAGTGATGGACCTTGTGGATATTGTATGCATTCCTTCCTTTCCCTGACCCCCACTCAGTTTGTGCTGTGTTGAGTCCACAGCAGCATATCTTTCTTCTAATTAAGTCTGCAGTGTTCTACCCAACTAGTTGGGAGTAGAGGTCTAAAGAAAATGGGACTGTCTTCGCAGTATACATGCTTACAGTTGATAAGTTAGCCATACAAACTGGCATCTGTCCCAACCCACCCCTACCTGTGCTTTAGGAAACATTTCTCTCAGGTTTTTAACGTTTCAAGTTATATAAATCAGGAAAACCCAACTGTACCAGTAATGTAGACTAACCATCTCTTTTATTTCAAGTTACAAATTCTGATCTTAACATAGTAATCAATGCAGTGTTGTGTCCACCAGTGCCAACATGTTAATGTGAAGGTATCAGATTGCTATGTATGACTTGTATCTCTGAGGTTTTCTCACTATTCTTATAATAAAACCATATTTCAGGGTTTTAACCTATTTTTGAGAGTGGTTTTTAAAGGTCTGGTATAATATTAGGAACGAGAATAAAATTTGAAGCTATGAAGCAAAATCATTGTCTCAGGAGTATGAAAATGAAAGATGCAGGGGAGATATTCAGTTCAGTGATATAAATTCATTTTCACTGCCTTAAGCTGTCATCCTATATCTACTTACCTAGCAATGTGGATATGACTTAGTAAACATCTATAAAGGAGCAGGCAATATGTAGGACCCCAAGGCTTTTTAGTAGCCCTAGATTGCTTATTTTCTAGTACAAAAAATGGTGAATTGCCTTTCAGAAGCCTATAGGAATGGCTATTGACCTGTTAAATAGTCTGCAGTGTCCTCCCTGCTAGGAATGTTTCACTTACTTTATTCTCAGATTTTTTAACTTCTTGGACAACAAAAATTGTGCAAAATTTTTATCTGCAGTGTTTTATCTGCAAAGTTCAGTCTTTTGTATACAAGCCTCCCTTACAAGCACTGAAATGGCAAAAATATTGCAACATTGGCCTTTTTTCAAACCCCTTTCTTTTCAAATACAAGAAAATCTGTGCTTACTCTTTACAGTTCTAATCTCAGTGCTCCATAATTTCAAAATTCCGCACCATTTCTTGAAACCAGAGATGGGCTTCCAGTTATTTCCCATTTTGTATTTCAACATTTCTGGCAGTCTCTGCAGCACCTTGAGCCTGTGGCAAAAAAAAAAAAAAAAGGACTCTGGAATTTGCCCAAATGGATATTTAGCCTTGCTGTGTTATAATTATGTTAATAAAATTTCTGTGTTGGATAAATTAAAAGTATAGTTTGTCCAGATAATTACACATTTATTATTTGGATTTTATTTCATTTTCCAAATGTCTAAATCAGTTAGGAAAGCAAGCATCTCTTTTTGCCAGTTTATAAGAACCAACATGGTATGACAGCATTGGACTGTAACTTTGGAGATGAGTGTTTGCATCCCCATTCATCTGTGGAAACTGACTGTGTGACCTGTGACAAGCCACACTGTGCCTCAGATAAAGACAAAGACAAACCCCCTCTGAACAATTATTGTCAAGGAAACCGTGTGACAGGTTTGCCTTGGCACTGCTGTAAATATGAAATGACTTGAGGGCACAGAGCAAGAACAACAACAAAGAAGGCCATGGGTTCAACTTCAAAACAGAAGAAGTCAACTTTGAATGAAATAAAGTACAGTTGGCCCTCCACATTCACTAGGGTTAGGAGCACAGGACACCTGCAAAAGTGGAAAATCGCAATTATCAAAATGTGTGTATGTTTCTGTGGGAAAGGGGCCGAAGCATGGTGAGGAGAGAAGGCACCACCAGGGTCCAAACCAGGTCAGAGAAAGGGGGTGGGTTGGCATGGTGGCCCTATACTTCCTCTCTCTTGCCCATCTCCTTCCTTGGGTGTGCGTGGGGCATTGGGGAAGGGTTTGTGATGCTGAGAAATCAGGCTGCAATCTATCTATTTAGCAGCCAGTCAGCAGCTAGAGGAGAAGGAGGAAGACCAGAGGCAGGTTCTTAAAGGGCTGCAAGACCTGATTGAAACCACTGAGAGGGAAGGTTCCGCCGGAAAAGAAGTACTTGAGGTGGTGGGCAGGAGTTCGAAAAACTTGCATGAAATGTGTGAAAGTGAAACCCATACATGTGAAGAGCTGACTTGCATTGTAAATTTAATCCTCTCTGTTGTGTCAGGTGGATAACAGCATCCATTTCTAGAATGAGTGCTACAGGAGAAAAGGGATGCAAGACTCATCAAATATTGATTTTCCTTAGTGAAATTTTATCTAGTCAGTCTCATTTTCTGACCAGCAACAATCAGTAGTTATAGTTCTTAAGCCTTCATTTTCATTATCTACATGGATATTTAAAAAAGAAGCACTGCTCCCACCCCACCAGTGACATAGACTCTGAGTCGATTGACTCAAATTTGAGTTGGACTCAAGTCTCTTCAATGACTTGACTCGGCAATAAGTGATGAACTGACTTGATTTGACTTGTGACTTGTCTATTTTTAGTGACCAATTTGGTGCCCTTGCTAGAGCAATCTCACCCAGTTTTCCAATCAGAAGCTAGGGAATGTTATATTGATGACACAATGAGAGTTGCACATGTTCCTTATTCCCGCCTTTCCCTTGTTTCTCATGCTTTTTGAGAAGCCGTTTATAGGAAAGCAAAAATGCAGGAAGATTGAAGCTTTTTGCAGCTTTTTTTTTTGCAAGTGTGGACATGGAGTGGTCTAGGCATTGGGGGCTGGGGTTAGGGGGGAAAGTCCAGGATGGTCTCACCCAGTGGAGCAAGATAATTGAGAGGTAAATGGCAGGGAGGAGAGGAAAGGGCTGATTGTGGGGCTGCCTGTTCTTTGACGACTGAAGGCTTTGTTCAAATCCTGCCTGCTCAGAAAAGGAGGGGCCTTGTTGCCAGCCATGGCAGTGTGGGGAGCAGTTTCTTTCCAGAGGGCCTGCCTGTTCTTCAAGAGCCGAGGGCTTCCTTCCAATCCTGTTTGCTTTCATAGAATCATAGAGTTGGAAGAGACCACAGGGGCCATCCAGTCCAACCCTCTGCTATGCAGGAATCCACATCAAAGGACTCCCGACAGATGGCCATCCAGCCTCTGCTTAAAAACATCCAAAGAAGGAGACTCCACCACACTCTGAGGTAGCATATTCTACTGCCATCAGGAAGTTCTTCCTGAGGTTCAGATGGAATCTCCTGCCACTTGAATCCATTGCTCCTTGTCCTAGTCTCTGGAGCAGCAGAAAACAAGCCCACTCCCTCCTCAACATGATATCCCTTCAAATATTTAAACATGGCTATCATGTCCCCTCTTAACCTTCTCTTCTGTAGACTGAACATACCTAGCTCCCTAAGCCACTCCTCATCGGGCATGGCTTCCAGACCCTTCATCATTTTGGTCACCCTGCTCTGGACACACTCCAGCTTGTCAATATCCTTCTTGAACTGAGGTGCCCAGAACTGGCTACAGTATTCCAAATGAGGTTTAACCAAAGAAGAATAGAGCCTCCCTCGATCTAGACACCATGCTCCTATTGATGCAACCAAGAATCGCATTGGCTTTCTTGATTACCACATCACACTGCTGACTCATGTTCAGCTTGTGACTCTCGAGTAAATGGGAAAGGCAAGGCCTTGTTGCCAGCCATGGCAGAGTGAGGAGCAAATTCCTCCCAGAGGGCCTGCCTGTTCTTCAATGGCTTCAGGCTTCCTTCCAATCCTGCTTGCTCATGAGTAAGTGGGAAAGGAAAGGCCTTGTCCCACACACCCTACTACCACCTGTTTTCACTGTTAAAGTTGGCTCCCAGACCTGAGACTTGACTTGAGTGATCTTGCAAGTACTTATGACTCAACTTGCGACATAACAATAACAATAATAATTTTTATTTGTTACCTGCCTTTCCCCCAGGCCCATGGCAGTGTACAGCACAGATAAAATTAAAAACAAATCATAGTTAAAACACACTAAAACACAAACCATTTAAAATGCAAATATACCATTGTTAAAATCATAATTAAAAGTACAATTAAAAGTAAACATACAATGAAAAGTACAGTTAAAAAACAGTTAAAAGTACAATTAAAAATAGACTGGATAGGCCTGCCAGAAGAGATAGGTCTTTAGTACTTTTTTGAATTCAGATAGCATATTTTGCTGTTGGATCTCTTCCAGCAGGTCATGCCACAGTCTAGAGGCAGCCGACAAGAAGGTCATCTGGTTAACTGTTGCCAGTCTAGTCCTGGCCAGTTTAAGTGGCCGCCTGAGGACCCAAATGTATAGGGCAGATTGGTAATTGGGTAATTTGGACCCAAACCATGTAATGCTTTAACGGTAATAACCAACTTTGTACTTTGGCAGGAAACTAGTTGGCAGCCAGTGGAGTGATTTTAATATCAGTGTGATATGTTCACTCCTTGCTGTACCTGTGACCGATCTGGCTGCCATAGTTTGGACCAGTTGGAGTTTTTGAACTTGATACAAAGCTTGGAACTAGCCCAATATAGAATGAATTGCAGAAGTCCAACTTTGAGGTTACCAATGTGTGCACTACCCTCTTGACTTGAGACTTGGAGTAAATGTGTGCACTACCCTCTTGACTTGAGACTTGGAGTAAAAAACTTAAATACATCACTTCCCCCCTACTCTCTTGGCACTCCTTTAACAACAACAACTACATTTATTTATAAGGCACTTTTCACCAGAGGACAGAACATCAACATAAACATATGCAATGTATACACTTTGAGGGGAAGTGCCAAAGTGCTGCCATCACAACCATTTTTCTACCCAGGCATTCAAAAAGGCCCAAATCTGTGCAGCAGCAGAGAGAACAAGAAGAGGTCAGTGCTTCTTTTAGGTTCTCCCAGGACAGACTAAACTCTCACCTTTCTTCATTCTACTCAAAGAAGGGACTGTGGATAAGTCAATCCAGGGTGTTTTTGGTCGATTTTTGACTAAAATTTCGTGACTTATACATGAGTATATACAATATGATATCTGAGTGCTTGGAGTGGGAAAGCATGAACGGGAAGGGTTAATTCATTCATGTCACTATAAGTCCACTGTCTTAAAATTCTTGGTGAGGTTCTCTCTGGATCCTCAGAGTTCATGCATCCTTTTGATGTAATGGGTTAACATATCTACAAAATTTGTAAAATCATAGCCAGCCATGGAAAACAATGGTACCAAACAGAGCGGCATTCCCATGGAGATGTTAATGATCACTGACACATTGTGAATGAGCTACCAGGTGTTTGTGCCAAAAACTTGAATCAGTGTTTCAGTTGTTTGAAAGAATTGTATTCATTAGGCTCAGTTGTCTTAGTGTTTTGCTTTTGTCAAATTAACACTGGTACAGTCGACAAAAAAACCCCACTTTATTTATTAAATTCAAGGACATGACTTACTTTAAATTTAATCAAAAGTTTACAACATATTACTGTACGCTTACTCTAAATTTAATTGAAAGTTTGCAACTTATTGCTGTCTATTCTGAGATTTCAGATTTCAGCTAGTAATTTTTGCTAGGAATAGGAATGATCAGGGACTTGGAACATTTTATGAAAAGTTACAAACCAATATTTAATTTAATCTTGTTCAGTTGAAAATATCTCATCTTTCAAAAAGGATTTGGTCAGAGGCTTTGTTGAGTTGGAAAAGCACAGATCTGATAAGCTTTGATATTGATGTATCATCTCCTGTTGTTCTTACCACACATAATGTCATAGGATAATTTGATTAGCTAGTTGTGAGGCACTGATTTTCATCCCCTGGAAAACTGGTTGTGGTTTATTGAGAAATTGCTCAAAGATTGTTTATTTTTCAGAAGATTGTAGAGTTTGATCAAAAACTGCTGAATCAAAGCTGCTGATGACGTTCCAAATTCTTTGGAGTGACTGTTTCAATCTGTAGTAAAATGAAAGGACTAAAATGTTACCAATTAACTCATCATAAACAACTATATTTTGGTTCTGCATCTCTGCCACTAAAATGGGACATAGTTGGAAAAAACAAAAACAGATTCTCATGAACAAAGACTTTTATTTCGGCCTTAATTCCTTTCACATTGTTCTCTCTGCAGTACAAAAAGTGATTATCTGTTTAGTGTTATTCTTATAATGCAAGCCAATAAAATCATTTAGCTTAAATCCATTTGCTAGTCCCAGCTAGAACAGACCTATTAGATTAATTGCTGAATGGGAAATCAGCATGTACATAAATCCCATTGACTTCAATGATTGTCTTGTAGTGGAGATTAGCAATTGGATTTAGGCCTTTATTGCCAGCAAACTCTTTCATTCCCCTCTTATTGACCCTTATTTTATTTCTGTTTAGATTTTTTTTTCTTAGTCCTTTGGGTATTTTATTTATTTTTATTTTATTTTATTTTATTTTTTGCCTCGGGATCAGTATTATCTTTCTGGGCCAAAGAAGTGTGTGTATATTAATTACTGACCATAAAACCTGATTTATCTTCCCTGTATGCAAAGCCTACTAAAGCCCATACTTGACATAACCAAAATTAAAAATTAACCTGCATGGAATTTGCCAACAATTTACCCTAAAGAAAAAGGCATCTCAGATTTAAAAATGTTTTTTTTTAGACAAAGTCTCTGTTGATAGATATAAAATTATGAGTTCTTTAAAGAATTCTGGAAAGGATTATTAATTTTAATCATCTTCTGAATACCTATTTAAACAGTTCTTCATTTTACTGTCTATTGTTGGAAAAATTAAAAGCACTTTAAGGCATGTGGCAAACTATTACCACTAGAGGTCTCCTGATACCTAGGCATATTTGAAGTGAATATTATATGTCAAAATCTATGCTAGAGTGGTCATGTTATTTCAAATAAACCTTTTAATCCTATGGATATGAATTTATGGCTCATCTCTTATATACTTATAATAATATGTTAGTGACTAATTGAACTGTTCAGTGTTCTTTATTTTATTTTGAACCGCAACCAGTGTGAATTGAATCAAGGCCCAAATAGTGCATAAATTACTCCTTTGCTTGGGATATGTGAGGTGTATTTCCTGCGGCTAGAGATATTATCAAAATATAGAGAAATATCAAAATATTTCCTTCCTGTCTCAAGGTGAAAGCATACTACACTGGGGATGAAACATTTAGTGCTATTCATAATGTTCTTCAAATTTCTAGCACTTGAACACTGCTATCTATAATCAATCACATACATCAATAATTGTTACATTTCTATGGAAGCTAAAAGTGTAGATAGGGGGCTTAACATAATAGTTTTACCTGAGTCAAGGCAAGCCTAAAGCCATTTCCACCCTATGCTGTTATAGTGCTATTATTCCACTTTCAACATCCTGTGGAATTCTGGGATTTGTAGTTTACTGAGGCCAAAGAGCTCCCTGGCTGAGAATTCTCAATGCCCCTCCCTAAACTGCAAATCCCAGGATTCCATAGGATGTTGAAAGTGGAATAATAGCATAATAACAATGTAGTGTGGAAATGGCCTGAGATATTTTGGTGCCTGAAGTGTAGCAGCAAATGGTATCTCCCCCACCACATCCTGGAAGCATAGCATCTCAGACCAGACATGTTACTTTGTCAAGTGAGACAGAAATCCCAAAAAGTTCCTCCTTGTAACTATCCAATAGTAATATATAATGAAATTTTCCACCCTTTCATAGCACAGAAAATCAGTTGTCTGGAGTGATCACATTGTTGTCATGGAAGTCTGCTCATAACAATTCATGCGGCAGGTTAGACGAAGAGAGAGTGCCCCAAGATCATCCAGTAAGCTTTGTGCATGTGGTGGGACTTACATGATGTTCTGAGGATGGGTGATGAAGCCGGGCAGTTCCCCACCCTTCAAATAGGGTATGCACAGATACCAAATTATGGGATGGGATCAGAATGAAATAGGACACAGATTGCATGCATACCTGAGGCCTGACTACTGTACTCCATCAGTGCCTCTGAGAAAGTGAATTATAATCTCCAAAAAGTCATGCTAAAATAAACCTGTTAGTCACAAAATGTCCTTTGTCCCTTCCTCTTCACTTTTTTTTTAGACTATCAATAGCCAAAGAAAGTAAAAGTTTGTAAGAGCAGATGTGTACCAGGTTTACAAGCACTCACTCTTGCTGCCAGTAATTGATTTTTAAAAAATTCATTTGATGAGTCCAGGGTTGCTGTACAGGTCATTTATTTCACATCAAGGAGCTCCCTGGGCTTCAGGCCAAAAAACTGGTCAGCCCTAGAACTGTCTCAAATTCTAGGATAGGCCTAGATCAGATTGCTTCTCATTCCTCACTGGTGCAGAAGTGCCAGGCTGCTGTAAGCACTCCATGACAAAACAGGCATCACTTTGTGCTGAGCAAGTGAGCATAAAGCCACATGATGTTCTGCCAACTTTGGTGTTGACTCGCAGCAGCTATCACAGGGCTTGCAATGGCCAGCTAACCTTCATGAACAGGACTGGAGAAATATAACCCTGTGCCTAGTGGTTGACTTTCCCGCCAAAAAATACTTGACATCACAGTTTCACAAAGCCACAAAAGGATGCTGCCCTTTTTTTCTGACTGAGTTCTCCCACTCTCCTCTTTTTATTTGAGGTATGTGTGAGAAATAAGTGCTGGTTTCCTATAACTAAACCTGATTAAATATATCTTTCCAGATTGTGTGAGAGGCGTTCGACTCTTCCACAATGCTACATCAGAGACCAATGCTCAGTCCTCCATCTGTATGGTGTGTGCACATAGAAGATGCGGTGATCCACTTGCCATTTGGAGTTGACAGCAAATAATCCTCACATATACAGTGATGATATTGATCACCACACACCAGTGATGTGGACTCAAGTCGATTGACTCGGACTCAAGTCAGACTTCAGTGACTCAACTCGGACTTGACTTGGCAAAAATTACACGCTGAATCGACTCAACTTGAGACTTGCATATTTTTAGTGACTGAGTTACAGCCCTTGTCTCAGTAATATAACACATTCATCCAGAAACCTTAGTGCTGTCTGTCTCAAGTCCAAAGCATGGACACATTTCTCAGAGGGAACAACAAATGGGTTAGACGATGGGCTTGAGGTGGGGTTGAGGTCTGCTCAGCAGCCTGTTACTACTACATATAGGAGGAGCTTTCTAAAAATTTTCCTAAGAGCAGCAGGCAAAACTTGTGCCCTGAGTGCAGGTGCTTATCTCAGAGGGGAACAGAAAATGTGTTAGGCAATGGGCTTGAGGAGGAAGGAGCCTTCCTTCTAAAGCTCCTGCAGCTTCAATAATGGAGAATTAGGATTTTATTCCCCACTACTGAAAAAGCCTCCAGCTTTGCAAATGGGAAGTAAGAAGGATCTTATTCACAAAAGTAGAGGGCCGACTCAACTTAAATTGTTAAAACTGACATTTTTTTACTCTGTCCAGAAATTCTGGAATACAAGTTGGGATATAAAGTTGGTTCCCAGACTTGAGACTTGAATCAAGACTTGACTTGAAAGTATCTTGTAAAGACTTGAGACTCAAATTGAGACTTGACTTGAGACTTGGAATAAAAGACTTAAATACATCACTGCCACAGACTAGAATCATAGAATCATAGAAATGTAGAGTTGGAAGGAGAAGGCTTGGCTAACGGAGCGGCAGCCAAGCCTTCAGTTTCCACGTGCTGAGAATCTCTGCTCCAACTGACTTTCTTCTGACTACCTGGGGTATAGGATCAGGTGTAGTATTTTCCCTGAAAAATCCTTCTCAAAATCCCCTATCACATTTTGTACCTTTACCTTTCTTAGGTTTGTGTGAGTGAGTGCATACGTGCGTATTGACTGTCTTTTTAATAAAGAACACAATTATTATTTACTTCTGCTTGATTATTGACTCGGCCTGACCCCGTAGACATTGGGTTCGAGATCTCACTATGTTGCCCTGCCTCTTGCATTGCTTTAGCTTGTGCTCTAGCTAATTCCCATTTCCCAATATTTGGAGCATGTTGAGGTGTCCCTCATGAGACTCCAGAAATCAGAGTAACAGTTGGGACAGTTGGAGAGAAAGATTCACCTGCTGACCCACTCAGCTTTTTTTCCACAGAACAGAAGGAGGTTCCATGTGGTTCTTCAGACAGCCAGATTTTACAATACGAAGAGAAGAAGCAAGTGGAATCTCCTTCCATTCCATGTATAAAAGCTGAGTGGGCCAGCAGTTGAACTTTCAACAATGGTGAGAGAAGAGCATCCTCAATAGGGATGCTTACAGGAGACTATCCTCAGCCAGAGATAAAGGCAGTGGAATGGCAAAATATCTTTGGCTGGTCCTAAGTATCAGTAAAGTGTACTGCTTCAGAGAACCAGTGGAAGTTACTTGTTTTGTGTACTCCAGTATGGATAAAATTCTTTGACTAGAGTGCATTGGAGAAGGAAGATTCTCCTTGACACGATCATATTCTCTGTGAAGGGGAGTAGGTTGTTTTTATTTGGCTTTCTGCCCCCATATTACCATTCAATTTTGATTTAAAACAGTGTTTAAAAAAAAAAAAAGGAACAGAACCTGTGATGTTTTTGGTAGCACTTGGGGCTATAGACTCAGGCAAAAGTGAACTAAAACAGATGCTGTAAAAGTTACCTTTGGGGACCACATTTCCCCAGAATTCCCCTAGCCAACATGGCCACCCTCTCATTTGTAGTTTGCAGTGGCATACAAACTAGCATCTTCTTGTCATAGTGAAAACTAAGAGAAACAGACAGCTAGAAAAAGAAAAACTTTAATGGTGTTCATGTAGGGCAATCATCTACTATCATGTCTTTGTGCCATGCCTTTCTCCTGTTGCCAGCTATGAGAAAACCGTCTCACGTTTTGTTGACAGGATGCATTCATACCTTTTCTAGAATGCCTGCATTCTGACAAATGAGATTTGTTAGAGCCAGCATGGGTGTGGGACTGGGACTTGGGAAATCCTGGTTCAAATCAGGCTAAGCTATGGAAGTCACACAGTGACCTTGGGCCCATCACTCTCATTCAACTTGATCTTCTTATTGGCCTCCTTGTCTCTCTCTGTCTGCCATTTACACTTCAGCTTCAACTTCAGTTTTAATTCTAGCTTTGCTTCAACAGCTCCAGCTTCCTTCCAGCTCTCACATCAACAAACTCACTCCTAAGTCTGGCCCACTTTTGTTGTTGTGTGCTTTCAAATTGTTTCCACCTTATGGCAACCCTATTGTGAACTGATCATGGGGTTTTCTTGGCAAGAATTGTTCAAAGGGGGTTTACCTTTGCCTTCCTCTGAGGCTGAGAGAATGCAACTTGCCCAAGGTCACCCCATGGGTTTCCACAACTGAGTAGAGATTCAGACCCTGGTCTCCAGAACTGTAGTCCAATGTTCAAACCACTACACCATGCTGGCTCTCCTGGCCAGCCTATCTCTCACAAATTTGCTTTCACTTTCTGTTCTATGCAAAGCCCTTGAATTTTGGAAGAAACAAAATTTAGCCACTGAATATTAACTCCATATATATCAATATAAAATAATGTAAAGCAATGTTTTGTCACGCCTGTTTCACAGGATTCTTGTGAGGATAAAGTGAAGAGAGTTATGTATGTTGACTTTGTGGGAAGGAAGGTGGCATATAAATGTTATTAAGAAATAGTTATACTCAGCACTCAAAAACAGTAAGGAGCATGAACTAATTGTGCTACTTTCTCAAGCACTTTATAATTGCTAAAAATATTAGAGGAAAAGCCATTTAGGGGGCTTGTTTGTGCCTCCTTGTGCAAAAATCTGTGACTCCCATAGGCCGATCAACAGTGAGGTGGCAGAGATTCTGTATTATGCTTCCTTTCAGACTTGCATAGCCCCATTAATCTCAATGACCTAAATCCAGTTGTTATTTCCAGCTAGAGGAGGCCACTGAATCAATGGCAACCTGGTAATTCAACGTTTCCATTGATTCTTAGAGTGTACCTTGGGAGTTTCAATTGGATATAGGTCACTGGGCCTGAACAGTGAACATCCCAAGGAGATCATATCTCATGTTTGTGTACATTTTTGTCTCCATGATCTGGATGTTCACCCCTTCCTGGCAACTGGGAAACTGATTGTTTTTTTCCTGTGGTGACATCTCCCCCCACCGTGACCTGCATCATGACACAGATTCCAAATCACCTCTTGGCTGAAATGTCTCAGGTCTGCCCTTTCCTTTCCACTTCCCACTCGGAGAAGGAAGTGATTTGTGGTTTCTGTTACTCTTTACTGGCTGCAAAGTCCTGAGAGCGACAATTTTTGTGGCTGCCTTTCCTGGCAAAGTCAGGGTTTCTAGGAATGTCAACCCTACAGTTTGAGGGTAAGAGTGAGCTGGCAGAAATAGGTTTATGTTACAAACCCAGCAAAAAAGGTGGGGGGAGGGAGAAGGAGAATGAAGCCAAACTAAACATGAACTTAGATAATGTAATTGCCCAAATGTGTGGAGTCTGAACATATCCCAGAATGATAAACAGCAAATAATTATAGTTTAAAGTCTTTAACAGTGTATATCTTTCATGGGCCATTCTGCACAGGAAAGAAAGCACAAACAGCAAAGGATTGGGGCTGTGGGTACCCTTATCCTGGAGCTAGGGAGACTGTAGTCCTCCCAATATTATTGAAACACTATTCTCATCATCCTGGATCCTGGTTCTGGGGCTGATGAAAGCTGTTCCCTGTCCTGCCTCGGTGGCAGAAAACTGAGTACATTATGGATTACTATTATCATCTGCATTCGCAGTGAATTGTATTTTGCAGGTTCATCGGTTAGAATTCCAAGTTTTAAAGATCCTATATATATGGAATCCTAGGGTTTGCAGTTTGAACCCCAGTGCAGGGGTCTCAGAAGCACTGCTCCCATTGGCTGTGAGGCCACCTTATTTTAAAAGGGGGGGCAGGATTGAGGAGCAGCAACCCCTGTGAAATGGTCATTCGACCCCCAAAGGGGTCCCGACCCCCAGGTTGAGAACCACTGCTATATAGGTTGTATGTGATGCCATAGGGTTGCCAGATTGAAACCTGGAGAAGGCTCCTGTCTTTTAACTGTGTAGACGATGGAATTTCAGTAGCTGTTGCATTTTACTTGGTTTCATGACAAGCAACGCCTGCTGAAATTCCCTCTTATGCAACCATTAAGGGTACAGGAGCCTTTTCCAGTTTTCATCTTGACAATCCTGTTAACTAATGGACAGGTAAGACTGTTCATGTTGAAGGTGGTATAATGATACTGTTGGCTACCTAACCTATAACTGTGGAGCAGGGGTGGGAAAAGACTGCACCATATATATTGCGTATATAAGAAGTAAAATTTGGCCTTTGCATCAGTTCATGAAAACTCTGTATGAATTATCTCTGTGAGTTTCCTTTGCTGGCATCAGCTTTTAATCCTGGGTTGTGCTGTTTTTTGTGATTTTTATGCAGCGTTTTAAAATTAATTTTAATGTTTTTAATTGTATAAATTGTTTAATTGATTTTAAATAACTTTTATATTTATGCTTATATTCAAGGTTTTTTTAATCCCTTTTAAACTATATTGTTTTGAACTATGTTGTCAGCTCATTATTTCAATGAAATGAAACTATATAACAAAACAAATTGAAACCATGTACATATACAGATTGGATAACGAAAGCATTAGTCCCTACAGTTTTTAATAAAAAGCCATGTTTCATCTTGGTGCGGAAATGAAGCAAATATTAGCTTAAAACAGGGTTTTAAGGGGAGGTCATTTCACAGTCAGAAAGCTACAGCAGAGAAAGTACTTTCCTATGTCCTTGTTACCATGCCCTAACACCCCTCCTATGAGATATGTGATTTTCATAAATTGGACTTAATAACTGGAGACCATGATCAAAGTCACGCTGACCAGACAATGTGTTTCAGGGTCAAGTTAACCTGAGATGTGTTCAAGGTCATAAAGTCCAGAGAGGATTAAGTGGGAAAACCCGACACTGATGGGTTTGTGCTAATCCTTTTACCATTCCAGTCTCTTTGCATTTCCGAATACAATGAAAGACAAATTGCCCTAATTAATGAGCAATCAGAGATCATCCCTCAATCTTATCCTACAGATATCTTCCCTATAACCCTACCTGACTGAACATTAAGTTATCGTCCCATCAATGTTTTGTCACTCTGGAGTTAAGCAATCAGCCCATTCTGGACCCCTTTGGCAATCCCATAGGAAGCCATTACAGCTTTGTCAACATACCCCTTCAGGATGCAAAATAGAATATAAAACCTTAACTTTGATCCCAGCCATTTGTAGTACATTAGGTGTAGTACATTAGACATGGTAACCCAGACTGCCATTCCTCCATGCTACCCTCAGACCATGTCTGAGCCACTCTGCCGTGTCCCCTTTTTCAGGTCTGGTAACTATCATCCTTTCCACCCAGCCTCTCTCTATCCAACCTTTCCTGCCTGACTTTCTGATAGCCTTGTATGGTTCTTAAGAGTGTCTGATCTCTCGTCTGTTTGTCAATTCAAATAAAATACTTTGTTAATTTTAGCTGGAGTCGTCTCTACAGTTAGTATTGGTATACATGGATGAAAAGATCCTTCCATTACCCTCCTCTCATAGGCCTTCTTTGAGCTATAATTCCCTCAAATTCTAAGGAGATACTGACATCACGGGTGGACTCCAACATCTCCCACATCTCCCTCCTTTTAGGGTAATATCGTCACAAAATGTACCGTTCCCACTGATCCTACAGTAAGCATATATAGGATATACATTCATGAATATACAGTATATACATACATGGAGAGGTGTTACTTGAAGTATACTTTCCTATTGCTGTTCTCTGATAATTGATAGCTTATATCAGTTTATAGGTTGTTTTCAGAGGCTCAAAAGCAACAAACAAGATCCTTTGCCCAATGATTTTACAATGTAAAGAAACTTCCTGGCAAGACTTTTACTGTGTGATTGCCCTGCTTCATTTATGGAATTTTATGGGAGTACACTGGTTGTTTTCAACTTGTACCCCCCCTCCTTTTATATCTACTAGGTCAGTCTCATTTTCATTTCAGAAAAGAAGTCCTATTAAGGAAGAGAAGAAGGCAACTCTGCAATACTATTTGGCTGGCAGTGATAGGAGCATGAATGCACCCTAGAATTGCAAACAAAAAAGACAACAGAAGGAGAGAAAGGTGACACAAGTCATCACAGGAGATGAATTACAAGCAAATGAGATATCATGTTAAAGGTGGACATCTCATGTTTGTTTGGATCCTGAGTGCTACACATGGTATATTTGTGCCTGTACCTTTTGGCATATTTAGTTCTCTTTAGTCTGCTTTTTCCCTCCATTAAGCACTCACAATCCTTCTGACCTGTGCAAACCCATTTCCTTTTACTTACACAGAAATGTATACTCCAAGTGGTATTCAGCATGCCTTGTGTGGTATTCAAATGATACTATTTACTTTCTGTGGTTTTTGACCAGTTCCGATTTTCCTCTGGAGGCATAACATGATGTTTTCCCAATAATGTCTCCAAAACATGAATGGGACACTAACTCTGAGGTCAGCAGGGATGGAAGACAATCCAGCCATGCAGAAAAAAAATGTTCAGGGGAGGTTTCTGCATGAGTTTATGTTATTTCCCGTGTCTGGCAAAAAAGAAAAAAAAATTGCAATGTCAGAAAATATTCCCTGCTGGGAATTTCCAGTATACACGAAAGATTCCAGTCTTTCTTCATTCAAAAGACAGATGCCTGCCAACTAAAAGTGCAGCCAGGCTGACAAGATTCTACTTGGTAGCAGCTGACTCCCAGATGGTATTGTTTCTTTTGTACACAGAGAAAGACATGTTCTTGCGCATTTGCTCCAGGTTAGAAGAAAAAAAGCAAGAGAAAACTCATAAGAGTTGCTGTAACATGTCAATTGATATTTATACTTCGGAACTCCAGTGCAATTGTTAAGGCAGTCATCACCTACTTCTCCCTGTCATGTTGTTCAGAGGCTTAGGTAGACAGCAAGACTTTCTGGGTACAAGAAAGAATGAAAGATTCTATTTTTCTTCCCTTCCTCCCCATCACCAGATCTGGAGGTTTTTCCATTTTGTGCTTGTATATCAAGAACTGGCAAAGTTTGGCCTAAGGCTGCATGTGGCCCCCTAAGACTATTTTTGTGGCCCTTGACTTCTTCAGGTTCCCTAGACTTGCCTTTTTTCTATTTTTAAAAGAATGTTCAGTTGCTTCTCCTGAAATCCTCCAGAGAGACAATTCATCTTTTAAATAGGTTGCAGGGGTTCCCTGCACCCTTTAATATAAAAAATATCGATTTTTGAAAACTGGAACCTCTCATCATTTCCAGAAGTATAGAAGAGTAGGCCCTTTTCCACAGCTAACCTTTTGCTGAAGCCATCCTGTGGGGATCCCGGGGTTGAGTGTCCCAGGAGGGGAGCATGACAGAAGCACTCCCCTCCACACTGGCTGCCTGCTGGAAGGAGGAAACACGATGGCCCTGCCCCTCCCTTCCACATTGCAGCCCGGCACTTTCGGCTGTGCTGGGTGAGGAAGCACAGCCATTGCACTTCCTGACCTTCTGCACAGCAGGTAATTGCGCAAGGATGGCAGGAGGACTGTGAAATCGCAGTTCATTGATGGGAAAAACCCATCAATGATTTACTCTGCAATTGCGATGGGTGGCCATGGGATCGCAACAGATTGCAACAGCATCATGCAGAAGTGTCATTGTGGTCCCGTCGCAATCCCATCACTATTGCGGGTTGGGAGTAGGCTGCAGAAAGGGCCTCAGTTTTTGGTGTCTGTTTGGCTCATGAAGTGTCCCAGAGGCAGAAAATTGATCTCTTGGACCTGCCCCAGTTGCCTGTCCTGCTTCTACATAAAGTGCAAGAGCGCCCAGTCTGAAATATGAGCATTTAATACTAGTGTGAGCACTTTTTGGCTCCCCAGATACTGTTGGACTGCAGTTCTCACCATCCCTTGCCAACATAGTCAAAAATAGTGAAGGATTATGGGAACACCAATATGATAACACCTGGCCATTTCCGCACTAGCCTGTTATAGCGTGATGATTCCGCTTTCAACCTCCTCTGGAATCCTGGGGTTTGCAGTTTCGGGAGGGGCCGACTGGCCCCTCCCGAAACTGCAAACCCCAGGATTCCAGAGGAGGTTGAAAGCGGAATCATCACGCTATAACAGGCTAGTGCGGAAATGGCCCTGGAAAACCACAAATTGTCTATTCTTGACTTGACTGCTGTATATCAGAGAACAGAACAAAATGCATTTCTGTAGTTTGGATGGGATGTCATTTTTAAATATTTGTTTCCAGGAAAAGGCTTGTATACTTCAGGGTAGGTTTTTAATGTCACCCATGATTTTATCTGACCTCTCTGCTACTCCCTGGTTGGAGATATGAGAGTTATGGTCTACTAACCTGAGATTCTTTCGGGATCATTCTATGAAATATTAGCAGCCAAACTGTTGGCATGTGTGTCACAAATCCAGTCCCAAAGAAAGCCCTCCATCCAAAAGTGCACAAGTATGAGCTTGTTGTTGTTGTGTGCCTTTCATGTCGTTTTCAACTTATGGCAACCCTAAGACACACCTATCAAAAGGTTTTCTTGGCAAGATTTGTTCAATGAGGGTTTGCCTTTGCCACCTTCTGAGGTTGAAAAAGTATGACTTGCCCAAGTTCACCAGTGGGTTTTCATGGCTGATCAGGGATTCAAACCTCTGATCTCCAGAGACATATCTAGGCCCTTTCCGCAACTCACCTTTTTGTGGAGCTGGGGTGCAGGGATCACGCGAGCAGCCTCTAGTGAGAGGCTCTCGCATCCTGGTTCCTTCAGCTCCACAGCTGCTGCCTGCTCACACAAGAGCCCCTCCTCTTCCTTCTTCAGTGCAGCCTGGGATTTTCCCAGGATGCACTGGGACAGGATGTGCGAGCTCTGTGGCTCCGGAGCTCTGCACGCACAGCAAGTGCATGCAGGGCTCCAGAGCAATGTGCAATCACGCACCATTTTCGGCTCGCAGCCAAAAATGAAATAGTGTGTGATCAGAGCCTGCCAGACCCTGGAGCGTCACGTGATTGTGAGTGCGTTGTGTGGACTGCTCCTCGCAGTCGCACAATGCTCCAAGGACCCTTTCGCATGGCAAATGCCATGCAAAAAGGGCCCTAGTTTCACTCAAGTATCCACTAGATTGTGTTAGCAGACAATGTTCTTACTTTAGTGTGGTTTTCTCTCATGTACAACAGTCTTTAGCATTTCTGCCTCCTATTGCTTTCCATTAACCTACTACTAATTTTAGACTTCAGATTTTATGGTCTTATAGAGGAGGAGGAGCAGATATCATGTACATTAACAGCATCTCCCCATCTCAGATTTTGGAAAATTCCTTTTAAGACTATAATTCCCAGATTTCTTAGCCAGGTTAGCCACTGGCCATGCAACTGTAGTCCAAAAAAGTAACATTCCCAAGCTCTGTGAAGGAAGCACTGCTGCTGATGGTAAAGTGCATGACATCATTTGCTCCCAAACATGATAAGCAAGTCCTGTGTCTCTAGGTTCATTTTGTTGAGTAGAGCACTGAACTTTTACCCCATTGCCCTACCACGACAACCCCATTGATACTATATACCATTCTGTCTGCCTGTTAACAGATAAGCTCCTTTATGTGTGTAAGTGTATATGTATGTATTAAATTTTAACCAACTATCATACCTTCCAACATTTTACAGATGAAAATCAGGACACACAAGGCCAAGCAACACTGGAGTGTAGGTTGAGATGGCACAAGTTATTCACAAGGAAGAACACACAAGGTAGAAGAGGTTGCAACAGTGTGCTTTTGCCTGAGGCTACAGAGAAGGGAAAGATTCTGCCCCTGCCTCTTCCTCTCCCTGCTGCTGAGTTAATTGAGTGCAAACTACTTTTGCTTTTAAATCAGTTTGCATCAATTGCAGTAAGCTGGGGAAAACTGGTAAGAGAAGAAAGAAACTGGGACATTTTAAAAGCTGAAAAAGATGACAAAGGGTTAATCAGGACTAGCCCTGCCAAATTGGGATAGTTGTAGGGTATGTATTAATGTGCATGACATCACTTACTCCAAAACATGGCAAGCCAGCCCTGTTGTCTTTAGGATCATTCTGCAGAGTGGGGCTTTGAATTTTCATCTCAAAGTTCTACCCTGATAGCCCCACTAACATTATATGCTATTGCTTCTGCCCCTTAGAACGGAAACTCTTTATGTACAGATGCATTTAATTTATATCCCACCTTTCTCCAAGACAGGACCCAAGACATCTCATAATATGAATTAAAACTATAGACGTGAATTAAAACCTAGTGAGCGTAAAAACAATTAAACTACCATGTTAAAATATGAATACTTTAAGTCATTCTTAATGATAGAATATTAGATAATAGATAAATAGATGACAGTTGAAAGGACAAGAGACAGAAAAATGAGTTGCCCTGTCTTCAGTTTGTAAGTGGTAAGAGAGGCTCATAAATAACAGCAGGAGACAGGTTATTTAGTAAGGAGACAGGTTAAAGTAGACAATCTATTTAAAGTCTGTGGTGCAATTGAAGACAAACCATTGGTCCACAAGGCAGCCCTTTGGGGGAAATTAAAATAGCTGAGACTTGGCATTCAGTTTCTTCTTCAGAACTTGACCTTGCTCCTCCGACAACCCTAGTCTGCTTGGCTACTGTTATTGAAGAGGCTGTTGTGAAAAATAGCCCTCTGGTATGCTTCTTGGCATGCAGCCTACGTCCTACAACCTGCAGAAGCCACCTCTGCTGGGAAGGAATGATTCTTCCCACCATGCCACCCACAGTCCAGAGATGGCAAACTGGTAATGCAGAGGTGAAGGTTGGCACATGAGACAGGATGGATGAGAAGAATTATGTTTCAGTTCACTTTTTTCTATTGGTCTACCAAAATTCACATTTTTTTTTCATATATGAATTGGAAAGAAACTTGGATAAATGAATTAATATATGGAGAAACCCAATGTATTAATTTAAATCTTTTTGTATACTTTCCAACTGTCCCAGTTAGGCAGGGATTTTAAGAATGTAATTGCAATTTTAGCAGCTTTTAAAATGTCCCAGTTTTTCTTGCTTCCTTTCACTTTCCCCTTTGTCCTCAGTTTATTTTAATTGCTTCAAAATGCAAAAGTAGTTTGTACTCAACTCAGCAGGAGGGAGAAGATAAGAGAAAACAGAGTCTTGCCCTTCCCAGTAGGCTCAGGCAAAGGCAAACTGTCGCTGCCTCTCCTACTTTGTATGTTCTTCCTCGTGAATAACTTTTGCTGTCTTGATCATACTCTGATGTTGCTTGGACTCGTATGTCCTGATTTTCATCTGTGAAATATTAGAGGGTATGGATTTGAGATATTTAAGGGAAGTGGGCAGAGAGAAGGAGATAAAGACTGTCATGAATATAACACAAAGCTAGCAATCACAGGAAAATACTGATTTTTTTCCCTTACAGATGAAAAGTTAAACAGAAAACCAAAACTAACAGATTTGCCTAGGTAGGCCCAAGACTTTGCACATTAAATTCCTAAAATTCTGGCTTTTAATCCCTGTATTTTCATCCAAGTTGGTACTAAAATAAAGTTAGCACCTCTTTTTTTTCTCGCTCTTTTGACTCCTCATGATTTTATGGATCCTGTAAGGTAGGCAAATACAGCCTGATCCAACTCTGTCCCTGCTGTGTCAGTGGAGGAAAATCTCATGACACTTTGTTACAGAAGAATTTCTCCAAATTAACATACATACATATATATATTGTATTCAGGGTGGAAAGAACAAGCCGAAGTTCAAAAAAATATAAAGAAAATAAAAAAGTGAGAGTTCTTCCTCACCAAGGCAATTATTCTGGTTCCTATAGAGAAATTAAAATATTTTATTGAGCTTGTCTGTGTAGTGGCAAGGAAATGATGAAGACCTTCAGGTTGTTCCATCACAGAAAGCTTTATTTTCCAAACCATTTATTTACTGCGCAGGGCAAGCAGCGGAAATACAATGTCCAAAACTGCCCGCGCCGATTGATTAAAACACTTAGTTTTTATACCTTTGGTCAACAACGTCAGCAATCAATCACATTTCTAGTCTACGTCAGCCATTACATTTGGAGCTTAATACCACCCCCAAAACAAGGGAACAAAGACCCCAGTCACCAGATAATACAAAGCAGAGGCAGAGAGAGTATGCCTGACTCCCTTTTTACTTCCCAGGCACCTAAGCATAGCATTACAAGGCCAATCATATTTTTAAACTGAGATAAGGCAGGGACATCTGCTGTCCAATTCACTTATTTTCCTACTCATGCAATACTTCTCTGAATTTAACTCCTTCATTCCCCCCTTCATGCCAAATTCAATTCCTTGCAATTTGAAGCATGCACCATTTCCCTATTTCCTTTATAACACAAAGGATACATAGCAGCAGTAGGATTCCTCCAGCAGTCAAGTATACAAAACCTGTGAACAGGGCTTTCAGACCCACGGTTTTAGGGGAAAGATTTATTGTGCACAATTCCATCCTCCCTAACACTGTCTCACAGAGTACCATTGTATTCCTTTCAAACACAGAGAGATTTCAATCAAAGCATATACTGCAGCCTTTCCCTCTATTACTCTAATCATTACAGATTGAAAACTATTTAACATGCAGAGTACAGAAAAGCAGATTTAGTAAGGCCATTATTTATGCACAAAGCAATTCTACAAACAGTGTCTTTTACCCATACTTACTTAGGGAACCAGATAATCATGTCCACATGCCTGCAGAGTACAAGAATGACTTTCTAACATTGAATACTGCTAAATGTATTTTCCCTCTTCACAATCAAATTCATTTACACAATAGTAAGACAGTTCAACCAATTTCATGCTGGGCTACCTTCATTGGTTGGTGCCCTGGGTGAAAGGTGATACCCTCAGTGGCCACACCAATTCATCCCAGAAGACAAACCATATACCCATTTACCATTGTAAAAGCTGGTTTCTTTCTAGAACTCATTTATGGAGGACCAGGCCCCCTTTTCCCATATAACCTCAATAAAACCATTGCTATAACTAAAGGAAAAGTCAACATTGGGATGCTTTCCTGGGCATGCCTGTAGAGATTCAGGGATTTCAAACTTTACATAACAATTGGGATAGTCTCCTAAGCTTAGCCCATGAGAACATACCCAGCCATTACTGACCTTCAGGGTGTTCAAGATCTGATTGACCAGTTGGTGAAACCAATTCACTTCCCAGCCTCTCCTGCCCAGCATTCTCATCATCACCATCATTACCAGCAATTACCATATACACATATCTTCCAACCCCACAGAACATCCGTCTGTAGTGATAAAACAGGCAGGCCAGGCTTCCTGCCCCTCCTATGCCTGCCACAACTCATAATATTGTCTCCAACATTCAGGGATCTGGCCGTGTGTAGAGCAGTGTGTACGTCCCAGGTCACACCCGCAACAGGGCCTAGTCCCCGTCTTCTTCCTCTCCAGTTGCTAAGTCTGACCGTAAGTAGAGCCTGACAGCTTCCAGGTGTGTGTCAGGCAATAAGGTCTAGCTTAGATTTCTTCATTCACCAGTTGCGGATCTGACTGTGCTTAGAGTGACCAATTTCTCCTGGTCTGGCCACAGCAGAGTCTAGTCCGAATTTTCTCTCCCCCCTTTTCGTCTGGAGATCTTCAGTTTCAGAGGATTTTACAACCCAATCAGTAAAGGCTCTCTTAGCCCTGGCATAAAGTATCCAAAGCTTCAACCCTGCAACCTTTACAGCTGTAGGGGCAACCAGCAACACCTAATACAATCCCCTCCACCTATGACCCAGTTGCACTCTAAGGGGAATCTCTATTCCTACATTTTCTCCCTTGTTGTACTCAGAGCTTTCCCTAATCTACTAACTCTCCCTTATATGTCTCCTTGATCCACCCAAAATGGTCTCATGCTTTGGCTTGAAAGGGAACAAACAGCCTTATGGTTCTGTGAAGTGTGCACCTCATCCTATGCCATCCTATGATGGGGCTCTGGGAAGAACAAAAATACTCCTTGTTGTGTTGTGGGCTGCACATGGAATAAAAGTGAAAAGCCTCTGTAAAATGGGCTAGGTAGATGGTGATATCATATCACTTGCCCTGTGTTGGCATCCAGTCCAAAGACATAGCCAGGGCTGTTGTTTGGGCCATACACGTTGAACTACTGTTTCTTCGGGATTTTTATCCCATTTCCTCCACTTCTCCTGAGTTCTGAGGTCTGCAGGTACAATGTGACTTCCAGGTGATTCCTAGAACGGTGGTTCTTGCCTTTGGTGATCCTGTGGACAGATGCAGGTCTGTTGCTCTTGAGCATATGTGATGTGTGGGCCTTTAGGGCTGTTGTTGGTCCTTTAGCTGTCTCACAGCTTGCATCTCTCTTTTCTCTCTCCCTTGCCTTTTCAGTCAGCGTCCTTCAGCTGCAGTTCCACTTCCAGCCTGGAGGGGCGCACAATCGCCTCTCAGAAGTGCCCCCTTATTTCTCCCTTCCAGCTCAGTGGTACACCATCACCTCTCCTCCCAGCTTACTCGTAGGGGTGCTCTGTCACCTCCTCCATCCAGCTGAGGCTGCGCTTAGGGAGCCATTCCAATCTCCACCTTATCGGGGACTGGTGAGGGGGCACTCCTTTGCTGCTTGGACTGCCTTTCATCTTGGACTCTGCCCTTTCCTGTATTCTTCATGCTTTTGCTGCCAACTTTCCTTTTCCAGAATGTCACAACTCCAAGCCCTTGCCCTTCTCTGTCTGTGGGATGAGGAACAAAACTTTTCCTCTTAACTGCTGGCCACTGACAGTATTCTACTTCCATTAGTCCCTGCATCTGTCAGTTGGACCATCTTTTCTGCTTTCCTCTTCCACACACGTCCACATCCTTCTCTGATCCTCTTCAGGCTCTCTTGCCTATATCTCTCCTGCCCCCACTGGGCACATTGGCTCTCAGAGACCCTCATCCTCTTCTGGGGTCTCTTATCTCTTCTGACCTCTGCTCCATCATTCGTTAATCTTCTTTCTTTCTCCGCTTGACAGCCAGTCATAAATCTTGCTTCATAGAGCCTTACAATCGCAGGCCCTCTAAACCTTCCTTAATTGTTCTGTGGAATCCTGTATCCTGAAGCCTTTTCAAAGACTTCCTGAAGAGATTCCTCTGCTGCATCATATGAGAGGTTGCTAACAATAGGAGTCCCTTCAGATTCCTGGAGCCTCCTCCAAACACTCAGATAGCCTTGGGTTTTTACAACAGCCCACAGCTCCCAGTATTTCCAGGCGGTCTCCCATCCAAGTACTAACCAGGCCCGACCCTGCTTAGCTTCCGAGATCAGACGAGATCGGGCGTGTTCAGGGTGGTATGGCCGTAGGCAGCTAAGCCTCTCTTTTTCAGCTCCCTTCGGTTTCATGCAGTTTTTTCCTACTATGTTAGATGGCACCTCCTACTGGCCACCGTTCTGCAGCATCCCCTCCCTCTCCTCTCAGGTAGGAAAGGGCAGCCAGGGATTGTGGTTTCCTGTAATTCTCCACTCACAACTTTAAACCACAGAGTCTGACACTGGGAAGAATTCCTAGTGTATTCAGATCCCATCAGGGGTACATCAAAGACACTCTCCCCCTTGTCCATGCCTGTGGGGAGTTCTCTCCTGGATGATCCGCTCTACCTGCTAAATAATTTGGCTCCTTCCTTCAGTAGTGATTGGCAATCTTGCCAGTTAGGCATGTGCATTGCCATGATGCTAGAACACAGTTCTACTATCTTTCAATTCAACAGATCAGACGTGGTGAAGGGCACATATGCATAAGCCTAAACAGGTATGTACCTGTACCATGGCTTCTGGTTCTGCTGTCTTAGAATCCTCAGGCAGCCTCTCTGGTGGGGTCTGCCGCTACTCCCATCCTCCCCCTCCTTCTCATTGCAAGCTGGGGGTGGGGAAGAACTGCTGCAGCCATTTCTACTTTTTTCTCTTCCATGCAAAAGCAGGCGGGTCTTTCATGCAAACGCTGATTCTTTTGCTCTTCCCCCTCCCTGTCTGTCTCCTCAGGGGAGAGGCAGTTTCCTGTTGGTGTGTTTAATTCCCCCGGGGGGGGGCACCCAATATTTTACTTCTCTTGTTACTACAATTCCCATGTGCCCCAAAGTTCGTATGCTAAATGCTTTTTTTTTAAACTTATTGTCAAATAGAGATTTGCAGCCCTTTTTTTTTCTTTTTTCTCTCTCTCTTTTTTTTTTAACTAAGTTGTTGACATAATAATGCCAGAATTGCAAATTCACGCTCCTCATTCCCTCTGTCTCAAGAGGGGGAGGGTTGCATTCAGCCCGATGGCCACAAGGAGTGAGAGAAAAAAGCCATGTCTTTTGGAGAAGCAGCCTTCCCTGTGCTAAAGCTGCATTGTAATCTTGTTTTCTCTCTTTGATGTAGAAATGTATCAAAAAGGTAGACACAACTGCTGCCACACTAGAAAGAATAGTTCATTGTTCATTGTAAGGGAAAAACGAAACTAACACCTCTTGTATGACATGTTTGTCTATACGGGCTCTCAAGGTGGGGTTTTTGCTTTGTTTTTGTTGTTTTTCCCTTCTTCTCCAGATGCAGCTTTTCTCTGTGCTTAGAGAAAACATTGGGACTCTGTATTGTTTAGAAATGTTGCAAAAAGTACTGGAGGAGAAGTTTCCAAAGTTCTCTTTTTTTTTTCCCTATTCTTTTCCTTCTATGTGAGCCCAAGGGGGGGAGATTCTTGATGGCTGAAGAGTTTAAAACATGAAACAGGCAGCTGTCACCAGAGTCTTCAGCAATGTTTTCCAAAACTTTGCCATCCTGTATTCATTTACCTGAAAGCCTGCTTTTTTGTTATTATTTTTCCTCTACCTCTGATGTGTGTTGAAGGTTGCTTCCGGTTATTTAGAAATCAGACCCTGCTTCTATGACATCCTCACTCAGCCTGCCAGGCTGAAAATGAGTTATTGAAACTACTTCATAGCTTTCCCTATGTACACACTGACAGAATTCTTAAGCATTTGGCTAAGAACCTTCCATTCTCCAAAAACCAGCAACTATGGAGTTAACATCTAAAGGAGAAGGGAGGGGCTACAGGGAGGGGAAAGGGAGGCAGGCAAAGGAATGCTGCTCTTCTAACCCCCTTCCTGCTCCCAAAACTTGAGCTAAGTAACATCGAGGTAAGAAAAAGTCTCCTATATTCAACTCCTTTTTCAAAAGCTTGCTGCTTCCTTTTTTTTTTTCTTTTTTTTTCTCCTGAAAGTCCTTTGACTTTTGAAGTGCCAGTCCATGGGATACTCCCTCTGCCTCTTGCAGAGTGATTTTCTTTCCAGTTGATTGAATCACCGACCTGTGCATTTGGAGAAAACAATGAAACCCTATTGTTTCCTCACTATTTCTCATTAACACCTAGGGCTTGCTTCATCATTTCCATACTGACTTAATTTCTGCTATTTCCAAGCCTCTGGCTAAATAAACTTCTAGCCTAAAAACAGCCAGCAACCATATGGTTAAATCTGAGAGCCTGAGGAGGAGGGGCTGTGGGGAGATGGCTTCAAGCACCGAAAGATAATCAGAGAGAGGAATAAACCATTTTCCTTTCCTGGAATTTTTCCTACACATATTAAAGTACAAATGGCACAGAAATAGTAAAGTTTCCACTTAACCCTTTCATGAAGTTTTCAACATGCATTGAAGCAGTGTCTGTCAACTGCCACCCTCCACCCAGATTTCTTCCCAAACGACAACACACAGTAGGGGTGGGGGTGAGCTGAGGGTAGGGGGTCCCAACAGCTCGAAACAATGAGGTAGACACCTTTCAGACTCGCTGACTTACGCAGCCGGAAGTTCCAACGGTCTGCAGTAAGAAATGCAACGATACACGCATACGCGCTTTCAGACAACAAACACAGCCTCCCACCACCGTTTACCAGACTTGAAGAGACGTTCTTTACCAAAGTCTTCGCGGCTTCACTCACGGCCCCACTAGCCATGAGTTACTAGGACGAGACTTAGAGAGGTGATCAAGCTCTCTCTTTCCCTTGAAATCGCAAGGGAGTCAACTTCACCAATTAGCCGGGGGAGGCCTTATGCTTTCTGCGTGACCAGAGTCCGTTGACTGGAAAACGCTGCTGCCAGGAAAACCACCCCGCTCAAAGCCAAACCTCTTCGACCAAAGCAGTCGAGGGCGCCCTGGGTTTCGCCAAGAGGGGGGCAGCGACCCTAGCACTCAAGCGTCCGTCAAGGGGGGCTCCAAAGCCCCTTCTCTCAATTTCCCGGCCAACGCACCAAAAATGTAGTGGCAAGGAAATGATGAAGACCTTCAGGTTGTTCCATCACAGAAAACTTTATTTTCCAAACCATTTATTTACTGCGCAGGGCAAGCAGCGGAAATACAATGTCCAAAACTGCCCGCGCCGATTGATTAAAACACTTAGTTTTTATACCTTTGGTCAACAACGTCAGCAATCAATCACATTTCTAGTCTACGTCAGCCATTACATTTGGAGCTTAATACCACCCCCAAAACAAGGGAACAAAGACCCCAGTCACCAGATAATACAAAGCAGAGGCAGAGAGAGTATGCCTGACTCCCTTTTTACTTCCCAGGCACCTAAGCATAGCATTACAAGGCCAATCATATTTTTAAACTGAGATAAGGCAGGGACATCTGCTGTCCAATTCACTTATTTTCCTACTCATGCAATACTTCTCTGAATTTAACTCCTTCAGTCTGGATAGCATCAGTTAGCTCTCTTAACAAGTTCAGAGACATCCTGGCCAAGATCTTATGCTATGTTTACATAATCTGTGTGAATTATTGATTTGGCTCAGTGTCGGGATAAATCATGAAGAAGGTGCTGTTTTTAACTAGTTCAGTTCAGAAAAAGAGGGAGAGCTGGAGCAGAGAGGAGTTGAAGTTCCAGGGATAAGGATTAATCCTTTCTACCTTAAATAAGAGATTTAAGAGAACCGGAATGAATTAGTGGCTTAAGTGTTGAACTAGGACTCCAGGAGACCAGGGTTCAGATTCTCACCAAGGGATGGAAACGTCCTGGATGACTTTGGCAATTAACACTCTCCCAACTTTAGAGGAAGGCAAATTTCCTCAGAATAAATCGTGGCAAGAAAACCTGTGATAAGGTCACTTTAGGGTTACCATAAATCTTCAAATGATTGGAAAGAACACAAAAACAGCAGCAGCAGCAGCAGCAAGGGCTTTAAGGTTTGGAGTTGCAAAACTCTCAAGAAGCATATGCAGAAAAGTCCTACAATGAAGCATTAGCTTATGTGTTCAGTTTAATATATAATCTGCTGTGTTGCTATTGTTTTAAAAGAATTGGAGTTTAAAAGTGATTGTGTTTGCTGTATTCATTTGTAATTGGTCCCACAGAATCCAAGGGAGAGGTACATGTGCATAGTGTAAATCTATGCTCACATAGTTTAGCAGTAGTTGTGCTACCCCACCTTTTTGCTGAAGACCAACACTGTACAGCCAATTTATTATCTGAGAATATGCTTGCTCAGTGGCTTCTTGTACAGCAAGGAATATAAACTGGCTAAAATCCCTGTGAGTCAAATGGTGCATCAAAGGTACTGTAACATATTTATGCAACATCCAAGAGTATGCATACACTTGTGGAACAGTACTCTAACAGCTATGAAATGATACATGTACTACGTAATAGCTAGAAAAGGACAGGTCCATTTTTTTTAACGTCTCTTATCTGAGGCCATTTCTGCACGGGGCGAGGGAATCGCCCCGTGCCACTACTTACCGGATCTTATGGCTCCCCGTTCCAGTCCAGGCTGCTCCGGAGCAGTGCGTGCTCGTCGTTCTGCACTGCTCTGGCATCGAAAATGGCGGCTTCCAGTTGGTTGAGGGTCTCAACCAACCGCTGAAGCTCACCAGCCTAAAGCCCACCCCTGGCAGATTGCAGGCTCGCATTAGTGCGAGACTGTGAATCTGCACAAGGGAGCAGGCTCGCAGTGGCATGCTCTGTGCTTTTGAAAGACCTGATTTTTCCGGTCTTTCAAAAGCATGCTGGACGATCATTTGGGGTCGTTCCAGAGTGGGCTGAGGTGTGGATCTACATTAAGTAGTCCGGACCCAGTCCGGTCCCAGGTGCAGACGTCCTCCCTGGAGGACGGACTGCGCCGTTTCAAATACCCCGTGCGGAAATGGCCTGATAATCAGTTCTCATCCCATTTAACCAGTCAAGAATGATCATTTCTCAGTAATCTTTCTGGTGCCAGTTGGGTAAGAAAAGTACCACCACTGAGACCTGGATGGTCACATCTTACCACACTTATAAATTTGTGCCTTCTTCTGATTTTCTCCTTGCTCTTTCTCTATTCTGAACCGGAACTGGCTGTAATTAAAGGCCTTTCAAAAGCTTCACTGAGTTCCAAAAATGGATACACAGCCCTGTTATAAGCTTTTTTCACTAACAAATAATGCAACCAATGGTCTGCAACAGAGAAAGCGTTCTAGTCTTTCAGCTGATGGGACCCAGCATCCACTTTCAGCAAACAATAGAATTGGGCCCCTAATCAACTAATTCTACCCACACTATTTGATAGCTGACACTGAAGTTCTCTTTGACTGACTAAAGAGGGTCCCTAGGTCAGAGGGGACACTCCCAACCCAGAACAAGTCTGTAAAAGACGGATTCCCAAGGGTTCTTGAGGGAAGACTCAAATAAAGCAATTTGTGGTGTTTAGACATAACCAATGCGCAGATGTTAACATTGGGACACAATGACAACAAGAACCCTAAAACCCATCTGACTTGGCAGCAGTTTTGCTCACTGCACCCTCACGCTACCTTCCTATGTTTAATTTTTACATATAAAAATATCTAGCATTTCTACATGCAATCTTCATTAGAGCTTCGGGGATTTGCTACGTGCAAATTTTCGGAAGGTTGCCAACTCTTGATTTGGTGAGTCCAAGAATCAGACTTATGTGTCCAAGCTTAAAATTAGTCCAAAATCAGGTTCCCACTTTCCCACAAATGAGAAGTTAATAGGATATTTTAATTAGTTTGTTTTTCCTGGGATATGACCTAAGGAAACTCGGTGAGTGCCCTCATTTTCTTGTGGGAAAATACTGGCCATGGAGAGAGAAAATGCTGAATAAAGTCCTCTACCATTTGAGAGCTGATGATGGTTTTAAAACTTGATGTGTCATTGGCAGGAACTTCAGTAAGTGTTCTCAGTAACTCTTGGCAAAAACCCTCTTTGTCCTCTCCCAAAATCTCTGGATTTGGCAGTATTTTTTTAAAAAAAAAGTAAGAATTTTGTGAGTGTTCACAAGCGCAAGAAGGGCAAAATCCAGAAAGCAGACTATCTTCCTGTTCCAGTCTTCTTCTACCTGGCTGTGCAAGTTTTTTGGAGGTGAGAGGATTAACCTTACCTATGGTTGTCAGAGTGAAAACTGAAGTGAGCTCCTGTTCCTTTAATGGTTGTGTAGAAGAGGGAATTTCAGTAGATGTTGCTTGTTATCTGGTTGCATGACAAGTAGTGCCTGCTAAAATTCCCTCTTTTACACAACTATTAACGGTACGTGATCCCTCTCCAGTTTTAACTCAGCAACCCTAATTAACCTTAGAGTTTTTTCTAAGCTTTTTCCCTACTGCACAGGAAGCCAGAAGGCCAATACTAAGGAGACGCTTCACCCAGATCCACTATTGTGCACAACCACGTGGTGTATTGTAGAAAGTAATAAAGGCAGCCTCACTGAGACACTTACTACAGCATACAGTGTTGCTATCTCTGATGTGTGACAATGCTGTGAACTAAATCAGAATTAACAACATTTAAGTAATGGAGGAAGTCAGCAATACAGTTGGATGCAAAGCAGTTAGACATATTTCCATACATGCATCCTCCTTGGTCACAAATGGAACAGTCAGGTGGTTAGTCCCAATGATATATTTATCAATATATGATTATAAAGTTTGCAAAGTAATGGTAGTCATTTCAATTTTCTATTCCTTTATTTTTTTTTTATTTTTTTCCTTTCCTTTTAAGAAATAATCCTTCTCCAGATTACAGCTTGTAATGCAAACTATACAAAAACATATTTCTTACTACAAATTTTATTTTTCTACTGTACAAAATGTGTTCAGCTTCACATTAGAATAATTCCTGCTGTACATTGCTGATGGTGGGAAGGATAACCAGTAGTGGATGGGAACCCTGGGTTAAACCACCTGGCTGTACTTCCAATATTGAAATATTATATATCTTTTTCATATGTTTTGATTGCTTTTCAGATATTGTGGGGCTGTTTCAGCACAGTTCCTTATCTCTCAAAAATCAGGATGCAAAGCAGACATATCAGGAGTGATTTTAGTATATTCATCCCAAAAAAACGTTTCTAGTTTATTGTCTTTAAAAAAGCATCCCTAAAAAGTTTGAGAGACATTTTTTATTTTTACCCCCAAGTTTTTTTTTAAAAAAATAGGGGCAAAGGTAGACCTTCAGGTTCCCTTGGCGGTGGGGAGGCAATGTAGCTTTGCAACCCCTCACAGTTGTCCACCCATGATTTAAAGTGAAGAAATTCTTTCTAAATTTGTATCCATACATATCTATGTGTATATGTGCTTTAAAGTCTTGACTTACGGCAACTCCCTGAATTTCATAGGGTTTTCTTAGGCAAGGAGTACTCAGAGGTGGTTTTGCCAGTTTCTTCCTCCGAACTATACTTCTGCTTCTATTGAGGATGGTCGTCCTCTTCCATGGAGCGCACAGCTTCAATAAGGGGTGTACATGGAGCAGGGTGACAGGAAGCAGACACCCGCCTAGCCAGCCAGATCAGCCAAATCAACCCTGTGATCAGTGGGGTGACAGATATACTATAGCCAGAGCATGGGTCGTATTCCGTTCAAGTACTAACTACAGCTGACTCTGCTTAGCTTCCAAGGTCAAATGGGAGCTGGTACCTTTAGGATATATCATTCTAAACCTAGCTATCCTAGTTATGGCTTGACTGTAAAAGATAGTTTTTAATGATTGGGCCTGCACCCTATATGAGTTATGCACTAGACAGGCTTGGTCCTAATTTGCTTGGTTGTTCATTACTTTGTAACATTAATTTCACCACTTTTACCTTTTATGAAAATGAGCACCATACATACGAATATATATTGGTATATAATTTAGGAGATTCATATAAAGGGCATATGGATATAAATTCACAGAAAAAAGGGAAAAGTTTAATCAAATCTGCATACTTTTTGGGGGGCAGAGTCATTTTCCTTTTTTTGGTGATGTGCAAGTACCAACTAACATGGATTTAGATGCAGGTAAAATGAATTTCTGCTAGAGATATTTGTTGTTGCTGTTTGCCTTGAAGTTGTTTCTCATTTATGATGACCCAAAGTGAACATATCATGGCAAGGTTTGTTCAGAGGGGTTTTTCCATTGTGGCTTTCTGAGGCTGAGAGAGTGTGACTTGCCTGAGGTCACCTAGTTGGCTTCCATGGCTGACGAGAGGGGGATTTGAACTCGGGTCTCTTGGAAATTTAGTCCAAAATTCAGATCAATGCACCGCATTGGCTCTGTTAGAGGTACGTATCAATGGCCATTTCCACAATAGACTTTTATAGTGCTATGATTTCACTTGAAACATCCTATGGAATCCTGGGGTTTGCAGTTTCAGGAGGGGCCGCCAGGCAGCCCCTCCTGAAACTGCAAACCCCAGGATTCCATAGGATGTTTCAAGTGGAATCATAGCACTATAAAAGTCTAGTGCAGAAATGGCTAATCTTATATACCAATATAGCATGTATGTAGCAATCTTATATACCTATATAGCATGTGTTTACTCTGAAACAAGCCTCACCACGTTCAATGGACCTTACTCCCAGGTAAATCCACACAGTAATGTGGCTGTAAGGACTACCTATCTTGTATACTTTTATATTTAAAACCAGAATTGCTGTTACATATCGAGCCATTTTCTGAACAGCAACAACAATATTTATTTCTTACTTGCCTCTCCCTATGGATCAAGGTGGGAAACAACATATTAAAATACAGTACCAAATAGACACATAACACAGTTAAAAATGTGAACAGCAATTAAAATACATTATCAGTGAAAGGAGCATACCATTAGTTAAAAATGCATATGTATTAAAAACAATCAGTTCATAATTTAAAAACTTATAATTTTAAAAAACCATCCCAAGTTCTAGCAGCATCCGAACACCCACAAATGATACTGAATGAAGTTCAATTACTGTGGGAAAGCATTGGCTGGGCTTTCTAACTATGACCTCTAATTACATATTTATGTGTAAGTCTTGTTGATTTAATTCAATGGGGCTTACTTCAGGGAAACGTGGTTAGATTTGGTGGCCAAAACCATCCTCTGTTTTCCAGTGGGACAGAGAAGGATGTTGAACATCTCAGCAAGTATCAGCTGCAGTCACAAACCTACAGAGAAGAATAAGACAGTGGGATAAATATTAATTGATACAAACAATGCCTGCTGTGATCTTCTTTCTCAAAATGGCAACTTGAAATAGAAACAAAAATCTCGAGATTTACTTCTACAGCCCGGATAAGGTAGTGGTTTGTGTGTTGAACTAGGACTTGGGGATCTGAGTTCCAATTCCTCCTGTGCTATGAAACTCACTGGACACTATCAGACTACATAATTATAGTACTATATTCCATTTAGATTGCCATGGCAGCATCCTGTGGAATCCTGGGATTAGCAGTTTAGAGATGTGCATTGAGAATTTGCAGACTAAGAGCTTGAGTGCTTTACCAGTTCTAGTGCCTCTCCAAACCACAAACCCCAAGTATTAGTATTTTATACACAAGTTCTTACAGCTTACACTTTTAACAAAAGGAATCTCCTCAGAGAAGGTTTTGACCCCAAGGTGACTGACTTAGTCACAGATTTATTGCTTTTGCTTATGAATACTAGCCAACCTGTTTAAAGAATAATGCATTACCAGCAGCTTCAAAGACCCTGTGCCACCCCACATGAGTCTTTGAAGAGTCACAGCCAGAATCACTATTTGCACCTCTCTGCATCCTATGGCATTCTGTCCTGTTCCCACAACTGCTTAAATATCTGTGGTGTTAATATCACTCTGCCAGGGTGTCTGGAGAAGTGGTGATACCATACCCTACACCCCCACTTCTGCAGGGTGTGCTATTTTCATAACTGGATATATTTATGGCTGAAAAAGATGATCAAAGGCATGCTGACCAGAAAGTGTGTTACCAGGTCAAGTTTGTATGTTTGTCTAGCAAAAACAAAACAAAACAAAAAACACTTTTAACTTTTAACAATTAGTACTGATATACATAGGTGGAAAGATCCTGACATAACCCTCCCCTTGCAGGCCTCCTTTGAGCTATAATTCCCCCAAATTCTAAAGAGACACTGGCATTGTGAGTGAACTCCAACATCCTCCACCTCTTAGAGTAACTGGTGGTTTGATATCTATGAAAGCTCATGCTAAAATAGATGTACAGTCAGCCCTCCACATTTGCAGGTTTGACATTCATGGATTTGAATATTTGCATGTTTCTCCAACCCCTGCCCCCCCACCTCAGGTGTTTCTTTGGCCCTTTTCGCATGGGCTTTCCCGGGCGAAATAGCCCCGTGAGCCGTGCGGGAGTGGGAGCGTCGCTCCGCACGACGCACTCCCACTTCCGGCGCTCTCACGGGGCTGCAGCGGCGCGAGCGCGGGGTTTTTGATTTTCGCTTTCAAGCGAAAATCACCTCGCGCTACGCTCCCGGCGCCCACACGCACTCACCTGTAGTGCGGTGCGTCGGGGAGGCGGCCGGGTCGCGCCTCCTTCCCTCCGCCCGTGCGGAAGGAAGGGGCGGGGCGGGGAGCTAGCGCAGCGGATGCGAGAGCATCCTGCTTCGCATGGGTGGGGGGCTGCTCGCGACAGCCTCCCACTCGCGCGCGCGCGCGGGGGGGCGGGCGCGACTGTCGCTCGCTCCTGGCGCGCGCGGGGGGGGCGGGCGCGACTGTCGCTCGCGCCAGGAGCGAGGGACAGTCGCGCCCGCCCCCGTGCGCGCGCGCGTGATCGGGAGGCTGTCGCGAGCAGCCCCCGCGCGCGCCAGGAGCGAGCGACAGTCGCGCCCGCCCCCCGCGCGCGCCAGGAGCGACGGGCTCCTTTCTTGCGCGCGCGGGGGGGGATGGAGTCGCGAGCCGCCGCCGCCTCCGGGACGGTGCCGTTTCCCAGCTGGTTCCTTCGGCTGCGGAAGGAACCAGCGGGGAACCAGCAGGCTCCCGAACTAGGCTTTTCCCGCAAGCCGCCCGCCCCCGCTCGCGCAAAAAGCCTAGTGCGAAAAGGGCCTTTTTCTGGGAAACCTTTTCTCTTGGAGGCTCCAATCGGGCCACATGGCTCTTTAAAAACCCACCTCTGGTCCTTCTCTTCCTCCTCCACCAGCCACTGCCCGACAAGCTAAGGACAGCTCAAAGTCTGATTTCTCAGCACCACAAGCCCTCTCTCAAAGCCCTTCATACAGCCAAGGAAGGAGATGGGCAACAGAGAGGAAGTACAGGACAACCATGCCAACCGCCTCCTTTCCCTGACCTGGTTTAGACCCTGGGTGCCCATTCTCCCCACCTGTTTCTCAGCCCCATTAGCAGAGACACACAAATTTTGATATTTGCAAATTTTTCACTTTTGGGAGGGTCCTGTACCCCTAACCCTAGCAAATGTGGAGGGCCAACTGTATTAGTCTTAATGGTGCTGCTGGGTTCATCAACTTTCTACTCATCCTTCCGCTACAACAGACAAGCATGGCTGTTTCTTTCAAAATTGCCTTACAAGGTCATTGTGAAGACAAAGTTGGGAAGAGAAGAGGTACATCCAATTCCTTGAGTCCCCCTAGAAGGAAAATACATATAAATATATAAATATATAAATATATAAATATATAAATACAGCTATATATATAAAATATATAAATACAGCTAATAAATATGGTGAGGTCAGATTTCATCACTATTTAATTCATGAAGTAAAATACTACTAGAGATTATTTGTAATCTAACAGCAGTGCCATAGTTTTTGTCTGTTCCTCACGCTCATAGTAAAAAAATAACTAATCTGTGAAAGCTTCTTTCCTCAAGAGATCTTGAGTTGTTTTTATGGGTTTGGTTAAGATAATAACAAAAATCTCAAAATAAATTGATGCAAAGTGCCATGAACTATGGTAAAAACCATAAATCTTGTTTACATTTAAAATGACAAACAGATATTACAAGCTCTGCTGTTTTTCTTGAGATTTTATCCAGATACCACAGTCTGCCTGGTCTGGATCAATTACGAGAGCAATGAACTTCAATAGTTTTGAAAACAAATTGGATACTGTGTCCCTTCTGAAACAGAGCGACCAGCATTGCGCACTGTATTCCACATGTGCCCACATGATAGATTTTTATACAGATATCCACTGTCCATGTTATTTTCAGACTTTTCCTAACATTCTCTGGTGTAACATTTGCCTTCATCACTCATATTATGGTGCATAGAGGGCCAACTTACATTTGATGCTAGGAAAATTAATAGCAGTCATGTTGGCTTTTTAAACACTAAACATCAGACAGGAGTGTAAGGCAAAAGCCATTGGTCCCTTTGCTGCTGCTGTTGTTATAGTGTGCCTTCAAACTGCTCCCAACTTTCAGTGACCCTGAAATGAACCTACCATGGGGTTTTCTGGGGGCCGAGAGTGTGTGATGCGCCCAAGGTCATCCACTGGGTTTCCATGGCCAAATGGGGAATAAAACCCTGGTCTCCAGGTTTGTAGTCCAATGCTCAAACCTGTCATCATGTTGGCTCTCAATTGGTCTCATACCACACATGAAAGAGATACATAAGCCTTCCTATCTAAGCTGCAATCTTACTAAATTATCCCTGGTGCAGCAAATTAGCATTAAGACCAAAAAAAAAAAAAAAGAGGGGGCTGCCATCTTTGCTAGTAACACCTCTGTCAATGGGAACATCTCTGTTTTGTTTTCTCCCATATTCAGATTTTTAGAACCCCAATGTCTGTTTTTCCCATATATGAAGAAATGTGCAAATTTTGAAGTCTCTCAAAATGAAATGGATGCAGAAGTCTCTCCTATTTGCACCAGCCAAATTCAGTAGAGTTGTTGATTTCCATAACAAAGAGGAGTATGTTGCATCTACCTTTCATCTATTGTTAAAAGTGAGGAGCTTCTTGGAGAAAAGAATTCCCAACTCATATTAAGCACTACCGTGGTTAAATACACGGTCTTTCAAGCCCAGACTTTTAAGAGTGAAGTACTCAAAGCCTATGGCTTTGGTAATGGATATTAATGGACAATTACAATTTCCCAGCAAATCTAAAGATCTATTAAAACAGGGCAGGATGAGCCATGAAACTGGGGGAGGGTCTGAGGGACCACGGCGTGTTACAAGGGTGGTGCTGTGCTGGCAATGAAGGAGCTCAGTGGCTGGATATTTTATTCATTACCTTGTGTTGTGGCAGCAGAAATTATTGGCACCATTGCCAGGACAAGTGTATTTATCTTTCATACAGCAGATAGACTAGAACCCTGAAGAAGACATGAGGGCTGTGTGTTGAATGATAATCCTTGGAATGAGAATATGGTCAGCTCTGAAATGTAGATTTATTCATTGAACTCAAAAATGTTACCAAAGTCTCTCCAAAGTCATTGTTACATCACAAAAATGATGTATAGTGACTGATAAACAAAACATCATATGATTCATATTTTGGCATCAAACTCAGACTGAAAAAGGTGGGCGATAATAAGCACTAATCCTACACACATTGCTCTGGGCCACATTAAGACTTCAGGGGAATGCCAAGAGAATGATAAAAAGCTGACTAAAAATCTGATATTAGCTATCAATTTAAAGGTTTTTTTCTTATCATTTCTCTTTTTATGGGTACAAAATGATGTTCAGTTGTTCAAGTCAGAAAATAGACGTCTTGTGCTTAAAAAAGTTCACCTTCTAAAAAAAGAAATACTTTGTTTAGATTTTAGAATCAAGTGAACACTGGAAATGGTACATTAAGAATGTTATAATTTTGTAATACACCATCATTTGTAACCAGTTCACCTTACAATTCAAGTTCTTTTCCCTTTGTGTTTGAAAAGGTTTTTTCTTTTTAAAAAAGAAGTCTCTTCTTTATTATTATGTATTTGTATCCCGCCTCTCCATATGGATCGAGGCAGCGAACAACTTACAAATAGCATGTATTTCGAAACATTTCTATACATGCCCCCAACAAGCTGGGTACTCATTTTACCGACCTGTGGAAGGATGGAAGGCTGAGTCAACCTTGGAACCCGGCAGGATCGAACTCACAACCTTGTGGCTTGCAGTACTGGCATTTAACCACTGCACCACCAAAGTTTCCAGTAAAAATAACTAACTTTCATATGGCACCTTAAACTTTAAAGCTTAAAGAGTAATGCATTTTAGTTGACGTAAGCTTTTATAGACAGCAGCCCACTTCATTAGTCAAACACACCATGAAACACTCCTGCAGTCTATGAAAACTTAGGCCAAATAAAATGTTAAATTAGTTTTCAAGAGACCACAAGACTCTTGTTTGTTCTTTGTTGCAACAGATGAAATGACCTACCCTTTGATCAGGAGAGTATTGTTGTTTATGCTTTAATACATTTCTCTAAAAAAACCCTTTTCTTAATAACATATGAAAATCCATTAAAGATAGTTAAATATAAAATACATAATAATGAGCAAAACTGCAATCCTATGGTCCCTACGATAGATTGAATCACCTCTCCAAGATGGAGAAAGGAGGGGGAGATTCAACCTCAGAATTCTCCCTCCCGTTTCCATCTATTCTAGGGCTCATTCACACCACACAACTTTAGCTCTATTATTCCACTTTAACTGACATGGTTTCATACAATGGAACCCTGGGACTGGCAGTCTAGAGGGGCATTTAGAATTCTCAGCCAGAGTGCTCCAGTGCCTCACTAAACTACAAGTCCCAGACCTACACAAGATGGAATCCTGACAGTTAAAACGGAAATAGAGTGCTAAGATTCTGTGGTATGAACAGGCCCAAAGATCTTCCTGCTTCCTACAGCAGTCAGCTACGCAATAGCCATCCCCTGCAGATCTTAGAAAAATGAGTTTATTGGATTACAATACCCACAATCAATATGGCCAAATTCTGGAAGTTGTAAGCCCCAAAAGGAATATCTCCAAGTTGTTACCAGTTCTTGTAGGACAGGAAGAAAACAGAGCAGCTCTTAGGAATGTCAGATACGAAGGAATGTGGAGTGAGCTTTTTTCTGCTGCTTTGAAGAATAGGAACCAAAGCAATAAAATCAAATTACAAGAAAAGATATTTCAACTAAACATTGGAAAAACTTCCTGACAGTTCAATGATGAAATAGACCACACTTGAAGATGGTGGACTTTCTGTCATTGGAGTTTTTAAAACAGCTGTTAGATGGTCATCACTCAAGGATGATTTAGCAAGGACCAGTACAGATTTGGACTAGATGGCCTTGGTTTCCCTCTCTCTCTCTGATTTGATGATTTAGTCCTCAGACATAATCCTGGGTGGAACACTGAGGGTTAATAGAGTTATAAAAGTTGAATAATTCTATGCTTCTTTCTTACATGTTTTCCCTGAAATGTGTTTTAAGTCCAGAAGAGGGTGACCGAAATGGTGAAGGGTCTAGAAACCATGCCCTATGAGGAACAGCTTAGGGAGCTAGGTATGTTTAGCCTGATGAAAAGAAGGTTAAGAGGTGACATGATAGCCATGTTTAAATACTTGAAAGGATGTCATGTTGAAGATGAAGCAAGCTTGTTTTCTGCTGCTCCAGAGGCTACACAGAGCAATGGATTCAAACTTCAGGAAAAGAAATTCCTTCTAAACATTAGGAAGAACTTCCTGATGGTAAGAGCAGTTTGACAGTGGAATGCACTGCCTCGGAGTGTGATGGAGTCACCTTTTTTGGAAGTTTTTAAACAGAGGTTAGATGATCACGGGGGTGCTTTGAGTGTGTGTTCCTGCATGGCAGTGGGTTGGACTTGATGGCCGTTATGGTCTCTGCCAACTCTGTGATTCTGTGATTCTAACTGATGCCCAAATAATAGATAATAGTAATTAGATAATGCTGAAAACTGGAAAATATGCTACAAATACAAAGATGAAACAAAAAGCTGGGCAGCCAAAAAAAGAGAGCACAGTAGTTCAAAAGTTGAGTGTATGTGTTCATTCATGCCTTGGTTATTATTTTTAATCAGCTGTGGAAAACCCAGTCATGAGTCACTGAAAATGACCATGCGGGGAGAGTATCAGGAGGTCACACCTTTCTCTGCCTCAAGTACACACTACAGGAAGGTTTCAGGTCTCAGTTGACTTCCTTATGTTCGACAATGACTTTTATTGCTGTCAACAAATACTTTATCAACTTAGAAGAGATTAGATGTCATTAACCCCAAAGCCTAGGAAAACACTGAGCATGTTCCATAGTAGTTTCTTCATTCTGAGGAAAATGATATTTTATTTTATATAAGATTTTAAGGTTGCCCTTTAGAAGAAATATCAGGGTGGCTTACAGTGTGGGGGTTGCAAAAAAGAAAAAGAAAAGAAAAGGTGGTGTGCAAAATCACTATTTTAAATTGAAAGCAGGACAAAGGCAGCAACACAAGAATTCAATGGAGGATGGAAATGAAGGGAATTAAAACCAACTCCCACAACATAGTAGAATACCTTGAGCAAATCAAAAATCCCTCCCTGCTTTAGCTACCAACATCTGATTTAGAAAGACAGGTTGGTCCAGAAGAGAGCTTATGATGAGGGATTCAGCATTGTAGCGGAAAGTGAACCTTTAGGGTTGCGTGGCATTATTACAGTGGTCCATGGAGCCTCTCCTGCCTCCCTCAGTAGTCAGACTCTCACTAGATTCAGTGGGAGACTTTTTTATTTTCCAGTCCTAACAGCAGTGCACAGGAAACAACACTGGAGAGTACCATTGCAGATAAAAGGGTGAACCCCTTTCTCTACATGTGCTGTGAAAAATTCCCAAATTGCACCACCATCCCAATTCACACAAACACACACAAATACACAAAGCAAATGACCCAGCTAGAAGTTCCCCTTGGCTCCACTGGATGGCCTTGGTCAAGACTGAATGGCTGGCATACATATTAAAGGAGGAGAGTGTCTGAATGATGTGTTTGTATGCCTTTAGGTTAGGTGACCACTGGTATGTAACCCCAGGAAAGTTATTCATAGGTAAAATCCATGGTCATTTTGGCACTAGACTGTTATAGTGCTATTATTTCCCTTGCTAAACTGCAAACCCCAGGATTCCATAGGATGTTGAAAGTGGAATGATAGCATTATAACAATCTAGTGAGGAAACGGCCTATATTTCATAACTTTACAAAATTGTAGCTACATTGCAGAAATGCAAGAAGACTCAGTTAGTGAATTGCAAAGGTGCACACTGACATGAGTGCCCCAATGCATGTCAGGCACCTCTGCTGTTATTGGGCACCTCTCATACACACCAAGCTCTTCTGTTGTGCTCCTGCACTTCCTAGCCAATCTCTGAATACACAAAACTACACAACACCCATACAGTATCATGTCACAGCAACCACTAGATGAATATGGACACCACAAAACTACTCTGTTCAAATTTGCATGCATGTAAGCCCTTTGCAAAAATTATCTTCCGAGCAGAATGCCATTCATTATTATTATATTTATTTATATCCTCCCTTTTTCCCAGGCCCTTTCCGCAGCTTACCTGCATCCAGCGCGGTCGCACGGGGATCACGTGATCAGCCTCTTCCATGAGGCTCTCGCATCCCCTCTGCTCCGGCTCCGCAGGAGCTGCCTGCCAGCCAGCAGGCAGCATGAGGGCTCCACCTCTTCCTTCCACAGCACAGCTGGGTATTTTCCCAGGCTGTGCTGGGGACGAAGCACGAGGGCCGCAGCTCCGGAGGCTCCGCATGTACGGTAAGTGCGTGTGGGGCCCCGGAGAGATGCGTGATCATACACCATTTTCAGTGAAAAGCCAAAAATGCTATAGTGTGCGCTTGGCACCTGTTGGCCCCGGCAGAATCACGTTATTGCGAGGACGTCATCTGAAATGCTCCTTGCAATTGCGTGATGTTCCGGAAGCCTTTTCACACGACATACAAAAAGGGCCCCAGTATGGTACTCAAGATAGCTTACAAAAGTTAAAGCTGATTCCACTTTAAAATTCATGTCATACAAAAATTAAAAAAACACAGTTAAACTAATAAGAGAATTAAAAGCAAAACCATTAAAAAGAAAACAATACACAAACAGTACATCATATTCTGAGGCCATTTCCACACTACACTGTTATAAGGGTATTATTCCACTTCCAACATCCTATAGAATTCTGGGGTTTGCAGTTTAGTGAGGGGCATTTAGAATTCTCAGCCAGAGAGCTCTTTGGCCTCAGTAAACTACAAACCCCAGAATTCCACGAGATGTTGAAAGTGGAGTAATAGCACTATAACAGTGTAGTGTGGAAATGGCCTCTGAAAGTCTTTCTCCTCTTGTAGGTGTTACCCTGATTTCTGGGGTCCTGGGAGGGGCACCTCTATGTGCTCACAATGGGGAACGGGGCTTAGCAAGAGCACCGCTAGCAATACAAGAGGCAGGGCAACCTAGCGAGATCTTGAACCCAATGTCTACAGGGTCAGGTCAAGTCGATGAGCAAACAGAAGTGAAATTAAAATTGTTTTCCTTAATAATAATAATAATAATAATAATAATAATAATAATAATAATAATAATATTTATTTTTATCCCGCCTCTCCCAGTGGATCGAGGCAGCATTACAGAAATATATAATACATTAAAACATTAAAATGTACCCCATCCTCCCCACCCACCAACCCTTCTATCCCCCTAAAACACATTAATTATTAAAAACAAATTAAAAACAAAATTAAAAACAAAAGGACAATTGACGAGAGGCGGTGGAACACTAGTCTGGGAAGGCCTGTCGGAAGAGAACAGTCTTGACTGCTTTTTTAAAGCAATCAAGACTGGTGATGTGCCGGGTCTCCTCTGGCAGGCCATTCCATAACTTGGGAGCGACAGAAGAAAAGATCCTCTGGGTAACCGCAGCCAACCTAGTTCTGACTGGCTGCAGTAAATTCCTCCCAGAGGACCTTAGCGTGCGGGGCGGATTATATGGGAGAAGGCGATCCCGCAGGTAGGCTGGCCCCAAGCCATGAAGGGCTTTAAACGTAAAAACCAACACCTTGTACTGTGCCCGGAAACTAGTAGGCAGCCAGTGTAAAGACTTCAGAATTGGTGTTATGTGGTCAGTTTTAGATCTTCCGGTGACCAACCTGGCTGCCATGTTCTGAATTAATTGAAGTTTCCGGACTAAGCACATGGGTAGCCCTATGTAGAGCGCATTGCAGAAGTCAATCCGTGAAGTTACCAGCGCATGTACCACTGTTTTTAGGTGTTCCAGGTCCAGGAAGGGGCACAGCTGGCGTATCAGCCGGAGCTGATAGCAGGCACTCCTGGCTGCCGCATCAATTTGAGCTGTCATCTGAAGCGGTTAATCCAAGAGCACCCCCAAGCTGTGGACACAGTCTTTCAGGGGAAGTGTGACCCCGTCTAGAACTGGTTGACAAACCTCCATACCTGGACTAGGGCCCTTAACAGTAAGTACCTCCGTCTTATCTGGATTCAGTTTCAGTCTGTTTTTCCTCATCCAGTCCATTACTGCTTCAAGGCATTCGTTTAGAGGTGAGATGCCACCCTTAGTTGATGCTATTATCCGAGGCATGGACAGATATATCTGGATGTCATCAGCATACTGATAGCCCCTTGCTCCATGCCTCCTGATGATCTCTCCCAGCGGTCTCATGTAGATGTTAAATAGCATTGGGGACAGGACAGCGCCCTGAGGGACGCCAGATTTAAGCTCCTTTTTCGAGGAGCAGCTGTCCCCAAGCATCACCATCTGGTATCTACCTGAGAGATAGGACCAGAACCACTTAAGTGCAGTGCCCCCAATCCCCAGCCCTCTCAGGCGTTCCAGAAGGATACCATGGTCTATGGTATCGAAAGCCGCTGAGAGGTCCAAGAGTACCAGCAGGGTCACACTTCCCCTGTCGATACCTAGGCATAGATCATCCACTAAGGCGACCATGGCAGTCTTGACTCCATATCCTGCCCTGAAGCCAGTTTGAAATGGGTCTAGAGAATCTGTTTCATCCAAGACAGCTTGGAGCTGAAGGGCAACAGCCCTCTCGATCACCTTGCTTAAAAATGGAAGATGGGAGACTGGTCTGTAATTACTCATATCCAGGGGGTCTAGGGAGGGCTTTTTTAGAAGTGGCCGTATAATCGCTTCTTTTAAACAAGCTGGAAAATTGCCCTCCCTGAAGGATGCATTAATAATATGTCTTAAGTGGGTCTTAATGGCAACTCCTCCCTGGACGACCAGTCAGAAGGGCAGGGATCAAGAGGGCAAGTTGTCCTTCTTACCTTTCCAAGGAGCTTGTCTACGTCCTCGGTACTCACTGACTGAAACTGATCCAGTAAGTTATTTTGATAACACAGTCAGAACGTATGTATGCAAACACACTCACACAGACCTATTGAAAGAAAGGTAGGAGTTGGATAGAGGGTTTTTGAGAGGGATTTCAGCATGGGAAATACTACACCTGTCCTGAAGCCTGGGTATTCTGAAGAAAAGTCCATAGAAGTGGAGATTCTCAGCACGAGGAGCTGAGGGGAAGGCTCGCCGAATGAAGCGACAGCAAGGCGGGATGGAAGCCAGGATTGATCAAAAGAAGTGCTCAAAATCAGGGGGTCTTATAGGGGAAAATGTGCCCATAGGCTAGTCCATTCCTGGGGATAACAATGGGTTTTGGGCTGGAGACAAAGCCTCCGAAAGGTCAGTATTTTACATGATTGAGTTATGACAGAGTTGTCAATAGAGTAGGCAGTATGCAAACGCAGAGTGCTTAACAGTTGAGTATTCGGCTCATCAAGCTGCCTGCTCAGGGCAGGGAGTCTTTTGTAAACAGCATACATACATAATATGATCTTAAAAGGGTACTTGCCTTGAGGTCTCCTAAAGTGGCAGTCTGCCTATTGCTGGCCTGCCTGGATCAGTTTTGAATGGTTCAGCTATTTTCAACCGTGCCTGTGTGCATGCTTGTCCGGAGGCCTTGCAAGCATGTGGAGAGGAATGGGTAGTGAAGACCAAATTCTTGATATCAAATGATATCTAATATGCCACAAGTCCGGACTAGAAACTACAGTAACACAGCAGTCAGCCATCAAAGGCCTGTTGGAACAGAAAAGGTCTTGTTGTTGTTGTTGTGTGCCTTCAAGTTGTTTCTGACTTATGGGGACTCTAAGGTGAACCTGTTGTGGAGTTTTCTGGGGCTGAGAGCGTGTGATGTGCCCAAGGTCATCCAGGGAGGATTCCGTGGCCAAGCAGGGAATCAAACCCTGGTCTCCAGGGTCATAGCCCAATGTTCAAACCACCCACTTACCAAAGGACAGCAGGAACGATGCCAGTGTAACCTCTCTTGAAAGGGAATCCTGGAACCTGGAACAGCCAGGGTAATGGGACAGAGTAGAGGGCCTCCCCAGAAGCTATCTATTTGAGCAAGGTTTTGACATACTGTCCCCTTTGTTTAGCAAATGTCATCTTGGATAAAAGTAACTCCTTCTTCAGAAAAAAGAAAATTAATTGGAAGCTTTCTTTGGAAGATGGACTGAAACAGATAAATAGCTGTGATATGAAGACTTATTAGAGAGATCAACTCCAAAGGATTTTAAGATTAAATCAAGAGAAAGACTTGAACAGGAAGGAATAACATTAAGTTAGTTCCCTTATAGACAATTGACCGAAAGATTTCAGATGGACTTAAAGACATATGGTATAGAATCAAAAGAAAAAAACAGGAGTGATCAGAAAAAAGAAAATTAATGAGGAATGTATTGATCTTATGATTTCTAGTATTGCAAAAGATTGACAATATTCATGATGCAAACATGAATAGAAGCCCTCTTAACTCTATCTCTCTGAAGCAAATGTGAAAGCATTTTTTTCTCTAATTGTTGGCCTTAATTTCTTTGGAAGAATTTTCTAGATATTTTGCTATTATCTCTGACAAAAAATGATAGCAACCCCAGCCCACCTTAGCCCAAAACAATCATGAGGGTAATATAATATGCAATTGCTTTGTGGATATCAGTTTTGTAAATGTGAATTATTGTTAATTTATATCCTGCTTTGTCCCCAGTACAGGGACTGTATTATATATTATCATTCTATCAATCATTTTCTTATTTCCACAATTCTTTCTCTACAGGGAAGAAATACTGGGCTGTGAAGAACTACAAGATAATTTATAGCTACCTCAACAAAACATTAGTTTTAGATTCCTAACAAATGCACAGAAGACAGGTTCTGTATTTGATGATGTGTGTGCTAGATGGGCCAAGCTTCATTCCGGGGACAAGATATGGAGGCAAGAAATAAGTAGGAGGTTAAAGGAAGTGGTTGTCTAATCATCACTTAGGCCTGTACTGCTATAAAAACAAATAGCCTTTGTGAGAAGCACTTTAAAAAACAGAGTATAGAAACCCATCAAATATTGTTTGTCCATTATGATGGTGATTTATATTTACACTGATGTAGCATGTAACGGGATTATTCATAATGCTGTGGTTAACATGGAGCTCAGAACTACTTTCGAATCTTATGCAATACAAATCTATCCCAGACTTCCATTGTCCTAAGTGTGGCCAGTCTCCATCCTTTCCTGCATCTTTGAATGATGACAACCTCCTTTGAAGTATTGACTAATTTTTCAAACATTATATTGGAGAACCGTATCCCTTGTACATGTCTGTTAGGCAAGACTAGTTGCACAGATACTATTATAGAGTCCAAACACATGAAAACTGGAAGTAGTTATCACTGTGGCCTTTACATGACATTGCCAGCCCAGCATGGTGACACATTGGTGCCAGTCCAAGATGTGTGCTATCTCATGACATCATTGCAGTCCTGCTGCTGTTGTGTTCCCCATCCATTGCTATTTCACCATACACTATTACCGGAATAAATCTGATAATGGCCCCCTTTCCTGCAATGATCCAATTGGCTGCGGGCATGCAGTAGGGATGGAAGTGCTATCAAGAGCTTCCTTCCAGAGTACAGTGCAGGAAGAAGTGGGTTGTACTGTGGAAGGGAGAAGAATGTCCCTACTGCTACCCATCTGCCAGCAGCCAACTGGGTGCAGTGGGGTGCATTCAGGTCCCATTCCCATCCCAGCAATGGCACTGTCAGGATGGGATCATGACAAAGCACTATTGGGCCATAGTGTGGTAAAGGCACAAGTTTCCTCCCATCAGCTACCAGCAACAGCAGCCCTGTTCTAATCTGTGTAGTCAAAGTAAAACGGTCCAAAGGCTTTTCAGTGAGTCCTGCTAACAGAACACATGGAAACTATTTGCAAACACAGCTTGTTCACAATGCTATCATAAACTCTTATCTGTCATGTGAGTTCCTCTTTGGCATGTATTCACACTGAAAGAGATCTATCTCCTAAGTGAGGTGAGGTGGGAAATAGAATATGGCTTTTTCTTTCCCTATACAGATACCTTAGATCCTTTTTTGATTAGTGGAGACTTATCTGAAGATTGCGTCTTGCCTCTGGATTCACTGTGAAAATATCAGAAATCACATTTCCAGCTGAAAATCAAAGTACTGGATCATTTAGTTGTCTTCATGCATGCATTTCTCTCTCTTTCTCTCTGTCTCTCTCTCTCACACACACACACACTCCAGATTTTTACCAAAGATATTATAAACCTGAAAGAAAGAATCCCACCTATGTGCTAAGTGAAAAAGAATTGTTTCCCTTAATTGAGTTACCTAAAAGCATTCTGAAAAAACATTCATAAGATCAGTAACTACAATTTTTTTCTCACTCATTTTGCTGTTACTATTATAATGAAAGACTTCACTCTATGGGACATGACTATCCAGATCTAACACAGGTTGAATTTGATGGAATCATACATAAAACTGATTCAGTATATCATCTCAATGATAAGTATTTCATTCAAAAAAGTGCAGTAGAAAGATGAGATGTTTTGTTCCACCTGCAACCCACAGTGCTAGTGGGTGAAACAAAAACATACAAGGGAACATCTTTTCTGACATGCCTAGGCATATATATGGAACAACTCAGGAACTTACACGTCATCTTTGTGCAGGTAGATATATCCATACTCTCACAGCCACTGAAATACAAATGTTGGCTGGTATTCTGTTACTGGCGTATGCAAGCATAGTGTAAGACTTCTTTGAGTCATTGTGGAGGGGGAATTCACCACCTCTCTCACATCAAAACTCAAAATCTAAATGACCCTGTGAAACTGTCATTTAGTGGTTGGTGCAGAGTAGAGGACAATGGAGAAACATCTGACTATATCTCTAAAGTTAGAAGTAGAAGACAATATCTTCCTCCAGGATCTCTGGATGACTCTTGGGAGGTACTGAAAGATGTATTTGTCATAGGGCCATAGCCAGATGCTTCTCCACTGCCCTCTGCTCTCCACCAGCCACCAAACAGCTGCATCATGAGGACCCTACAGGCAATAGGCGAGTGCTGAGAGAGGGGAGTTGAACTGGAGTTCCACCTGGGCCATCATCTTCCCATCTTGGCTGGCATTTCTCCAAGAATTGTCTAATATCTTTTTGGAACCCCCATGATTCCCTTTTCCCGGCCAGCTGCAAAACTTTCTCCATTGCTGCTACCTGGCATATTTCCATTACTTTTTCTAACCTTTAGCCAAAGCATATTGGGCATGTCTTTGTTCATTCCAGAGACACCTTTTAGATGTCAAAAGCCATTGACCTAATATCTGAAGATTGTTTTGGAAATGACATTACTATCAATCAAAGAATTTGTAACCAATGGACAATATGAAACTCTTACACCTTTCCTAGGACTGTAGCTCCAATTTGTTAGCAGATTCCATTTATTACTTCTGTGGATCTTTCCCATTTGATTACAGTATCTGTCTTGAAAGGATCATCTACACATTGCAAACAGCCTTTGTGTTAGGCTGTTAGGTCACATTAAAATCTCTCAGTGTAGAAGCTGGGTCAACAGAAGATGTTCCAAGATTCAAACATGAGAAACACAACAGAAGCAGTGATAATGTTGTTACCATTCAGAACCTCTTGGATTAGCATTTAGGCCAAATCACTATACATGAGTAAAGATGAAAAAAAGACTGCAACTGATGGAGCTAAAAGGTTGTACAACATAGAATAACTTTCAAAGTTTCAACTTTTTGGAATAACTTTCAAAGCAATTGCCCATTCTGGTTGTGGGGAATTGTCATCCCCACAAAAGTAACTTTTTGATGTCCTAAAAAATTGTTCCTCTGTGTCCTTGTTTTAGGGAGAAATGCATTAGAATACAGAGAGATGCTACCTTGAGATCTCTGACAAAGAAAATGGGTATCATGAGGAAGATCTAGAGACCGTAGATCTCTTGGCATCTCCTGATAAAACCACTAGATTTAAACACTAAAGTGGAAGGCTTCTTTATGCACACTGACACAATAATGAGAAAAAGATAGCTATGAGCATCAATAATTGGGATTGCATTCTTTTTTCCTTTACTTTTGACTTTTAAAACACTTGTAGGGATCTGATCCTCTCTCTCTCATGTGTATGTGTGTATTTTCCACTTTTTTGGTCCACTTTGAACTAGAGTAAGCTGTTCTCTAATTGCCTATTAAAGTTCATGTCACAATAAAAGGGGTCACATAAATTGTATGTTCATCTCTTGATCTCTCATCAGTGTAATCCACAGTGGTTTACCGATGAGCCCATGAACCAATGCCAGCCAATTTCCCAAGGAAAAAGACATTCTCAATATTGTATTGGTATGTCCCAGTTAGAATATAACACACATTTTGTGTGTTCTGTAATTGCTTCTTGGCTTCTTCCCTGTTGTTGTTCTTCCAAATGACCAGCACCATCACAGTGGCTTGGTGTTCACCTTATCTCCTCCTTCCTAACTTCCTAACTCCTTCTGTTTGGGAAAAAATCGATGTGTGATGCCCAGTGAATCTGTTCTTTCTCTGGAAAATGTACTCCTTTCCCTAAAGAATCCCCTTCAGGTTACCTCATCCCCTGCATGGCCCCAAATACCAAGGGTGTATGTATAATTTGTTTATACAGTCTCCTCAGCCTTCCAGTCTTGCACAATGTAAAAATTTCTGCCTGTATAGTTCAAGCAGGATATGCTTCCTAAGCAGGGCTGGCCCTACCATTAGACCAAGTGAGGAGGTTGTCTCACAGAGCACATGTTGGGAGGAGGCAGTGGCAGCAGACCTCTGCTCATTCTTCTCTGTTAAAAGCAAAGCTGAGTGTTGCAGGCTAGTAGCCCTGCATCCCTGCATCCCTAGCCTGTTGGTAGCAAGAATGGTAGAGGAATCTCCACATCACCTATGCTGAAATAAAATTCAGCAACCTGTCTATTGCTGTCTATGTGCAAAATGACAGGGGCAACTCATCCTTTGTCTCAGGCAGAGAAATGTCTTTAGATTTAGAAAGGCTTATCAAGAAGTTCTAGAGTCAGCATGATGTAGTGGTTGGAGTACTGGGACTATGATCCTGGAGACCGGGGTTCAATTCCCGCTCAGCCATGGAAACCCAGAGGGTGATTTTTGAGTGCATCACACACTCTCAGCCCCAGAAAACCCCATGATAGGTATACTTTAGGATTGCCATAAGTTGGAAACTACCATGAAGGCACACAACAACAGCAGCAACCGTAAAGTTTATGAATGAGGATTATGTTTAATGTCTATTAGAGTTCCTTTTCTTTCTGCACTACACTGTTATAGTGCTATTATTCCACTTTCAAGATCCCGTGGAATCATGGGGTTTGGAGTTTAGGGAGGGGCCTTTAGAATTATCAGTGAGAGAGCTCTTTGGCCTCCCTAAACTACAAACCCCAGGATTTCACAGGATGTTGAAAATGGAATAATAGCACTATAACAGTATAGGGCGGAAATGGCCTAAGTCTATTCTTTATGATTAGTTTATATGTAAGTTAACCCAAGCGTTGTTGTTGTTGTTGTTGTTGTTGTGTGCCTTCAAGTTGTTTCTGGTGACCCTAAGGCAAATTTAACATGGGGTTTTCTGGGGCTGAAAGTGTATGATGCACCCAAGGTTTCTCAGTGGGTTTCCATGGCCACTTAGGGAATCAAACCCTGGTCTCCAGGGTTGTAGCCTAACACTCAGACTACTACAGCACGCTGGCTCTCTAACCCTAATGTAGTATGAGATTAAGTTTATAGGAAATTCTAGACATCCCACTGTGCACTTGAAATGTGATAAGGTATGACACATACATATTGGTGGCAAATTATATTGCAGGTGTGGTATAACATCTGCTTAATTGTGTGGTGCCCCAGTTATTTACTTTGGGTAAACAATCAGCGCATGTCAGCATGTTCTTTGTCAATACCTACAAACCTGGATGTTGCCTTGGTCTTTTTGCCTGACAGTACTGACACATAATTTCATACCAATACTGGAAAGATGCAGTTCAACAATTTGATATTATTATATGCCTTCAAATCAACTCTGACCTCTGATGTCTCAGTTAGATGGCTTTCTTAGAAAGATTCATTCAGAGTAGGTTTGCCATTCCCCTCCTTTGTGGAAGCTTGGCAGTGGTATTTACTTAAACCAAATTCTTCTTAAAGGCCGCGTTTATTAAAGGTGAATTCTCTTTTTGAAATCAGTAACACTTAAAAGTGCTTTGAACTGTGTCCTCAGTTCAGTAATTTTGCCTATGGCCAACTGTTAGTCCTACTTGAATAGACTCATTGAATCAATGAAAATATGCTAAGTTAACACTAATGGAACTTGCATTGATTTGATGAGTCTAGTTAATTGGGGCTAACAATCAGACTGAGCCCTTAGTTTTTAACATTTGTAAAATATTCCTTCCAATAATTGTAAATGCATTGGCTGGAATGCTGTGATTAGTATTCACTAGAACAGACTCACAGGCCCTTTTCACATGGCATTTGCCATGCGAAAGGGCCTCCGAAGCATTGCGCGATTGCAAGGAGTGTTTCAGACAACATTCTTGCAATTGCACGATGCTGCTGGGGCCGGCAGGCGCCGATTGTGCACTATTTCATTTTTGGCTTGTAGCCAAAAATGGTGCACCTCCAGGGCCCTGTGTGCACTTACCGTGCATGCAGAGCCTCTGGAGCCGTGGCACTCGTGCTTCCTCCCCCAGTGCAGCCTGGGAAAATGTCCGGCTGCACTGCGGAAGAGGCGGAGTGCTTATGTTGCCTGCCAGCTGGCAGGCAACAGCTGCAGAGCTGAAGCAGTGGGGACGCAAGAGCCTCTTGTAAGAGGTTGTTCACATGATCCCCGCGTTCCAGTGCCAAGAAAATGTAAGTTGTGGAAAGGGCCACAGAATCAATCATTGACTGCTGGATCAATAGGTAAATCCAGTTGATTCAATGGCTCTACTCTAATCAAGACCAAGGCCCTTTCTGCACCCTACCTTCTTGCATGGTATACCAGTGGTTATCCCAGCTGTGGCTCTGCCAGGAAGGGAGTGTGACAGGAGCACAGCCCTCCACACCAGACTGGGTCCCTGCAGAAGGGACCATAGTGGACACACTTCTTTCTTCCGCACCACAGTTGAGTACTTTCCCTGGCAGCACTAGGGCAGGAAGTGCTGTCATCATGTTTCTGGTCTTCTGCAGGACAGGTAAGTGCAGGATGGTGGTGCAATTGCAGGTCATTGATGGGGAAAAGCTGTCAATGATTTAATCTGTGATTGTACTACCTGGGAATGGGCGATCAGTGGGACCACAACGACATCATGCTGAAGCATCATCATGGTCCCCCTCCTCTTCTGACCCCATGCCAGGATGGGAGGCTGCTGTGGAAAGGGCCTAACAATTCAACTTAGGCTATTTATTGTTTACCTGCCTGCCTGCCTGCCTCCCTGCTTGCTTGCTTCATGGAAGCCAATATTGGAAATTGGCCAGTTTTGCAGAAGGATGAGAGAGAAAGAGTGAAGGGAAGCATACAGTATATTAATGAACATTGAGGTGTACAAGGAGTATAAACCAAGATGTTCAGAAGACTGATGTCACTGGGTTTATACTTAAAACACGTTTATTAACTTCCTCATATTCTAAGACTATATGTACAAAGGATCTTTGAACCTTTCCATCTAGGCCCCTGTAAGTTATGCTCACACAGAGCTCTTTCTCAGGAGCAAATTTACTGAATACACAAGAATTCAATTATAAAGACCATTACAACAGGGTACAGCAATTGTTAAAATACAGCAGGTGTAAGAATTGTGAGGTTCTCCAGATCTTGTTGGACTGCAACTCCCAGCATTCTTCATTCCTGTGTATGTTGGCTAGGATTGCTGCAAGTTACATTCCAACAATATCTACAAGGCCTTGATTCTCACCCTGGCAAAAAGAACTTGTAATAGAGTGTCACTAAGGCCATTTCTACACTGCACTGTTATAGTGCTATTCTACTTTCAACATCCACTGGAATTCTGGGGTTTGTAGTTCACTGAGGCCAAAGAGCTCTCTGGCTGAGAATTCTAAATGCTCCCTCCAACTGCAAACCTCAGGATTCCATAGTATGTTGAAAGTGGAATAGCACTATATAACAGTGTACTGCAGAAATGACCTATGTTCCTAAAGGACAAAGACCCAAATGAATACTAGGCAAATGCAGTCATGTAGGGACGGGGGGGGCAACAGGGGCAGTTCGCCCCCAGCGGCAATGTTTTTTGGGCACTCCAGCTCGTTGCCATGCCCCTGCATGCCACGGCCACACCCCCACAGCTATGGCCATGTCCCCTGTGCCATAACCCCTCCCCCTCCCACCCTCTCACCCACCCCTCCACACACTCCAAGCTCCGCCACTGAGCAAATTAAATGAAGAATAAAGTGTAGCACCTTGTAAATGGTGTTATTGTGATGGGGAAAATTACACAAAGCAGTCAGCTTTCTCTGAAAGAGGAGGTGAAGATGCTTCTAAACATAAGTCATGACTAGAGAGCCTGAATCAACTTGAGAAAGTTGGATTCTGAGCCCAAGGAAAGAAAAATAGCTGTTGCTATTATTAGCAGTAGCAGTTGTTGTTGTTGTCATAGTAGTAGCATCCCATTTTTTCACAATTTGGGACTTAAAATTCACAGCATATGAAAGTTAAAAAGTAATCAAACTATCAAAAAATTAAAATCATTTAAAAAATAAAGCATTAAAAAGAAAAAAAAATGGGGAAAAGAAAATCCAGAATATGGACCCATTCCCCATAAGAAATCAGTCCTCAAAGGCCTGACGAAACAAAAGTGTTTTCATGTGCCTGGACTAAGCAAACTGAGGCTTTTGAAAGAAAAAAGGGAGAAAGATAAAGCTGTGCACCAGTCAAGAGGAGCAATGGAAGAGATGAGGTGGGCCGGTATCAAAGGAAAGAAGCACAGGGGCTCAATCTCTTAAGGGATTATGGTGGGAAAAGGTAAAGACACGTTGTAGAGGTAGTTGCTTGCTTCTAAGCATGTTCACCCACTCTGGATAAGGCACTTTGAGATTCCCACCCAGCTTCCTACAGCTCAGGTAAGTCTCCCACCTCCAGAAACACTTCTAGAAGACTTTGGAAATGTGAGAGGCTGATAGTAGTAAAGATGGAACAAGGGAGGCTGATCCACTAAAGGAAGCTTGGCCACAATCCCTTTCTCTGGGAAAGCTGCCTTATAAGTGGTTGGACTTCTAAACAAAATAAATAGAACAAAACTAAGTAAAGGCTTGAAAAATAGAATTAATGTTTTTATCTAGCCACATGCCCACAAACACACTGAAGGATAGAGGGAAGAAGCATAAGAGGTAAGGTTGTCATTGCACAGGCAAGATATCTCCTGAATATAGATCAGAGGCGTAAGGACTACATTCTCCGTGATTAGAACCCTGATGAAGAGAAGCTGGAGATTTTTTTGCAAAAAATTCACAAAGGGTTTCATGCTCTCCCACATGTGAATTTTGGTCAAAATGAGGCGGGGAGGTGTGTCATCCTAAAATACTTATTTTTGCAGAAGAACAAACTTTTTTTTAAAAAAAAATATTGTTGAAGATGATAAAAGAAATCCGGTCTTTTTGCTGTCAAGCAGGAGTGAAAAGTCTCATAGCACATGACAATTTGTCTTCACTTTGCTTGGTGAAGAAAAAAAGAAAAAAATGAAAATATTCTTTGTATATTTTCCTCAGTGAGTTAGGATACAAGCCAAATCAATATTTCTACATCTTCAGATGTATACCATACCCCCGCCAACTGTCCCAGTTTTAGCATGGACAGTCATGATGAATCTTCTGTTGTCACACTTTTCCAGCTGCTTTTAAAATGGTCCGGTATCTTTTGCCTCCTCCTCCTTTCCCCTTCTGTTCTCAGCTTACTTCAGTTGCTGCAGACTGAATTCAAAGGGCAAAAGTAGTTTGCACTCAGCTAACTCAGCATGGAGAAGAGGAGGGGAAGGGGAAAAAATTTGCCTTTCTGTGTATGCTCAGGGCTTCTCTACACGACACTGTTATAGTGCTATTATGCCACTGTCAACATCCTGTGGAATTCTGGGGTTTGTAGTTTACTGAGGCCGAACAGCTCTCTGGCTGAGAATTGTAAACGTCCCTCCCTAACTTGCAAACCCAGGATTCAATAGGATGCTGCGAATGGAATTAGTAGTGCTTAAACAGTGTAGTGTGGAAAGGCCCTCAGTCAAAAGCAAACTGTTTCAGCCCCTCCTCACTGCCTCCTCAATAATTTTTGCCATTTTGACCACACACTGATGCTGCTTGGCCGCCTCGGTCCTGGTTTTTAACTTCAAAATGTTGGAAGGTATGAGATAACAAGTGTTAGCTGGAACCCAAGTAGCGACCCCATTTGGCCAATACTGCACAAGGTAACTGTAGCCTTCCAGAAGTATTTGGCCTATAATTCCCATAAACTGCAGCATGGATGAGCAAAAGTGAACGATTATGGGAGCTGCATTTTGATAATATCTGAAGAGTTATACCTGCGTGCCCCAAATGTAAGGGGACAGGAAAACGGCACTCCTTCTGAAACATTCTGCCTAATATAACTCCAGTTGATTTGAGATAAGGCAGGCCCTGCTGGAGGTGGATATAGGGCAAGGAATAGACAGTAACATGTGTGACTCAAGTAAATACATAGCTTTTAAGAGGAAGTGAGCACACAGTCCATCAGTCTATCAATGTTGTTATAGCATTCAAATACCTCTCCTCCAGATACACAGATAGGGGAAATCCTAGATTGTCAATAGCACACCTACAATAATTTCATAGGTGATTTCCCTGTCTAACTGCCACACCTCAGGATAGGTGAAATAAATCCAGTGAGCAATTCTGCCCACCTTTGATTGGTTTTGCTCTTTGGCACTGCTTGCTCTAATGCTGCTATTATCCAAAGAATTGGTTGAACTTTAACCAGAAATGTTTCCTGTCTGACTATGGTTTTGTCAACAGTCTGGATTACGCTTGGAGGTAGAGTGGGCAGCAAAACAATGAGTGAGTGAATGGGCAAACTGAAAATAGTGGGCAAAGTCTGGAAGGAATTTTTATAAACTGTGATGCAATATACACAGAGCAGCGGGTGTGCGATGCAGGTGCAGCCTGTAATATGAGATGATGGACAACATCCTTTTTGTCACTAAGCATGCTCAAGATGGTGGTTGGAGGTGCAGTTTGTCTTTTCTCTTCAGGATGCCCAAGATAGCTGAAGGCTCCCTGGTACAGCTCTGCCCTCCCAATCCTAACTAATGAATTGGCCATGGAGATGCCCTGAGACACTCTGTGGTTCCAATAACAAAGCCAATTAATGACTGGGAATGGGACAGAAATACACCTAGAAACCTCTATCTGTTCTCACATATCTGGGACAAAAGTGTTGCCCAAGGAGGTACTGGATACCTCCTTGTACAATATCTCAAAAGATATTTATATTGGAATAACCAGAGTTGTGCCAGCATAAGCCACTAACAGGGCTTTGGCCACAAATTCTTAAAACAGTACTATCAACTAGGTCCATGTTGAGCTTTTGCATGCCAAAAAATGGTCTCCCCACACCACAAAAACCCATAGTGGAACATATGCTTTATCTTTTGCCTGAAATGAAACACACTTGGCATATCTGAATGGGTGCAAGGACTGACAAAGAGTCAAAAGTGAACCAGTGAGCAGAAGGAATGCAACATTAGGGATACTTTCAGTGGTGGGCAACTGACATTTTACAGTCAGTAGCAGGCTTATTCACTTAACTCTTGTGCTCTAGGAATTTTTAAAAAAAATGTATTTCATGACTTGTAGACCATTTTAGGATCCTAATTAGAATTCTAATGTATGGTAGATGTAGGAATGTGTGTGTATGTGTGTAGTGTAAAGAATCAAGGATGTCCCACCCAAACATCCAAAACCCGTAACGCACAATGGAGTGGAAGCTAAATAAAGACTGGCATCTTAATGGTGTTTTACACAGATGTAAATTCCCTTACATATGTTGTCCTACTTTTTTTAGCCATTGCATAATATCCACTTTCAGCTCACAGTTCCACAGTTCTTCAAGTGTAACCATCGTACATGCAAGTACACACTCTTGGGTAGCGCATAATCATTTTGGACAATGGGGCAATAAGTGAGTACATTCATAGCAGAAGGGTGATGTACCAGAAAAACTGCTTAACTGCATAAATGTAGATACACACAATGCAGGCATGATGTAGGATCTTGTCCAGGAATAAATAAAACAAAAGAAATCATACACATCTTGTGTTGTGGAATATTTTCTCACCCCATTGAATTTCAGCAGCCCTCCAATAGAAGAAATTGGTATTTCTCCCTAAACTTCAGAAAATCTCAGAATGTACTACTAGGTAATGGCTGTAGCATGCCTGGTAGTATCATTGTGGTACACTGTGAGAAATTTAAAATGGTGACTTATAGCTACCTATCAGTGCCACTCGTGTTTATTTTATTTTATTTACTTGCCTATTGTATAGAAAAACATATACTCCACACTTTTAGTGCTTACTTCAGGGTGGCTAAATGCAATTAAAAACAATAGACACAATGGCTGGAATTCACTACACAGTTATGAATGCATAACCTAGTGTTACGCATCCATAACTGATTCATGTTCATAGTTCCTACATATTCTCTACTTCCATGATCCTAAAGGTCCCCCAATCCTGTTTTACTAGACAGCAACTGGTGTGAGAAAGGGAGATCTGTTCTCCTATTAATTGGTTCCAACATATTGATGTTTCCATTACCTTCCAGCCAGCAATTACCAGTGCAAACAGGAATTGAGACAGATATCCTGCTTCTGATTGTCACATTGAAGATTGCTGGAAGGAAGGGGCAGAAGCTTCAGTATCTCGTGTTCTAATTGACAAGGGAACAGACATGCATTGCTTGAAGCGGCTGCTGCCTGGTACAGCAGAATAGAGGTCAGGCCAGGAGATTCTGGCCCTTTCCGCATGAGGCAAGTGAATCTCTCCGTGCCATTACTTACTGGTTCTTCTTGGGCCCAAAGTAACACAGACTTTCCCTTGAGCCCTTCCATAGGGCTCCTCCATTAGTCCAGGGCAAACCGGAGCAGTGCGAGGGCTTTAGATCCACACTGCTCTGGCTGAAAATGATGGCTTCCTGTGCCTTTGTGGGTGCAGACCAACCAGTGATGCTGGCCATGCCCACAGCCCGCCCTCCGCTGATCGCAGGCTCGCATTGGTGCATCTGCACACGTAAGTAGGAACACAATGGCATGCTCCAGAAAATTGAAAGGCTGGATTTTTCTGGTCTTTAGCGCGCTGGAGGACCACTTGGGGCGGTTTGGATCCAACTAAGGTACGGAACTAAGTTAAATAGTCCGCACCTAGTCCGATCCAAGGCGTGGACGACTTCCGTGCCAGGATGCCTTGGTCCGTTTTAACATCCATGTGCGGAAAGGGCCTCTATTTAACTAAGTAGCTGATCTGTAATCTCAGCCAATATAATTCAAAAATTTAACAAAGGCATATAATCTGTTACACAGCATTACACAGGACTCAAAAAAACAAAAAACAAAATCCTGACCAAGCAGGAATGTCTTTGCCAAGCAGTGAAATACAAGTAAAGTGCATGCCAGCCCATGCTACTGGTACAATGAGTTCCAGAGTATGGTGCAGCCACTGAGAAGGCCCTGACTGAGATGCTGTTTGAAGCTGGTAGAGGAAGTCAGTAGTCCTGGAGGGTGAAATGAATCAGCTGAGCAATAGCATAAGCGACCTCTCCCAATGCAACCACAAAGCCAAAGAGAGACCAATGGGATTGGGATGGGATTGTGCCTGGGTACCACCCAGTACCTGCCCAGAAGCCTGGCAAAACTGTTGTGGAAGGACATTCTATGGTTCTATGACATAGTAGATATCTCCTTATGCAAGGTGGGAAAACATAGTTATACTAGCATAACCCCTGGTTATTGTAACATAAAGCCCCAGAAGGATTCTGGCTCCTGGTTTTTGTCTTTATCAACTATGCCTTCATCATAGCCAGGACACAGAAAGATTTTTCCATCGGATCTTAGAGCATAAGCAGGGTGATATGGGAGGAAACAATCCCTGATATTCCACAGGATCTAAGCCATTTAGGCTTCCTGATCACAGAGAAAGAGTCCCACTCAGGTATTTGGAAGTCAGAAGGAAGGAAGGAAGGAAGGAAGGAAGGAAGGAAGGAAGGAAGGAAGGAAGGAAGGAAGGAAGGAAGGAAGGGACAACTCATACATTCTCACTCTCCTCCACAACCTGAGTGCCTCGACACAATATGTGAAAAGTACTTTTGCAAGTTATCTGATCCCATTGCATAGTGCCCACTTGTTTGGCAGAGCAAAAGAGGGGAGCTTATTGTTTTAGAAAGCAAACAAAAGTAGGTCAAATCAGTTAGTGCAGAGTAATCAAAAATGCTTGGTTTGCTCCGCTCAGTCTTTCCCACAACACCTGGAAATATGCTGACTGAGACCATGTTTTAAGCCACTTGGTGGGAGAGCAGATTCCCCAAAACCAAGCCTTCTTGGGTGAAAGGTGGGGAAGGGAAGAGCAGTGTAAGCATGTTTACTTTACAGTCACTCGGAAGCTGAAATTTGTCTCTGAGAAATGATGACTCACTGGGGTAGCTCTATAAAAGTCAACCTTGTTACAGGCTAAACCATCAGAGTTCGGAAAGCTCACTATCCATCCATCAGCATGCATCCAGTTTCTGCAGTTGCCTTTTTCCTTTTGCTAGGCATCTCGTGGTGCTATAGACTACCAATATCAGATGAAGATGACAGTGATGAATTCACAAAGCAAGATTTTGAATTTGCAGAGGTACTGGTCTCCCTATACATATTGTCACTCTGTTACTTCTGTCTTCTCCACTTCTCTCTCTTCTCATCTCTTCCAAGCTGTACAGAACAGAGATTTGTCTTTCTGGCTTTGTTAGTTTGTATAATAATGATAGAGCTCTTCTTTTTCTCCTCCTCTTCCTCCTCCTTTATCATAAGCTATGATTTTGTACCAAGTTGGAAGTCTTTACTATTGTCTTCTCTCTGTTCAGCGCTATCTAAAGACCCATTACAATCTCCAGTCCAATCCTGCTGGCCTTCTGCGAAAATCAGGTGACACATTTGCTTCCAAACTTCGAGAAATGCAAGCATTTTTTGGACTGGATGTCACAGGCAAGCTAGATGAAGATACGTTTGAGCTGATGCAACAGCCCCGCTGCGGTGTTCCTGATGTGGGGGAATACAACTTTTTCCCTCGGAAGCTAAAATGGCCCCAGAATAATTTAACATACAGGTAAGACAACTGGCTCAAAGTGCCGATATCTTTTTGATGACAACACAAAACAGGGTTGATCCACTCATTATTACTATATAAAAAGACAAAAGGAAATGCCCTATACTATATAGGACAGACCAGTCCCGCTTTACACAAATTCTCCAGGGTCTTAATTCTCATATCCTCTGAAAACCTTCTTTTAACCACTTCTCCACTTCTTTTTGGTGTGGGATATTTAGTATATTGTTGTATGTCTTCAAGTTGTTTCAGACTTATGGTGATCCTAAGGCAAACTTATTAGAGGGTTTTCTGGGGCTGAGAGTGTGATGTGCCCAAGGTCACCCAATAGGTTTCCATGACAGGGTGGAGAATCAAACTCTAGACACCAGGGTTACAGTGCAGTGCTCAAACCACTATATCGCACTGGCTTACAATGTACCTTGTGTTTTTGTACCATTGCATCAACATCATTTAATTATTAAAAGGCTGCACTCTCCATCTATACGCACTGTAGGTAGGAAGTATTATGCAACTTTTTATAAATATTTTATGTTTTCTCCTCCCTGTCCCTGCAAAGGCCACACATCTTACAGTGTCTGTCACTAGTGCTCAGGGATGTAACTAGCAGAGGGGAGAGCAAAATGAGTTACCCTCCTAAAAAAGAGTTCTGCCCCCGCCCTCAAATTAAATTTCTTTTCAGTCCTCAAATTTCTAGGATTTCAGAGACTGTGTTCACATCTAGAACTCACATTTGCTGTGTTTGCAATCCTTTGATTATTGTGACTGCCCCTTTTCTTTGGCTACCCAAACTGTATTTTTAAATGCTCAGATGAAGTTTTAAACTACTACAATGCTGTAGGTTTGGGGACTAAAGGAAAATTTCACCAGGAGGGTAGAATTCTTTGTGGTGATTTGGAAAAAAGATAAGCAGACTTCAGGGCTGACTCAAGAAGGAATGGGCATCCTTTTGTTGGGGGGCGGGGGCAGAATTCTTACCTTCAATTTGCCCTCCCACTGCTGTAGCTGCAGTGGTGCTGTACAATATTGTCTCATTTATAAATAGTGAGAGGTATAAGAACATAAGAATACCAGGGCTTTCTGGATGGGGGGCTAAGATATAAGCAAGAAAAGTAGAAATGTAACCAACAATATCCTTTAGTGGAGTTGTCTGGCTTTATTTATGAGAACAATATACACGGCTAACATAGGCCATTTCCTTACTAGACTGCTATAGCGCTATGATTCCACTTTCAACATCCTATGGAATCCTGGGGTTTCCAGAAACCGCAAACCCCAGGATTCCAGAGGATGTTGAAAGTGGAATCATAGCACTATAACAGTCTAGTAAGGAAATGGCCACAGTGTAAACATTACACATTTAAATTCCTAGAAACTGAAAGCAGTTTCACATTAAAAAAAACAAAACAGGTTTAGGATCATTCCATGAGTAACTGAAACAAAAGAAACAAGCTGCTTCAGTTTTGAGTCTGTCCTTTATAGCTATTTCCAAAAGGAAACTTTAGTGCATGTATTTGGATGCCTGTGTTTGCTAAACCGGCCATGGAGGAAAGCAGGTCACAGGAGTGTTTTGCAACATTTCTGAGCATGCGAGAATGAATTTTTGTTTTTTGTTTGGCAGGATTGTAAATTACACCCCTGATCTGAAAAAGTCTGAAGTGGACAGAGCGTTCAGGAAAGCTTTCAAAGTTTGGTCTGATGTGACACCACTCAACTTCACTAGAATTCGCAGTGGCACTGCTGATATCATGATTTCCTTTGGAAGGAGAGGTAATAAGAGAGAATTGGCTTTGTATGTTGATAGTTGTGCTATCATTTGATTATCAATTAAGCATGCTCATAGTATTTGTGGCTGTTTCAAATGTTTGTAGAACATGGCGATTTCTATCCCTTTGATGGACCTTCTGGACTCCTGGCTCATGCTTTCCCTCCTGGACCCAACTCTGGAGGAGATGCTCATTTTGATGAGGATGAACTGTGGTCAACTGATTCCAATGGTAACATGCCTTCTAAAGAGCATTTATCACCTTGTGGGTTGTTGGTTTTAAATATTCTTTGATGGAATACTGGACAATATTTAACTAAGTTAATTACACACAATAGACTTTTCATTTTGCTCAAGTATCTGTGATTCATAGTTGTTCATATTAATAATTTATTGAACAGTTAACTGGACAGATAATTTTGATTATGGTTTATTTGCTGTTCTTTGCTCCTGTTGTCTTACATACCCTCTTAAGCATCTCTGATGGTATTCAACTTAACTTGGAAATGTGTTCCATTTAATTTACTAGCCTTAATCCCACAAAAATCCATGTGAGATTGCAGCTTCAATTTGATTTCATTAGAACTAAAACATATGTGTTGTTTTGCTATGCAATTTATAACTTGGAAACATTACTTTTTGGACTACCAGTGCCCAAATTCCCAGCCAGCATGGTGGGTGTGGGTTTTGAGGAGTTGTATCCAAAAGTAATTTTTCCAAGCCCAAATTCAGCTAATTAACTTCAGTGGAGAGAGAGTAGCACGTAGAGCAATAGCTTCAGATTGGAGGGAAAGATGGCCCTTTCCACACTACACTCTTATAGCGTGATTATTCCACTTTCAACATCCTACGGAATCCTGGGATTTGCAGTTTAGGGAGGGGCCAGGCGGCCCCTCCCTAAACTGGAAACCCCAGGATTCCACAGGATGTTGAAAGTGGAGTAATCATGCTATAAGAGTGTAGTGTGTAAGCATTATGAAGAACTTCCTGACAGTAAGAGCTGTCCAGCAGTAGAATATGGTGCCTATGAGTGTGGTGGAGTGTTTCTTCTTCTTCTCTATGGCAGTTTTTAAAGAGAGGCTGGATGGCCATCTCTCAAGAATTACTCTGATTGTATCGCAGGGGATTGTACTCAATGCCCCTTGCAGTCTCTTCGAGCTCTATGATTCTATGGTTTCATGATTCTTTGATCTATTCCCTATGATCCATTCCCATTCTATGGAGCATTAACATTTTTATGATGCTGCAATCCTGTTAATTAACAGGATCAGGTTAGTGTCATTGAGTGGTGTAAGCTTTACTGCTTTCTTAATGTCTGGCATGTGTCCTCTAGGATATAACTTGTTTCTTGTGGCTGCCCATGAGTTGGGTCATTCGCTGGGACTTGAGCACTCCACAGATCCTGGAGCACTGATGTATCCAATTTATACATATACGGGAAACACTGGCTTCTTGCTTCCGGATGATGATGTACAAGGAATCCAGATTCTTTATGGTATGACAGCCTTTTGTCTTCCTTTTACATACTTCTAATTCATTAATGGAAATTATAGGCAATCAGTTTCCTCAGTGGATCCTGTTTATGAGCCTGATATGCATACAGTCTCTAGGTTTTTTTTTCTCTCTTTTATATGCTTCCACCTCTTTCTTTAAATATTAGCTAGCATCTTTTAGTCATATATTTCACAAGCATCCAATAATGTTACTGGAACAAAGAAACACATTTCTTTCCTCATTGCTTTAGTCCCTGAGCCCTCCATTAATGTTGCTCTTGCTGGCTGTTCAAGAGTAACACATTCCACCACGTGTTACAAACACATTCCATTACATGTTCCTCACCTCTTCCCATTCACAAAGCCTCATCATGGGTCTCTTTCAAAGCCCAGTGGGGGCCACATCCCTCCTTAAACTGACCTTTCCATCTCTTTTTAAAAGATCTTCTCTCTCTCTCTCAATCTCTTTCTTTATCCTTCTCAACAGAAGCTGTACAGGGATATACTTCATGTATCTGTTTGACTACAAGTGCCCTGGGAAGCCTCTGAGAAACCCTAGTGATGTAATTTTTTTCATGGCAATATAGTATTGAAGCAATTTTGTACACCACTTAACATGCCTTTTTTCTCTGAACAGGTAAAGGAGATCATGATCCTCATCCTGATGATCACCCTAAAACTCCAGAAAAATGCAGCCCAAACTTGACACTTGATGCCATCACAGAACTTCGAGGAGAAATGATGATCTTTAAGGACAGGTGAGAGCTGAATGAATATCAAGTGTTTCATTTAAATGTATGGATTCCCCATCCCACCCATAACCTCTGTGTGTATTTGTTCAATAAGGAGGGCCATGACTAATTATACAATTGAATTGCTTTAGTAGAGTTTTTTATGACTTCAGATGCTCCAAACCTAGTGCAGCCAACTACTCATACATTTCAGCCAAGACAGAGTATGTTTAAAATAATCCAGTCCTCATACCAAGAATGAATGCCCAGGTGCCCTGTTGCACAGCATTCAAGGGGAGTCTAATTCATCTGTAGTGTACTATATTCATTGACTCTCTTATAGCTTTGAAAAGCCAAGGAGATCTTTTCTGTTTAACTTAAAAATACATTAATAAAATATTTGTCTTACTATCTGTTCTTAAAGCTGTAAATAATTCTTATTGATGTACAGGATGTCAGATTGTACAATAGCATGCTACTTGATTGCTCATATGGCTGAATTTCCATATAACTGCTTTAGAAAAATTATACCTACTTGCTCAGTTAAAGTAACCATGGATAGATTCCACCTCGTCAGTTGATGCTTGGTAAAGAGGGACCTGACAATGGGAACATGTCCTTCTCTCATCTTATTGTCAGTTTGTAGTCTCTCTGGCCACCCAGGAAGTAGATATAATGAAGATGGTCTTGGACATTTTGCTAAGGGATCTGAAGGCACTGTTCCAACTAGACTAAACATTTGAACACACTTTATGGGTCATGAATCAGATCCATTTCCATCTCTACTTTCAAGTCCTTCAGCTCAATCATCTCCTGATCTATGAGCCAGTTCATACCCACCTCCAAAGAGGAGGATGTTAAAGAGTAAAGGGTTTGGAAACCAACTCAGTATGATCTTCAGAGACCTAGAAACATTTCTGCACAACATTCATGTTTTAGATGACAATTCCCACAATTCTTCCATGCTAGTCACGCTCTGGTGTGCTCCGGCCATCTTATATCATTTAACCATGACTCATTGAATGTGTTCCAAGCAAGAAATAGGCTTTGTACCTTGAATATCTTCACTGAGAATATTTAACAACTGTGATATTTATTTGTACCATGCAGCATGGCCTTAGAACTGGCCTCAGCACAGTAATTGAGGGACTAACTGAAAGGACTGTTCAGTGTCTTAATTTATGGCTTTCTTCTTCCTGCCACAGGTTCTTCTGGCGTCTACATCCCCAGATGGTTGATGCAGATTTGGTACAAATTAAGTCCTTTTGGCCAGAAATCCCAAGCAAGATTGATGCAGCATATGAAAACCCTGAAAATGATCATGTGTTGCTCTTTAGGGGTAAGTTTCCACAGAGGGCAGAAAGGAGCAAAATCCCCGTTCCTTGCATTATATGAAAATACCTGAATGAAATTGTGGGACAGTTTGAAGAAAACTTCCCACTTTCAGCAGTTAGAATTCCCAACCCTTCTGTTTACTGTTAATGTGAAATAGGAGAAGAGAACTGTTTTAAATTAAAAGCATGTTATGGCTGCTGATCCATTTCTGGGCGGAATTTGAAGTGCTGGTTATGACTTTTAAAGCGCTACATGGCTTGGATCCACACTATTTGAAAAACTGGCCATTTCTACCTTACACTGTTATAGTGCTATTATTCTACTTTCAACATCTAGTGCGGAAAGACCTTTAGTTAGATATCAGCCCTTAAAATCACATAATCCCTCTTCCCCCTTCCCCCTTTTCTGAACAACCTGCCTTTGTCCCAGCACAGGATTCAAGGTAGCTTACAATCATTTAAAAATGCACCACAACTAAAGATTTATTAATACAAAAGTTAAAACACAATCAAACCAGAGTTCTGTTTTCAAGGCACAAGTTAAAAACACAAGCTGAAAGCAGTTTCGGAAACACCTTTAAAATGTGATAAAATAGAAACTCAACACCCTGCATTAAAAGCTTCATCTTCCACAACAAGTTAAAAACCAAATGCATCTTTAAATTAAAAGGTCTTTGCCTGACAGCAGAGAGATAGGATGAAGAGGGGCAACCAAGTTTTCCCTGGAAGGGAGTTCAACAACTTGGGCACAGTCACCAAGAAGGCCCTTTCCTGCCTCCTCACTAAACATGCCTGTGATGGTGGTGGGAAAGAGAGAAGGCCCTTCCTTAAAGAATTAAAGCTCCAGCAGGCTCATAGAGAGAGAGATAGGCCATTTCCACACTACACTGTTATAGTGATATTATTCTATTTTCAACATCCTATAGAATCCTGGGCTTTGCAGTTTAGGAAGGGGCATTCAGAATTGTCAGCCAGAGAGCTCTTTGACCTCAGTAAACTACAAATCTCAGAATTCCACAGGATATTGAAAGTGGAATAATAGTACTATGACAGCACAGTGTGGAAATGGCCTAAAATATGCATTTATAAGTGAGTACAGTAATTCTATTGGTGCATACATAGGTGATTTTGCTTTCAAAGACACCTTCATCTCATTTAGAGCAAAATCATAGAATCATAGAATCATAGAGTTGGAAGAGACCACAGGGGCCATCCAGTCCAACCCTCTGCTATGCAGGAACACACATCAAAGCACTCCCAAGAGATGGCCATCCAGCCTCTGCTTAAAAACCTCCAAAGAAGGAGACTCCACCACACTCCCAGGCAGCATATTCCACTGCTGAACAACTCTGACCATCAGGAAGTTCTTCCTGAGGTTCATGTGAAATCTCCTTTCCTGCAGCTTGAATCAATTCCTCCTTGTCCTAGTCTCTGGAGTAGCAGAAAACAAGCCCACTCCCTCCTCGACATGACATTCCTTCAAATATTTCAACATGGCTATCATGTCCCTTCTTAACCTTCTCTTCTGCAGACTAAACATACCCAGCTCCCCAAGCCATTCTTCATAGGGCATGGCTTCCAGACCTTCACCATTTTGGTCACCCCCCTCTGGATATGCTCCAGCTTGTCAATATCCTTCTTGAATTGAGGTACCCAGAACTGGACACAGTATTCCAAATGAGATCTAACCAATGCAGAACAGAATGGTATTATTACCTCCCTTGATCTAGACACCATGCTCTTATGATGCAACTAAGAATCACGTTGGCTTTCTTGATTGCTGCACCACACTGAAATCATTCTTATTCTTATTTAACACAAGGAGACTAAAGCTGATACATTAATATATGTCAGTTCATATCATCATCAGCATGTATCTGAAGGTGAATACAGATTCAGATTTAAGTCTAATGCTTCATTCTCACTTGTTCACAGGCCGGAAATTCTGGGCTCTGAATGGCTATGACATAGTAGAAGGCTACCCAAAGAAAATTTATGAACTAGGTTTGCCAAGATCTGTGAAGGCGATAGATGCAGCTGTCCATGTGAGCGACACAGGCAAAACTCTCTTTTTCATTGGTGAAAAATACTGGAGGTATGTTGGTGATTCTTCTAATCCACTCTTGCTGCTAGACCAGGGACATAATAATGTCTTCTCTTATTCTTTCTCACTCTTCCAGTCCTATAGAACCAGCACTGGCACATTGCATCAAAAAAAATTTATTCTATGGTTTGGAACCAGATTTTTTTTTTTTGGTCCAAACTGGATGGGTGATTCTGAGAGCTGTAGTCCCAAAAAGACATTTTCCCAAGCTTTGGTGGATATATTGGAGAAGTCTCCTCATCTTAGGTGCTTTCCCAAGAGAGATTCTGAAGGCACTGGCCTATGCCAACTAGACTGGTTAATCATCTCCTGATCCATGGGTCAATTCATACTCTGGTCCTTATGACTTCCTTAAGTTCCACTGATTTTAGGAAGAGTTTCTTTAAGTATGAATACATACAGCTTCCCACCCTTGTTTTGGCTTCTCTGATTCAAATATTTGGAGCAGAAGTTATTTTAGGATTATATTAACTCCATGGCACCTTCTGCTCTACAGAGGCATCAAGTCACTTTTTAAGCTAGAGGGATGAGGTGAGCAATGCATGGTGGCCCATCAGTTATTGTTGGACTGGAGTTCTAATTAGCTGTACCTAGCATGAGAGTTGAAAATCAGCTACCTTTGCAGGACCATCAGTTGCTATCCTTGTGTGATGCCCTCAACAGGGTCCAATGTGTATCTCCCTTTGTGTTGTCAAATGTGCCTCCTGAGGCAGAATCTCTTGTGTAGCCTTGAACATCTGAGGGAATTACCTTCCAAAAAAGATCTAAATGTCTCCACCAGCTTGTGTGTGTGTGTGTGTGTGTGTGTGCATGTGAACACACCACTACTGAACTGCACACTGTTTCTGTTGTATTCATATCCTGCTCTTTTGCATTGTTATTTTTGTGATTTTTTGGGGGGAGAGCTTCATCTGGATTGCTTGTTATTTGTGTTTTGTTGTAAAATGCCTTGGGTGCTACATAACCATAGTGGTTAAGAAAATAAATAAACAGATATGTGTCAATTATAATTGTTCTTGTCCTTTTTATTGTAGCTATGATGAAAACAACCAAGTTATGGACAAGGACTATCCTAGATTTATTGAGGATGATTTCCCAGGAATTGGTCACCGAGTGGATGCAGCCTATCAGAAAAATGGTATACACTTCTTCTGCTCAGGGATTTAGTTAACACCTATCATTCTTGTGAAAGTATCACTGCCCCAAAGGGTCCAGTAGTGATATGTGCCATTATTTTAATCAATGCTGGGCAGCTTGGTTAAGATTCCATTTTAATTTCCCATAATGCCCTGACGCAATGATCTTCTGAGATACTATGGGAAATTAAAATGCTGGATAGATGTAACCACCTGTTGTTGAGGTTCTTGCCTGCCCTCTTAATTGCCAAGGCAATTACACTAACCCGATTTATAGAAGAGGTTGACCAGAGAGCAGTTTGCTCAGGATCCTCTCAGATTAGGATTGGGACTACATTAATGAGATGACTCCTTCTCCTTCTATATCTTTGTCATAATTGGACCCTTGTTCATGGAGAGTACACGAGAAGTATGGTGGATATAAGTGCCTGGGAGGGAGTGGATTGAAGAAGCCAAGGCTGCCATGCCTCTGGGTATATTGATAGATATAAAGGTGTAAGAATATTCTTTTTGGCTTTGATTCTGGCAGTGCCTGATGATGGACACTTCCTGGTTTCATTGCCACCATTGTTATTGGTGTTATTGGCCCCCCAAGTCGACTTTGACTTATGGCAATTCTATAAATAAGAGACCTCCCAGGTCCCTAGTCATCAACTGCCCTGCTCTGGTCTTTCAGACTCAGGACTCGCTAAGAAAGTGTCATGAAACATTTGGCAGGGTACAAATTCAAGGATGTCCCTGTCTGGTAACACCAGAAAGTTGTGAAAGCCTATGCTAGTTAATCAACAAATCTTTTTGCAAGCTGGGGAAAATATAGTTTAAAATACCAAAGAAGCAATGTGAGCTTGAATCTTAACTAGGCTTCAGATAATGGAAGTGCTGATTCCATTCCTGGATGAAACCAAGATCAAGTAGTCAAAAAGGTGGAAATCATTGTCACCAATTTCCTTCTTCCCCTACAGCCCTTCATATGATTAAGCAGGGTCCACCAGGTTGCCCAATTAATAGGCACAAGGGTGTCCAGCAAGAACAGGAAATTGGAAGCCACCTACTTTTTTAGATAGTGAGAACATCTCATGATGTTCATTCATGGGAGCAAAAAGCCTCAGCCATTGTATTAGAAAACATGTAGAAAGTTGCATCAAAAAAGTGAGCAATAGCATCGTAAACCATGGATTTTTTTAATCCTCTCCTCCAGGTTACATATACTTTTTCAATGGAGCATTGCAGTTTGAATTCAGCATCTGGAGTGGAAGAATTATGCGAGTCCTGAACACCAACTCAATTTTCTGGTGCTGATTGCTTTGAGCCAAGTTCTGAACTGTGGAAGGAATTGTCACCTTTGAAAAATAAGATTATGGGTGCTAGAGATTTTCCTGTTGTTTTTAGCCTAGAAGGTTTGATTCTGTGAACAAGCCAGGGCAGTTTAGCCACTGATTTTATATTGTATATATGGGAATGTTTAGTAGAACAAACATCAGTCTGGAACTGAGTTAAATGAAAAGGCAATAGCATTCATTGTTCATAAGTGCTTTATAGGGCATTACACTATTTAGAAGTTGACTCAATAAGGAGCTAATCTTCATGTCAGGTTCTGATGGGAAGACTTCCTTTGTACCATTATAGTATTCAAGAGCTGAAGCTCAATTAGCAGCTAGAGAAAGGAATTTAGCAGATTTTACAGTAAAGTCATCTCCAAATCTCCAGTAAGCCCAGAGGATGCTTTAAAGACACAGAGACGTTTAATGTGTCACTGCAATAGTGCCTCACATTTTCCTTTCTTGTATTTTAATGCTCCATTTTGACTGCCTCTTCTCCTATCTGCATTAACGAAATTGTGCTACTTTATTTATTTATTTAAAACATTTGCTATCCACTTGCAGAGCTAAAAGAATTTGCTTTTGAGACACCAGCTCCCAGAAACCCCCAGCTAGCCACTCAGTCTGCTTTCCAGACTAGATGCTTTATAAATTGTTCCTTCGTCTGTCTCTCTTCCCAAGGTGACTAACAGCAGCAAATAGAAATTGTTGGGGAGTGGCAGTGACACGAAGTGTCCCTCCCAGTATGTGTGATGTTCTAACCCCTCGGGCTCTCCTTGAACTATTGTATGTCAATAATAAAGTATATAAATGCAGACATAGAAATTTTTGATTCATTTTTGCTCCCCACCCCCTTTCTCATTAAAATACATGCTACAACTTAACAGAAGTTACCTTACCAGCATTCACAAATTTCTTCATACGATAAACTCTCCCAAATGAACTGAAATAAAATTCTCTTCCTTGCACCCATGCTATCCAAAGTGAATGCAGCTATTGTTAAAAAGAGGGTCTTTTTATACCCATCTGCATACAAATGTTAAAGATGAAGAGCATTCAGAGAAAGAGAGGTGTCAGTGCTAATTCAGTATCTCAAGCATGATTCGGTATAATTTCATCATTTATTTAAAGCATTTCTGTATCACTTCCCAGCCTACAAATGGACCTGAGGTGATGAACAAATAACAACAAATTAATAAAGATAAAAACATTTTAAAAAATACATTAAATTATTCTTTAAAATTTCGTAAAGGCAGTCTAAAAACAATCGTAGTATCCAGTTTTGAAACAGTTAAAACAGCAGGTTCAAACACTGAATGCCATGGAGCACTGTTTTGGCCTCCCAGTGGCACCTTAAAACAGATGGGGCAAGTCTAATCTCCTTGGGTAGGGAGTGCCACAGTTGAGGTACTACTACAGGGAAACCTCTGTTACATGTATCCATCAACCTAACTGCACAGGGTGCTGGGACAAAACAGGGCTTCTCAAGATCTCAAATTTCTGGCAGGCTCATATGGAAGATAGTTGTCTTTCGGGTATCTTAGCCCCAGGTTGTTTAGGGAGCTTTAGGTCAACACCAGCACCTTGAATGGAGCTTGGAAGCAAATTGGAAATCAGTGTAGTTCGTCAGGACCAGTGGTATATGTTCTCTAAAATCAACATCTGACAGCAGTCTGGCTGCTGCATTTTGCACTAGCTGCAGATTCTGAACTCTTTCAAGGGTAGCTCCATGTAGACAGCATTACAGTAGTCTAATCGAGAGGGAACTAAGGCATGAACCACTGTGGGTAGATCTGCCTTCCCCAAGAAATGGTTCAGCTGGCACCAGCTAAAACTCGGCAAAAGTGCTTTGGACCACTGTAGCAACCTGGCTTTGCAGGAACAGTGCTAGGTCCAAGAGTCACTCCTCTAAAGCTATGAACCTGATCTTTTGGGGTGAGAGCAACCCTATCCATAACAGGCTGTAATCCTAATCCCAGGTTGTCCTACTGACTAGCACCACTTCTGTCTTGTCTGGATTAAGCCTCAGTTTATTCACTCACATCAAGCCCTTTACTTCATCCAGACAATGACTCAGTACTACCACAGCATCCTTGGCATCAATTGTAAAAGAGAGATGGATCAGGGGATCACCAATATACTGATGACATCCAGCCCCAAAGCATTAAATGACCTTTCTCAGTGGCTTCATGTGCATGTTGAAAAACATAGGGGGCAGTATTGAGCCCTGTGGAACCCCACAGACTAAAGGCCGAAAGGTTAAACAGTCCCCTAACACCACCCTCTGTGAATATTCAGCCAATAAAGATCATAACCACAGCAAAGTAATGCCCTTAATCCCATGTCAGCCAAATGATCCAGAAGGATACCATGACCAATGGTATCAAATGCCACTGAAAGATCCAGGAGGACCAATGGGGACTCTCTCCCCCTGTCCAACTCTTGGTGTAGGTCATCCACTGAGGAATGGGTCCAGGTAATCTGTTTTATCCAAGAAAGCCTGGAGTTGTGTTGCCACCACTCATACTAGGGCCTTGCTTAGAAAGGGGAGATTAGAAACAGGCCAACAGTTACCTAGGGAGGTGGGATCCAATGAAGGTTTTTACAGCAAAGGTCTGGCAATTGCTTCATTTAAAGAGCTTGCAACATAACCCTCTTTCAAAGAAGCATTACAAACTCTCTGCCCCCAATTGGCAAGTCCTCCTCTGGCAGCTTTAATAAACCAGGATGGACAGGGATCTAACAGACAAGTGGTTGGCCTCACCTCTCTAAACAACTTATCCATATCATCATGTTGAACAACCTGAAATCCATCAGTCCATACTGGACAGGTATGTGCTTCAGTTACTTCCCCAGAGTCCACCTTCTATGTGGAGTCCAAGTTTCAACAAATCTGAACAATTTTCTCTGCAAAGCATTTAGGAAATTTGTCTCATCATTCTTCTGAGGGCCTCTTCTCAACAGTCTGAGGTCTAGGATGTAAATAGCCCTTTAACTACCCAGAACGATTGTGCTGGATGAGACTGAGCTGATGTAATAGAGGCACTCACTGCTGCAAAGAAAAATTTAAAGTGGGCCATAACGCATGCTCAGTGGATTCATCCTCCACTGTTAGTTTTCCACTCAAGTGCTTCACTGCTCTGAGCAAGGACTTTCCATCACAAATATGAAGGAATTAGTGGATTTTGGTAAATTCTTAGCAAAATTGAACTGAATTGAACTGAAAGTCTCACCCATCCCTATTTGTACATCACTTGCTGGATGGTGTACTAAGGGCCAAAATGAGGAGCCTTCCACTGAAGACTGGAGCTGGAGGTACACTGTAAAGAGCTCAATATAGTGGTGGCTGGTACTTTCCATACAAACAGGGCAGTGAATCCCAAAGTGCTACCCAAGGCGATGTATCTATTTTTGAACAAGATTCAGCACCATGGATAGTCCTTTACAGTCCAAACTAAAAACTAGAGTAGATTCACTGCTAAATAAGATGACAAATGAATTTTGTGGTACATTTCTAATTGTAAGGCATTTTCATAGAATCGTGGAATCATAGAGTTGGAAGAGACCACAGGGGCCATTGAGTCCAACCCCCTGCTATGCAGGAACATCCATCAAAGCATTCCCAACAGATGGCCATCCAGCCTCTGCTTAAAAACCTCCAAAGGAGATTCCATCACACTCCGTGGCAGCATATTCTACTGCTGAACAGCTCTGACCATCAGGAAGTTCTTCCTGAGGTTTAGGTGGAATCTCTTTTCCTGTAGTTGGAATCCATTGCTCCTTGTCCTAGGCCCTTTCCATGTGAAAGGGCACCTGGAGCCTTTCTCCAGCGCTGGGGTGCAGGGATCCCACGAGCAGCCTCCGGTGAGAGGCTCTCGCATCCCTGCTGCTTCACCTCCACACGAGCTGCCTGCTTGCACAAGAGCCCCACCTCTTCCTTCCGCAGTGCAGCCTGGGGCAGGAAGCATGACTAGCGCAGCTCCAGAGGCTCCGCACGCCAGGTAAGTGCATGCGGGGCCCAGGAGCAATGCACAATCATGCACCATTTTCAGCTTCCAGCTGAAAATGAAAAGGTGTGCGATCAGCGTCTGCCAGCCCCTGGAGCATTGCGCAATTGTGAGTACATCATGCAGATCGCTCCTCACAATTGAGCGACGCTCCAGGCGCCCTTTTGCATGACAAATGCCATGCGGAAAGGGCCTAATCATTGTTTCAGAAGTTCCTAACTCTGCATGGGCTGATATTTCAATCCGAGGACTGTAAATTCAACATTTTCTTAGCCCCGTGCTTTGGGTTAGCAGTTCACCAAGCATAGCCAAACCAGAGAGACTGGAAAAATCTACTGGAATTGGACAGCATATAACTGTACTTTCTGTTGATCTCAAAGGAGCTAGTACTCTTATTCCTACATCTTTTTTTTTGTAAAGCTAGGCATGTTGCCTCTTATTCTGACTTTTGCTAAGGAGTCAAGACTCTTCTACCTGGTTGCTCTTCTATATAGGCCCGTGTCTTATATCAAGCTTATATAGTGTAAATCTACACACACATAGTTACCAGGTGGTTATGCCACACCAATTCTCCTGCTGAATACTAACACTGTGTGACTAACCGTATATCTGCTGATGTGCCTATTTATTGTCCCACTGTGCAATAAGGAATCCACAGTGGCTGTTCCTACAATCCAAATTGGCACAATGAATGTGAACTGCATGACTGAGAATTGCCTCCGACCAGAGTTGATTTATTCAATCCAGTGTCGAATGGTGAGTCAAGATATAGATAAATCCAATTGGTTCCATGGTTCTGTTGTGGCCAGAATTAACAAACAGGATTTAAACCTATGAGAAATGGTTACACCTGTGGGATTCCTCTTACATAACCATGAACTGAATATCTCCATTGCAAAATGCCCCCCCCCAAGTACAATTGCTTGTATAAATTCCTTACACAGGTTGACACTAACAGAATGAACCGCTTGATACTAGCAGAATCCAGGCTATCATCTCTAAATCCATTTTTCCTTCTTTTTAAAAGAGTCTAAATGGGTGACTCCACTAAGGGTTATAGTCAGTCAAAGAGCTCTGAAGGCTAAAGCAGAGAATACATACAACAGAGATTTCTGAAGAGAGTCAACATGTGTAGGATCTTCTATGGTAAGATTTTCTATGCAAAGGATTTTCTATGCTAAGCCTCCAAGCCAAAATCTGACCATCGGAATGTTTTGTTTTCTCCCAGAACAGGGACTGAAGATGCTATCTGTTTCAACTGGAAAAAGATTTTTAAAAAAGGTATAGCTAAAAACAGACTAAAGATATATTGGTGAAAAACCATAAAAAAGGTTTTTTAAAAATTAACAATTTAGACACACATGCCCTCCAACATTTCGCAGATTAAAACTGGGATGTACACGGCCAAGCAACATCAGAGTGTAGTCCAGATGGCAAAAGTTATTAATGAAGAAGGACACACAAGCTAGGAGATGCTGCCACTGTTTACTTTTGGGAAGAGCAAAACTTTGCCCTCCCTTCCTCCTGTTAAATTAACTTTTGTGCTTTGAACTGACTTTGCAGCAAGCAAAGTAAGAAAGTATAAAAAGGGAGAGTGGGAAGAGGAGAGAGAAAGTGGGACATTTAAAAAGCAGCTGAAAAAGTGGGATAACAAATGGTTAATTGGAATTGTCCCTGCCAAATCAGGACAATTGGAATGTATGTAATACCAATGCATTTAAAGCCCCTTCAGCAGCCTGCCAATTGAGTATAACACAGAAATTGGAAATACTAGTTGTATACTGTAATCGCTAGATATAAACTGCTTAGAAAGGATAGAGAAGAAAATATAGGAGAAGGCATATTCATTGTCATAGTTGGCAAAGTATCAAACAAATGAAAGCTTTAAAGAGGACTGGCTCCTCCATAGAATTCTTGTGGGTGGCAATACCAGACCCAGAAAGTAATTACCTATTGGGAACAAAAATAGTTTTCTTGTGCCCCCCGACCCCAGCCATGTCCAGTAGTATCCATCTTGATCCTCTGGGAGTTACTGCTGGCTATTATGTCACATTGGAAGGCATTTGGATCCACCTTTACTTTGGGCAGGCCTGTACAGCCATTTATTTCAAACCAGGAAATGATCAGACATCCTAATCCAGTCACTTCCTATTTTGAAAAAAGGACAGTGCAAATCTAATAAAGTTGAAGGGGGGGAAATGCCCATATCTATACATTTTCTAAGACGTAGGCCTTTTCCACATGACAGCATCATCCCAGTCAGTGACACATTCCGTCACACGATGTCGTCATGGTCCAGCTCCTGTCATGTCCCCAGCTGTCATGATTGTGCAATATACCATTACCGGAAAAAATCTGGTAATGGCCTCCCTTTGTGCAACAATCATGTCACTGGTGGTCATGTAGGAAGGGTTGAAGTGTTTTCAAGTGCTTCCTTCCTCAGTGCACCACAGGAAGAGGTTGGCTGCACTGTGGAAGGAAGGAGCATGTCCCAAATGCTACGCATCCACGAGCAGCTGGCCAGGTGCAGAGAGGAGTGTTCAGATCCCACTCCCATCCAGGCAGTGGCACTGCTGGGATGATGCCAGGATATCCCAGGATCCACGTCAGGTGCAGAAAGGGCTTTAGAAAAACATTCTAAGCTGGTCAAAACACTATTAATATCAACTACAATGTTGGCCTTGGACAGACACTGAGAGACAGGGTTGCCTAGGGCTATCTGCCTGGAAAAGGGGATATGAAATAGTGACTTCATGATTCGTAGGTTGACCACTTAAGACATTACATTAGCTCTCACAGAATCATTCTGCATCATTAGACTTAACTCTAGATTTGTCACTGCTTTCCATCTCTTCCTATTCACTACGCTATTCACAGTCATGCCCTCATATGTTGATGGGATGAAGAAATAAAATGCAGCTGTAAACAAACACTGTTTGACAAAGAAATCTGTTCTGAAGGACTAATTTCAGATATTTTTAGTTACAAAATCTTTTCCTCCATGTCTCAAAAGCAAGATTAATGATGCCCTGTATGTTCTTCAAATGCTCATGAAAAAAGAGGAAATGTGTAGATTACAAAAGGAAATTGAACTAAGAGATTTGTTTGGGAAGGAATGATTGTGCAGAGTGGCTCATCCTAACAACAAGCTTTCCTCAAAGTCGCAGGTTTTGTCATTTCTTCATTTTCTCCAAAGCTATGTGCAATCTTCACATGTCTTATTTAAAAAAGGACAATGAGTTCATTTCTCAGTTTTCATATCCTGGGAACTCGAGGTGATCACGGTAGCCAGGGGTATTTCATTGATGCTGAATATCATGCTAGCCACAGGGTTTCTATTGTTTATATCACATACTCTCCAACTGTCCCAGTTTGGCAGGAACAGCAACAGTCCTGATTATGCCTCTGTTGTCTTGCTTTTCCAGCTATTTTTAAAATACCACAGTTTCTTTCTCTTTCTCCCATTTCCCCCCTTTGCCCTCAGTCTACTTCAGTTGTTGTAAACTGAGCTCAAAGTTTGCACTTAATAAACTCAGCAGTGGGAAGAAGAGAGTAAGGGCAGAATCTTGCCCTTCCTGGTGGGTCCAGGCAAAAGCAGACTGCTGTATCTCTCCTGGATTGTGTACTCTTCCTCCTTAACAAATATTGTGACAACACTCTGATGTTGCTTGACTTACATGTCACAGTTTTCAGTTGTGAAACATTGAAGAATATATCAAGATCAGGGCTGCATTCAGTTTCAGAAAAAAATATTGTGGACTGCATTATAGGGTTGCTTAGGATGAAAGGCAAGAAGGTCCATCCAGAAATACCATCATGTTTTAACTGAAAGCTTTACCACTTGCAACAAAGCTTTAGGGGAGGCATCTTAACCTTTTAGTATAGGGGGAAAATGGGGAAACTAGCGGATGACATTGTAATGGAGGAAGATGAGGAGCCATCTGATGATTTAGCCCCTGGGCCTGAGGATTCCCACACATGGATGACATGAATAATCTTTCCAAGCTGCCTTTTTTGTGAGAATGGAAAGAATTAGCAAAGTCATCTTTCATCACCCTCATCAATCACAGGCTCCACCCATTCTTGTACTATTCTCCCCTGAACACCTACAGAAAATTTTTGGAGAAATTTTTTTTTCTTTTTTGTACTTCTTTTTTTTCTGTTTATACTTCTAAGCATCCTATAGGAGGCTTGTGAGCAATTTTGAAATGTTTTTAACATTTCAAAACAGGCCTTTCTGAAAACAGGAAGTGATCTTAACTTGACTTCCAGGTCACTTCCTGTTTTTAGAAAAGGGCTCTGCTGATCTTAAAATTGCAGTGGAAGGGGGCAAAAATGTGGTACAATTGCCCCTTATATCTCATTGGGAGTATTGTGGGGTAAAATGTTTCTAAAAACATTTGAGGTGGAGGCATGACCTATCAGAGTACTGGGGAGGTGGTCTGTGTACCCTCTTAGTCCTTTAAAGTTGCCCACTCCAGTGCAGGATTTCTAGGAGAATCCAAGGATAAGGAATTCTGGGAGATGCATTCTGAAAAAGGAACTTTTCCAAACTCTTAGGGCCTTTCCGCACTACATTGTTATAGTGCTATTATTCCACTTTCAACATCCTGTGGAATCCTGGGGTTTGATGTTTAGGGAGGGCATTTAGAATTCTCAACTGGAGAGCTCTTCAGCCTCAGTAAACTACAAACCCCAGAACTCCACAGGATGTTGAAAGTGGAATAATAGCACCATAACAGTGTAGTGTGGAAATGGCCTTAATCCTACCTTCCCTTCTATAACAGGATGGAAAAATTCTACGCATTATTTAAATAATTGTGAAGTAGGGATGTTTTAACTTTGTTTGTCTCAATTCCACCTGTGGTCTAACAAACCATTTGCTTCCTATCACGATAAAAGTTTTTATTTCTTCACATGTACACATGCTCACCAACATTTCATAGATGGAAATTGGGACATGCATGGCTGAGCAACATCATAATGTGATCAAGATGGCAAAAGATACAAGTGAGGAAGAACACGCATCCTAGGAGAGGCTGCAGTAGTTTGCCTTTGCCTCAGCCTTCTGGAAGGGTAAGACTATCCTCCTTTCCCTGGATGCTGAGTTAATTGAGAGCAGATGGCTTTGGCACCTTGAACTCATTTTCCAACAGTTGAAATAAGCAAAAGACAAAGAGGCAAAGTGAGAGAAGGAGAGAAACTGGGACATTTTAAAATCAGCTGAAAAAGTGGGATGATAGAGTATTAATCAGAACTTTTCCTGTCCAATGAAGAAAGTTGAAAACTATGTAGCCATTTTTAGGCATTTCCATGTTTGAAATGTACACACTATTTTGTGCATTTTTGGAAGTAGACCACAGATATTACAAAGATGTTAATTTCAGAGGAAGGATGGCTTTACACTGAGAGGGTAGAAAAATGGATAATTTCATCAAGACATAACAATCCAGTGAAATTCTTTCCACAGCAAATGAAAACCTTGCAAACCAACACTAGGTGTCACTTTTCCCTAATTATTCAGTAGGTCTTGCAACAGAAAGAAACTTTTGAAACTTGCTCAGATGGGACAAGGTCATGGCCCTTTTCCCACGGCATTTCCGATGTGAAAGGCCCCCTTGAGCGTCGTGCACATGTGAGGAGCGGTCCACATGACGCACTCACATTTGCGTGACACTCAAGGGCCTGATGCAGACTGCACATGCATTTTTTTCATTTTCAGCTTGAAGCCGAAAATGCTGCACGGTCGCGCATCGCTCCGGGGCCCTGCGCACACTTACCTGGTGTGCGGAGCTCGGGAGCCAGGCTAGTCATGCTTCGTGTCCAGTGCAGGCTGGGAAGGTCCCAGACTGCACTGTGAAAGGAAGAGGTGGGGCTCTCGCGCGAGCAGGAAGCTCATGCGGAGCCGAAGGACCCCAGACGCGAGAGCCTCTCTCCAGAGGCTGCTTACGCGAGCCCCACACCCCAGCACTGTGAAAAGGGTCCACGACTTGCAGGCCCAAGAGGTCTGCCCATATCCTCTGAAACGCCCCCTACTTGTGGTTAACTGTTGTGAAGTCAACTTCAACTTAAGGGAACTCTATGCCTGAGAAACCTGCAAATCATCCTGTCACCAACAGTCCTGCTCAAGTCATGCAGACACAGGGATGTGGCTTCCTTGACTGAGTTCAGTCCATCCATCTGTAATGCAGTCTTCCTCTTTTCCTACTACCTTCCACCTTGCCAAGCATTATTATCTTTTCTAATCAGTCAGGTCTTCTCATTGTCCAAGGTATGACAATCTCAGTTTAGTCATTCTTGGCTTCTTGGGAGAATTCTGGTTTGATTAGCTCTAGGACCCATTCATTTGTCTTTTTAGCAGTCCAGGGTATCTGTAGATCTCTTTTCCAGCACCACATTTCAGATTAATTGATTTTCTTCCTGTCAGCTTTCTCCACTGTACCAGCTTTCACAACCATGCATAGAAACTGGAAATACGATGGCACAGACAATCCTAATTTTAGCATTTAATGATTTATTTTGCACTTCAGGATCTTATCTAGTTCCTTCATAGCTGTCTTTGAAGTCCCCTGTCATTTCAGCACAAGCCTGTTGTAGTATGATGATTCCACTTTCAACATCCTCTGGAATCCTGGGGTTTGCAGTTTCAGGAGGGGCCAGCTGGCCCCTCCCGAAACTGCAAACCCCAGGATACCAGAGGATGTTGAAAGTGGAATCATTGCGCTATAACAGGCTAGTGCGGAAATGACCCCAGTCTTCTGATTTCTTTACTGCTACTTCCATTCTGATTAATGACTGAGCCAAAGTATGGAAAAACTTTAAAGGCAAGTCTATGAACCTCTGCCATGGGGAACTTACAAGCTAAAAGGCTGGGGCAGACAACACTGTCACCCTTCATTTCCACCTCACATATTGTTTCCTCTCAGGGAATAAGCAGCAAGTAAACTTCACTGACCCAAAGCAAAGGGATCTTGTAGCACGTTTGAGACTGAGAGAAAGAAGTTGGTACCATTAGCTTGCATAGACTTAGGTCTGCTTCATCAGATGCATGCAGTCAAGTGCCTAGAAAACACATTTATAGCTGTGAATGAGCAGCCTGTATTTGTGTATAGCAACAGAAATGCCAAACCTATGGATATGGTGATGAACGGACAAGTTCAGTTTTAACAATGATCATTGGAGGACAAAGGCAGGAGGAAAGATGTTGCCTAAAGTCAAGGTAAGTAGATGACCATATGAATGGTAGAAAGAGTGATTGGAATGTAGTCTAATGCTGGGTGGGAACCAGAGTGATAAACTGACCAAGAGAGTTCCCATGAGGCTGGTGTGTTAACTAGTGCCTACAGTGTTATAATACATGTAGCACTGCTGTTCTGAGGTCTGAGTTGGAATGCCCAAGAACACTGAGGTGTTCTGCAACTCATTTTTGTGTATTTACATTCTATTTACCCTCTGGCTCAAAGACTGGCCAGTTTGCCCAATGCAGAGTAATGAAGGGCATTGTTGACAGAGGATGGCACATATCACAGTAGAGGATGAGCAGGTAAAAGCACCTGTAATATTGTGGATGATGTGACATTTTTTGAGTAGATGTGTGAACAGAGTTGGCATCTGAGTTTGTGGCAAGGTCTTGTACCTGTCTCCCCATCCATGTTGTGTTTCTTTTTGCAGGTTAGCAACTTTTTGAGATTGAGAAGCTGTCTGTAAGGAATAAAAGGCACGTGAAGAGCCTTTGTAAGGGCAGCATTATTGTCCAGAATAGGTTGTAGCTCAGTAATGATAGAACCTGTATGTGACCACTAGTTGGATTCTGTCTTTTTCTGTTTTTAACTAACAGATACAAGTCTTCCTTTGTTGATTTTTTTTTTGTTTGTTTCTTTTAACTTCATATGGTGGATACTGCAGCTTGAAGAATGTTTGTTATAATTCCATGAATGTGGCATCCCTCTCTTATGGGTCTGAGCAGATGTGATTGTATCAGAGGGCTTGGCTGTAAACTATGGATTTGTTACAACTTGTTCTGGACAATAATACTGAAAATGACAGCATTGCCCCTCCAGGTAAGAATTCTCCCCTTTCCAAATGATTTATTCCTCCACTTGCAACATTTCTAACATTGCAGAGAGTGAGATTTGGAACATCATTCACATATTGGCCACTTATATTTACTAGCTTTGCATTCCCAGACTGCTATGGGAATTGATCAATAGGTAGCAGTAGGAGTGGCAGCCCATTCATTACTCAAGAGAAATCTGAGCCCAACACAAGCCCATTTCTTTTCTAGGGTCCAGGGATCACAATTTATTTTGGCCAATTGCTCTCTGAAGCCAGAATCCTTCCCATAATTTATGCCAGAATAATGCTCTGTTACATTAGTTTAAGGCACTTTTAGAAGTGTAACAGGGATCCAGATGGAAAGCCATCTCTGTTACCAGAGAACAGAAGCCAGCATGGCAGCTTTCTTTCTTGAAATGACAATTTGCTGTGTTGTTCCTCCCACAAGAGGCACTCATAGCCATTGGGCTAAGAGAGTTGAGCATAAGATCTTAGAGGAGAGGAGAGGTGACACGATAGCCATCTTTAAATATTTGAACAGTTGTCATGTCGGTGGAGGAAACTTTTTTCCTGCTGCTTGAGAGACTGGGAGATGAACTAGTGGATTCAACTTACAAGAAAAGAGATTCCATCTAAAAATTAGGAAGAACATCCTAATAATAAGAGCTATTCAACAGTAGATAGCCCAGAACTATAGACCATCCCGGAAGGTAGTGGATTCTCATTTATAACAAGACATTGGAAGGCCATCTCTTAGGGGTGCTGTGTGGCAGGGAATTGGATTAGCAGGCCCTTGGGATTCCTTCCAGTTCTATTAATTCTATGATTCCATGACTGCACTTCTGCTTACATGCCACGATCACCTATACTGACATAGTTTCAATGGCCAACAGGATCACAGCCCAAGAGTGTTCTCTGCAGGTCTTATCTTTGATTTCAAACCTCTAGGGTCCAAATTTCTTCTGGTTTCCCAGTTCATGCTTTCACCATCTCTAATCTGGCCTTTCCTATGATCTTGGCAGCACAATGCAACACACACCTGGAGCCTGGAGTGACACACAAATGGATCCTGGATAGATGCACATAACAGCCAAACTGCCCAGCCAGATTTGGGGATTTCTTGTCTCTTCCCCATCCCCCAAGTTTTGGGTTTGTGTTTTTTTGACATATCTGAGAAATAGTTCAGGGAGAACCTAAAAGCTTCTGTTGCCACTGACCCACTTTTGTAATATTTTAATGGTCCTCATACAAAGTACTACCATACTCCTCATTTGGTTTTCACAAGCATAGAGACACAGAAGTTCATGTCAGTGTTCAACATGAAGATGACCTGCAGAGTAGTTCAAGTCAATGAAACAGGGAAAGTGAGTTTTCCTCACCTGTGTGCTAACAATAGAGCTGCTAGCTCTTGAAATTAAACTCTCAGTTACCTAGGTTAGACCAGATTGTGGAGCATAGAGCACTGTTGGGGAGGGAGGCAGAATAAGAGAGTGGAAACCCCTGCAAAGTCTTTTTTCCTCCTCTTATGTGAAAAATCACGGGGCGGGGGAGGCAGCTGTGGGCCTTGCATTTCTGGAAACTGGTCTTAGGGCATGGACATCAAATCTCAGTGTGTCTAACTAGATGAAATTGGTGGTTGCTTGAACATGGCTTATGTACATGAGTCTAGGACCTTTCACATGTACAGTGTCCTCACATGCACAAAATGTTTGTAGTGAGCTCAAAGTACACATGGTAGGAGCCTTAAAACAAGAAATGAAATCATTGTCCTTACTACAACAAGAGAGTAATGCCCCTAGAAACTTTATGTGTGGCAACAAGGAAATGATATTGTGCAATCAGTTTTTGAGTTGTCCAGGAAGGAGTTTTAATGGGAAAATCAGCCTTCAGAATTTATTAAAACAAGTGTCTTAGTAAAATATCCTTTTGTGACCACAAATTTCCTCATTATCTCATGAGTCTAGGAAGGTGGGACATGGGAAATTGTGAGACTTTGCAGAAAATCTCCTCATCTTCTGAAATCATCTCAGAACAAACTTCTTAGTAAGATATCCCCTCATAACCACAATTTCCTCTTTCCCTCAAGAGCTTATGAGGCTATGGGCAGACACTATGTAATGTTAAGGACAAGTTTGCCATATACAGGAACAGTCTTCAGTCAGATGAATGTAGCACTGAGTTTAATGATGTTTAATCAAGACCTAAGTAATTAATGATGCAATCCTGTACTTACTTGGATGTAAGTCCCACTGAAGTAACTAAAGTTTACTTCTAAGTAGACATTCATATTTTTCCACTGTCTCTTTGTCAAATGAATCTGATGCCCTTTCCACAGGAGGCTCTCCTCCCAGCATGGGGATGGGGAAGGAGCAGGACTGCGACGCCGCTTCCACAAGATGTCATCACAGTGCCATCCTTCTCCCATCACAAACAGCATGATAGTATGTTAAATCATTGATGGATTTTCCCCATCAATGACCCCCGACAGCACAACACTCCCACACTTACCTGCCTTGCAGAAGGCTTGGGAGTGCAATGGAGGCACTTCCTGCCCCACTTCCTGCAGCCTGGGAAAGTGCCTGCTGGGCTGCGGAAGGAAGAGGCATGTTTATCATGCTCCCTTCTGCAAGGAGCCAGCCTAGTGTGGAGGGGAGTGTTCCCGTTGTGCTCCCTTCCCAGCAGAGCTGCTGTTGGAATTGCCACTGGAGGACAATGCAAGAAGGTAAGACGTGGAAAGGCCCTGAATGTTTCTATATATAGATATACCTCAGTTAACAAAGGAGATGTATTCCTGTTCTTCTTCAACAGAACTTTGGTACTAGTGGTAGAAATAACATGGAAAGAATAGAGATAAATTCTTACACTACAAAAAGGAAGAGCAGTTCAACATTTTTCAGTAAACTTTTTATGAAAAGCTAACGTTAGGCACATGTGAAAAAAAACAACCAAATCAAGTAAGCATTACATAAGTAAACAAAAACATTTTGCATCATCTAGAGACTGCTTGAAAGTTTCTTCCAAAAATGCATCCAAGGATGGCTTTTTTTTCTTTTTCTTTTAACAGCCTCTACTTTTCTTAAGGTTTCCATTTGGCTAGCAATACATTTAGATCTATGCTTTTTCAAAATGCCAGAGTAGCTGGGGAAGCAGGATAATTGGCTTTCCCATTCTCTTTCTGTTTTGCTCTTCACACATGCTCATTTAAGTGATTCTGGAGGCAGCTATTTTCCTTGAAAGTCATGCATAAGCACATTCAGCTACAGTAGGATGAACTAGAGTAGAATCTCATTCTTTCCCAGGTCAAGCTTTAGTGCAGACAAAGTACTGCAACACAGCACTTGAAAATCTGTCTTTCTCCAGCCCTCCATCCTCTCTGTTCTAATGCAGGACAAGAAATGGGAGAGCTAGGCTGGTGTCCTGTAAAAAGACTTTGCAAAAAGGAACTTTTTTGTTCAAGGCTTTGTTAACTAATAAATGAAGTTTATATGCATTTAAAGTCTGTTTCTGAGCTTGATAGCATATCTGTTGATTGAGCTATCAGTCCATTTGATCATTAGTAGATCTTGTTCAACCTGACAATTTCTAGGTATGAAGTACAACTCTCATCCTCGTAGGATGATGGCAATTGTAATTTAACACATCTGGAGATTACAAGTTTTGGGACATGAAAAAAGGTGGTTTTTTCCCTTTGTACTGGGAATTACTCGTACTGCTTGTACTGGGAACTACTGGTACTACTTTTACGACAAAGTAGTACGAAAATTCTTGTATTACTTTGTACAAGAATTTCCTGGAAAAGTGTTAGAAATATGTAAAAAGGACACATTGAATATCTCTGCCACCACTACCCCCTTTTTTAGAAATGGGAAATGTTTCCTTTAGATTTATATCCAGTAAACATAAAATCTATATCACTTTTGCTGTAGAACTTTGAAAACAATGGCCAATAACTTGCATAAATGGATCTGATGCTCCGTCTCCTGATCTGAACCCTGAAACCCACCTTAAAAGCAAGTCAGCCACTCTGAGCAATGGAGTGATGTGGTGCTGGTGAGTGGGGTGCTACAGGATGATGTGATTGGCCTTCTCCTGCTAGAGAGTGAAGGTGCAACAAAGACTTGTGACTGGACTCTGTAGAAGTTTCTGCTTCTGCTCCTTGCACTGTTGCTTGCTGGTTTAAGGGGGCTGGTCACATTATCCTATAGCACTCCATTCACCAGTGCCAAAGATCTCCATTTCTTGGTGCAACTGGCTGGATTTTATGGTGGGTTTGAGAGGCATTTACAATCCTAGTAGTGGTATCATGGTTGTAAATGTGATTAGGAATCAGTTATAAGCTTGTAAGCCCAGCTTACAATGTCATAACTGACTATTAGGATGCCAGCCAATGTTCTTCCAAATTTGGACATATGGCCCTAGTTTGGGAGAAATGACAAATATATGACAAGTGAAATGTGTAACACAGGATACAAGCATCTTCCCTCTCCTACTTAACATCCAAGCTTTCTCTCTCCAGTCCTTAGGGCAGCCATTTGTCCTCCCATGTCAGGAGAGGTAGCCAGACAGAGAGAAGAGGCTCAGCTGCCCCACATTTATGTCTCCCATAAATACACTAGTGCAGCCTTATACTCTGTCATTGTGATGATCACATACCCACCAGTATTTCACAGATGAAAACCAGGATGCATGTGGTCAAGGAACATCAGAGTGTGGTCAAGATGGAAAAAGTTATGAATGAGGAAGAAACTTAAATCAGCAGTTTGCTTTTGCCCGAGCCTACTAGGAAGTATACAATTCTACCTCCTCTAATCCCCCTGCTGGCTTAATTGAATGTAAACTACTGTTTTGTTGTATAGACTAAAGGCTATGTGGGTTTGTTCCTATGTTTTATTGTTCTCCTGCATTCTTCCAAACCTGGGGCTCACAATAGCATTAAAAAAAAGGCCCAGGGGAAAAAAAAACATAATTCAGTTGTGTTAAAAATAATTTAAAAGAGCTGAATGATATTTTAATATTTTTATAATATTAAAAAAAACAGTTAAACAAACCATAATATTAAAACTCAACTGACTTTAAAGCACTTGAAAAACAGGTCAGTTAAAAAGTGCAGCATACTACCATTAAAAGCCACCTCCCTCTTATGTCACATATGTTACAGATGGAACAGGAAGGAATATGGTTAAAAAAAACAAGCGAGTCAAGACCTTTAATATTTACAGAAACTAAACTGCTCACCTCAACTTGAGATTTCTAAATTGCTGCTGCTGCTGCTGCTGTTGTTGTTGTTGTTGTGTGTTTTCAAGACATTTCCAACTTATGCAACACTAAGGCAAACTTATCATGAGGTTTTCTGGGGCTGAAAGTGTATGACAAGCCTAAGGTCACCCCATGGGTTTCCATGGCTAAGTGGGGAGTGAAACCCTGGTCTCCGGGGTCATAGCCCAATGCTCAAACCACTACACAATGCTGGTTCTACTGACTTAATCCCCAAAGGACTGATAGGAAAGGAAGGGATTGAAACAATATCTTCCAACCAAAGCTGAGCATACTGAACTCTCCATCATTAAGACAAACACCATGAGAAAGTCTGACTGGTTGAATTACGTGGTTGAAATGTTTTGAACAATGAAATCATTGTCATAGTAACTAAGGTTAAAAAAAGACATAAAGGAAAAAAGCAAGCCTGAGGGGATGCAACAGCCCTATCTAAAAAGAACAGATGTTATCAACGTGCTGCAATATTATATAATATTAACCAATACTTGCTGTTACAGGCAAAGCATGCCAGCCAAGATTAAATAAGACCTGAAGATAAACAGATGGTGTTCTTCCTTAGGACCTCAAATTCCTAACATTTGGAGCATTTGTCATTTGCTTGATCTTCCTTCCCACTCTTGAAATGACTCAGTTGTCTTGTACAATTAATATGTGGATCCCCAAATTAATCCAAAAACCAACTGTGCACTGGGTTTGGTTGGTTGTTTGGTTGGTTTTTTTGGAGTTCTGGATAAGTCTGGAACTAGGAATGAGCAATCATTCTATTTCCAATCACTCAATGTTTTCCTTCATTAGTCTACTTCATTAGTCCAATGTCTACCTCAAGCATCTTTAAAAAAAAAAAAAAATCTTTCCAACAAATTGCAACAATATCAACTTCTGCTAACCTTGGTATACACTTTCTCCCTTAAAGCATTTTTGTTGGCAACTTTTGCCTCATATATACACTTTTCTACACAGTGGCCTGAATCCTATTGGTTAGACCCAGTTACAATATATTCACTGATTCAACTGTTGAATGATAAATCAACACACAAGTAAATTCAATTGATTCAATGGACCTACCCCAGGCCCTTTTCGCACGTTATCCATTTGTGCGGCTGGGGGGGGGCATCTTGCGTGAAAAGCCTCAGCAGGAACACTGCCGTTTCCCTGCTGTTTGAGTTCTGCAGTGCCTCCTGGTTGCGCGAGCGTCACGCAAGCGCCCCACCCCTTCCTACCGCAGCGCAACCTGGGAATTGTAGGCTAGCACTGCGGCAGGAAGCGCGACTGACCCGGCTCCCGACGCACTGCACAGCAGGTAAGTGCGTGTGGGCCCCGGGAGCATTGTGTGACTGCTCACCATTTTCGGCTTAAAGCCGAAAATAAAAAGGTGCACTTCCACTCTGCGTCCGGCTCTTGAGCGTCTCATAAATGGGAGTGCATCGTACAGACTGCTGCTCCCATTTACGCGACACTCAAGGGGCCCTCTCGCAAAAGAAACTGCGTGCAAAAAGGGCCCCAGTTGGGATTAACAATAGGATTCATTCTAGTGGAAGTCCAAGTGGTTCCACCAACTGAAGCTGTAATGGCCCCCGATCATGTGACACTCCCATCACCAGCAGCTGTACGGAAAAGGCAGAAGTGCAATCTAGGTGCTTCCTTTATCAGTGCTAAACAGGATATGGCCGGCTGCACTGCAGAAGGAAGGAGTGTGTCCTTGGTGGTACTCTTCCACAGGTAGTCAGCCAGGTGTGAAGGGGAGCATTCAGGCACTGCCAGGATTGTGATGGGATAATGATGGAAAACTGTAAGGTGGAGAAAGGGCCTTAGAGTTGTGAGGTAAGATAGGAAAAGTTGGGGCTAAGTGGCGGAGCTTGGAGTGCATGAAGGGGGGTGGGAGGGAGCAGAGCTGCATTGTGGGGGTGTGGCTACAGCATGTGGAGACATGGCTGCGGCACGTGGGATGTGGCCACAGGCCAGGACATCCCAAAAACATTGCCGCCGGGGCAAACTGTCCCCATCACTGCCCCGTCCCTACACAACTGCTGGGGCTGAAATAGTATTAAAAGGAATGGCAGTGGATCTGTGAAGACTGGCCTGCAATAAGGATGGGCAGAAGTTTCTGAGGACTTCCCGCTTTTCCCATTTTCAAGTCTTCATCCCAGTTTCATGTGTATTTTATTTTATTTTATTTTTAAGAAAAGAAAATTTGTGCATTTTCATGTAAATTATTCACATGAATTTTTTCACACATTAATGGGCAATGGCTGAAATACTAAATATACATGGGAAATGCCCAGAGGCAGAGGGAGGTGGTACGATGGGGGGTCAGCACTGGGACAACTACAGACTTCTAGGAAGCAGTGGCGGTGGCTTCACCTCATGAGAACTTTTCGTTTGCTCTTAGGCAAAGGCGTTTTTCCCCTCCCCAGCATCATTTCTCCACAAAAAAAGCCCAGACCTTGGAGCTGTCAGCAGTTAGAATAAATTGCCCTCCCCACCCCCTTTTTCTGAGCAGTCCAGAGTCACTGTCTGTTCAGCTTGTTAACCCTTTCTGCTCAGTTGCTGCAGAAGAAGTCTGTATAAAAAGGTCTGGAGGAATATGTGCCACGTCTGACAGAGAAAGAGGGCTGTAGTGTGTGAAGTTTAATGCTTTTATGAGAATACTTTTCTCCGATTTTTTAAACATTTTTACTTTCTTCCCATCCCCAACTTCTCAGGTTTCCCCAGGAAGTATGCTTTTGGTGCTGCTTCTTCCCCTATGTCTATTAATTTGGAAGAAAGTCTCACAGAATTCATCTCTTACAACTGTTTTGCCTTGGACTTTTCCTTCTGTCCCCCTTCCCGCACAAAAGCACAAGATCAGAAGCTTAGACAGAGAAGGGCTTCTGCAACACAGGCTTGAAACTTGTATCAGTTGTGTTTATTACTACAGATAGTTCCTGAAGAATATCCATTTTACCCTTTAAATGTAGTCTGTGGTGCCTAATCTGATAGTTTGTTAAATTTTCCTCCAGTTCCAAGCCAACATGTTTGCAGACTACATGTCTCCAGAACCTTCACCGCCTCCTTTGTCTATGCCTTATGAAGTGGTCTGTTGCTCTGAAAGCTTGCACAGAGATTTAGAGCCTTTTTTATTGTCTTTACAGAGGTAATACCACGTATGGATTTGGCTATTCAATTTATACTTTTTTTAAAACAAAAATTCTTTAAGAAAAAGTTTTAATGCTTTGTAAACTGTTCTTCAGCCTCATGCTTTCAGGATGTGCCCTAAAGTTAAATGAGGACTGAGAAGTACATTCTTCTGGATTTAATTAAATTTACTTCCAGCTGGCTTGTATGAAATTGCAGTGCCTTGTCACAACAACAGTTTGCAGAGGTATCTTGCTTGTTTTCATGCTCAAAAGTAAGCTCAGCTTTGTTTAATGAAAATTACTTCTTGAATAATATGTTTAGGATTGGGGCCTTAGTTACTGCAGGGCACTCTATTTTTACTGTTGCTTTCTCCTGCGTGCAGTAAATAGGTATATAAGAGCAGAAATGCTCTCTTGTAATAAGAAAAATGAAATGAACAGACTAGGCTTTGGTGACCATGTTCAGCAGTGTAAGGGTGTGGAATGGAGTTACTGATGTAGCAAATCGTTGTCTTTTCTGAGAATACTTTTCTTGGATTTTTAAAACATTTTTACTTTCCTCCCATCCCCAACTTCTCAGGTTTCCCCAGGAAGTATGCTTTTGATGCTGCGTCTTCCCCTATGCCTATTACTTTGGAAGAAAGTCTCACAGAATTCAGTGAGTTTTACTTCCACATGAAATCTAACTCTAACTGGTAGTCCCAACTCGAGTAGACACATTGAATTAATTGCACTTGGTATGTCTACCCAGGTTGGATTGAATTGAATTTATGTGTAAGTTTGTAGAGGACTGCAATGCTATCTTTCTCTTGCTCTAACAGGAAATACCAACATGTGTTAATTTAGCTTTTATGGCAGTAACTAGAGTGGAAGTTTTTAAAAGTAATAATAATAGTAGTAGTAGTAGTAGTAGTAGTAGTAGTAGTAATAATAATAATAATAATAATAATAATAATAATAATATACATTACTTTGTGTGAGTGTTTCTGCCAAAGCTGAAGTTAGAAATACACTCAAAAATATATTTTCCCCATCATCTTCCAGAATTAGATAGAAATGCTTAGCTTAGTCTAGGATTTCTGGATTGGGAAGATGAGATAGAATCATAGAATCATAGAGTTGGAAGAGACCCCAGGGGCCATCCAGTCCAACCCCATTCTGCCATGCAGGAACACCCATCAAAGCACTTCCAACAGATGGCCATCCAGCCTCTGCTTAAAAATCACCAAAGAAGGAGGCTCCACCACACTCTGACCATTAGGAAGTTCTTCCTGAGGTTCAAGTTGAATCTCCTTTCTTGCAGTTTGAATCCATTGATCCTTCAGATATTTAAACATGGCTATCATGTCCCCTCTTAACCTTCTCTTCTGCAGACTAAACATACCCAGCTCCCTAAGCCGCTCCTCATAGGGCATGGCCTCCAGACCCTTCACCATTTTGGTCACCCTCCTCTAGACACGCTCCAGATGTAGTGAGGACAGGTCTCTGACAAAACAGAGATGTGGAAAGATGGTCCCCTTGAACTTTTGCTATTTATACTCAAGAACTCAATTCCAAATACTGTAATACTAGTGTGAATTTTCCTCACAATTGCTGTAAGTGTGACTAGTCATGAGAGGAGTTTTTCTAAATTAAAATTAAGAATTGCCTAAGATCTACAATGAGTACCTTGAGGTTAAAAAATCTTGCCATACTGTCTATGGAGCAGCAATTGAGTGATGAAATACACTTCAACAATATCATTGACGATTTTGTTATCAGAAAAGGAAGAAAAATAACATTTTAGAATGTTGGAATTAACGTTTCACTTCAAAAATAAACATAGTGTTTTAATTTATTTCCCTATACGTTGGTTTGTTTTTTTGTAGTATTTTTGGTGTGTATTGAGACTGGTGGCAAACCCAGGGACTGGCCCCCGGGTGGCAAAAGCTCTTGCTATGCCACTGAAAATACCTACATTAACTGAAGTGCTTTTGTTTATATATTTAGAAATACATGCAGTATTATTGGTTTGTTTTTCAATGCGCAGATTTTCAAACGCTTTTTTCTTTCGTAGAATACACAACAATCCCAGAAGCGGGCAGATTGCTTACCACAGATTTTATCTTGTTTTGTAGGTGATATGGAATTGGATAAGTCTATTCAGAACTTGACTGAGTAACTTTTTTCACACACCCCTTACATGGAAGGGAAAGAAAAATAGCGATGCTGCTGCAGAGAGGAAAGTACTGTCATCATACGATGAGTTTTCCATTTGATGTGTAGCTTTAATGTGTTGCAACCAGTCTTCATTTTATTGTTCCCAGTCTGTCTTGTAAAACATCCTTCATAAAGTAACAGGGAAACCAAATAAAAATATTTCACTCCCTTGTATAGTCATCGGGGCTGACATGAGACAAATCATTAGCCATCAAACATTCATCTGTTTGAATTTTGAGACTGAAAAGAACAAAGCCTGCAAATAACTGACGAGAAATCAATTAGTTATGCCTAAATCATTAAGGTGTTTAACAATGTTTGGAAAAGCAGTTAGTATAATTGCCATCTGCCAACAATGCTACAGCACTGAATAACCATATTTCATGTCAGGAGAAATGGAGCGCTGGCCAATTTTTGTTCTTTTAGTTTACTTTTAAAATAATAAAATAAACCCACATGTTACAAGTGCATTATTAATGAGAAGTGTATCGAACTGATGCTATAAGCATCACTTAGAATGATAACACACACAAATTAATTTCTCTTTTAACTCAATTGGAATAAAATATTTCAAAGCTCTGGAAAATATTTTGGGATGGGGTGAAATTTTGTGAGGACTTGGAAAAGGGTCTTCTCTGTTGTAGCACGCCCACGATGGACGGGCTTCCCCTTAGAGACCAAGGTGGTATCAATGCTGGCCTCACATTGGTGTCAAGTTAAAGCCTTTAAGGTCTAATGATTTATTCAACTTGTAAAGGTGTATGAGTTTATCAGTTTTCACTTATATTAATCTGTTTAAATTGTTTCAACTTATATTTTACTGTTTCACATTTTGAGTTATATTAAATTGTTTAAATTGATTTTTTTTGTATGCCACTCAGAGGTCTTTGGATATAGGGCAGAATATACACATAGTGAGCCCTCTACTTTTGCGAGGGCTAGGAGCACAAGACCCCCACAAAAGTGGGGAAAAAAAGAATAAAAATAAAAATTGTAAATACATACATATATACATATATATATATATATATATATACATGAAACATATTGCCTGAGAACACTTCTCTAGGAATCTCTGATTCCTCCAGCACAATTCATTTCATGCTGGAGGACCTAGAGATTCCTAGAAAGAATATGTTTTTTTTCCATGGCAGGGGCAAATAGAGTAAGATTTTTAAAAAGTAAATAAATAACTTAAATGAAATAAAGTAACCTGTGACTAATCAAACCCACAAATGCTATACCAGTGAAAGTGGATGGCCCATTGTATTTTAATAAATAAATAATAACTATCTGGGAGGCTTGTTTGCTGGCTGCTCACAGCCTATTTGTTTCCCTGTTTTCCCTGTTCTGCTTTGCCTGCAACAACTCCTTTGGTCCCTTTTCACTGTGTATGTATGTATGTGTGTATGTGTGTGTATATATATATATATATATCTCCAATTGCTAATTCCAGTTATAATGGATGCATTGAATAAATAGAATTTACATTGAGAGTTGCTTTAACAAGTTACCATCAATTCCATGGATCTGCTTTAGTTGGAATTGACCATTTTATTTAGACCATAGTGTTATACTCTCCAACATTTCACAGATGAAAACAAGCACAAGTGTGGTCAAGCAACATCAAACTATGGTGAAGATGGCAAAAAGTTATTAACAAGGAGCAACACTCATGGTAGAAGAGGCTGCAGCAGTTTGCCTTTGCCTGAGCCTACTGGGAGGTGCAAGATTCTGCCTCTGTCAACTCTCTCCCTTCTGCTGAGTGTGTTACCCCACTGGAAAACCCGGGGTCTACAATTTTGATAGTACAATATGATTCAATGTGCCTGAGAGGTCACCTGGATGAACATGTAGGCAGCAATGGTCAAATGATTGAAAAACCAGGCCAGGCCAGTAAAATCCCCAATCACGTAGCCCCAGGAGACCTCAAGCTGTGCAAACCCACAATAAACAAAGGGTCCTCAGCCCCTGAGAAGCCAACTTGAGGGGATCAGCATGTTTGCTCCAAACTGAGCAAATATCCTATCAAGCAAGGACCATTTACATGAAGTCACACCACAACCAAACACAGCCGAAGATCCTGAGACTTTGGCAACACCTTGTAATCCCATCATGCAAAGGGAGTTACCATTATGGAACTTTGCTCTTGCTGCTGTTACACCCATTGTTCTCCCCAGGAAAGGATTAGTCCTCCAGGTACTTTTTCCCCTACAAAAAGTCCCAGTTTTTGAGCATTTCTTCGGATCACTCCCAGTCATCCCAGCAGACCGTTGCTCCGTCTGTTGAGTAATCCCCTCAGCCATCTCCATGCTGAGCCCCACTTCTCTGCTGTCTTCCCAGACCAAGGACTTCAGGAAAAGGTGCAGTATTACCCCAGCTGCAACCCCTTCAATACTCCCCTATCCAGTTTCCTCCCTTTTGCTTCTTAATAGCTCTTGAGTGAGTGTGTGAGTGATTGCATTGGTGTGTGAGACTTTCCTTCAATACAATCATTTATTGGACATTTTTGTTTGGTTTTTGGCTTGGTCTGACCCCGTAAAAACTGAGTAAAAAGACCCTGCTAGGTTACCCTGCCTCTTGCATTGCTATTGCTCGTGCTCTGACTAGTTTCCATTCCCCTTCATGTGGAGCACATTGAGGTGTCCCCCAAGGGACCCCAGAAATCAGGGTAACAAGTGCAAAATATTTTTATACTTTGAACTAAGTTTGCAGCATCAGACGGAATCTGAGAAAAAGGGGATAAAGTGCTAGTAGGAGAGAGAAACTGGGCCATTTTAAAAGCAGCTGAAAAAGTGGAATGAAAGATTCATTGAGACTTTCCTTTTTCAAACTGCGAGAGTGGTAGGATAAGTTCTTTTGCTATAAATTGCAGTAAGAGTCAATTCATACAACTTAAAAAACAGAAGTAAATACAAAACTAAAGAATCACCACCAAAGAAGGAAACAAACTGCCGGAAGTTGTTTGTTTGTTTGTTTGCTTGCTTTTTAAATATCCACTTCAGCCCCACACTTATTGGGAATCACAGAAGTTCTGGAGAAACCTTTATTGCAGTATTGCAGTCAGAAGAGCTTATTTTATACAATTTTTATTCAGGCTAAATCCAGACTCCAAAATGCCAATGACCTGGCATTACACAATGATAGTGCTATGATTCTACTTTAACTGCTGTGGTTCCATCCTGTGGAATCCAGGGATCTCAAGTTTAGGGAGGTGTGTTTACAATTCTCTGCCAGGGAGCAACAATGCCTCACCAAACCGCAAATCCCAGAACTCCTTAGAATGCAACCATGATAGTTAAAGTGGAATCATGCTATTATTGCATTGTGTGAAAGGGCCCCCTTTTCCCTTCATAATATAATCTTTTCATTCTCAGAAATGCTTTCTTTTTGATGTCTCTTCATGTTCCAGAGTTAAATTCTAGTATAAAAGTCCAAATTTTGTGATCAAGTTATATAACTGTGTTACAGTGGTATAACAAGAGAGGCAAATAGTTTCCAAACACATTATATAATATCATAAAGGTACAAATGAGTCATTTCAATTATGCAAGGTTCTAGATTTCTGCAGGGCATTAAAACTGTATGTACATCAAACACACAAGCCTAGGTGTACAAGGATAGGACTTGTCAGTAAAATATGCTGAGTTTGCATTGCACACAAACCAGAGTCTACAGAGAGCTTGTAAGGGACTCCAAATTTCAATTTTAAGGGTCCTAAAGAATGAACGTGGCCACAGATAGGAGAGCCCAAGAATTTAGCACAAGAACTTATGCTTTGCTACTCACTTTTTTGGTCGTTACAGAGGTTGCAATTCTCTATTGACCATGCAATGACCCCAAACCCAGCCATTTCCTAGACAGTAGAGAGTTAGAAGAGCAGCAGACAAGCATCCAGCTCTTTTCCTATAGCTTCATGCAGAGCAATGATGACAGCTGCAGCGGCCTCCAGAGGACCTCCTGGAATCACTGTGGATGTCTGTTGGTGTGCATCAGCTGCAGGAAAAGAGGCAGACTCTTGTCTGGTGCTCCCTCCACTCTCCGCTGACCAGGAAATTGTGGGGCTCGTGGGGCTGCAGCTGAGAAAAGATGAGTTTTGAGGGATGCTGGGTGGAAGACTCATAGGTAGATCTTGTAGCTATGGCCCTTTATGCATGACAATGGCATCTCAGCATGGGGACATGAGAGGAGCAGGGCTGCAACTACACTTCTGCATGATGTCATTGCAGTCCTGCCCTTCCCACATCACCAGCTAGAGCGATCGTGGGCTATGTCATTGACAGAAAAACTCCATCAATGACCCTTGATCGCACAAGCCTTCCATTGCAGCTGGCCACGCAGAAGGGCTGGAAATGCGGTCTACATGCTTCTTCTCCTACTGCAGCATGGAAGAAGGCCAGCTGCAGTATGGAAGGAAAGGGTGTGTCACTCGCACTCCCTTCTCCAGGCAGCTGGAGGATGGGGAGACATGGGACTGATTGTTGTTCAGAGTCTGCCTTTTAGGTATGATTAATCTGATTACTCTGATTGAGACATCCATTACTATGTCTCACAATCCCCTCATCCAATTCATTGCTCACATCTGATGCTGAGATCAGCTGGCAGCAGAGAGTTCCTCTGACAGAAAAGCATTTGCATCAGCAAAAGAGGCTGGTCCCTAATACTAATTCTCTCATCTTTTCAGTTAGGATTATACTGTTATTTATTTAAACATTAAACAATTTTAAACCAGAACTTGAGGACTGTGTCTTCCTAAAGTAATGAGAAAAATAAAATAAAATAAATCAAAGTTAAATGTTAAATATGATTACACCAGAACAGATACCCACAAAATTAGTTTGTGAAATTGCTCTGCTGCTATAATGAACAGTTGGGATGGGGAATATTGTCCTCTGGATATTGTTGGACTGTAGCTCCCATGGGTTATTTTATTCGTTTCACCTGTTCTTGGGTGCAGCAGTTAAACAGGAAAATCACCTATGATTCTAACCTATCTGTTGACCATCTAAGATTTCCCTTTCATGTGTGTCTGGAGGAAAGAAATTAGACTGTTACAAGACATTTATAGACTGATAGACAAGGTGTTCACTTCCTGTTTACTTCCACTATCTGTGTACTTTGACTGTGTGGGTTGCTGTTTATACATCTACCTCCAACAGGGCTGGCCTTGTCATGAATCAGATGGAAGCAGTTGTATCAGGTAGGAAGTTTCAGAAGAAGCATAATTTTCCTGTCACCAGGCCCTTTCACACTACACAGTTATAACACTGTGATTCCACTTTGACACCGATGACTGCGTTCTGTGAATTCCTGGGCTCTGTAGTTTGGTGTGGCTGTAGAATTCTAAAACCCTGTACCTAAATTGCAAATTGTAGGATTCCCTGGAGTGGAACCATGGTCATTAAAGTGGAATCATACTGCTATATTTTGTGATGTCAAAAAGCCATTCTATGTGCTATTTTTTTAAAATACATTTTTCCCCCTTAGATCCAGCACAGTGTAGTGGTTTAATTGTTGGATGAAAACTCTGGGAAACCAGGCTTGCGGCCACATCTGAGGTCAGCAGGCAAGCTGGGGGGCTGCAAGGCCATTAATCTGCATTAATCTGCACCAGGAGTCCTGGTGGCGCAGTGGTTAAATGCCAATACTGCAAGCCACAAGGTTGTGAGTTCGATCCTGCCAGGCTCCAAGGCTGACTCAGCCTTCCATCCTTTCGCAGGTCGGTAAAATGAGTACCCAGCTTGTTGGGTGCATGTATAGAAATGTTTTGAAATACATGCTATTTGTAAGTTGTTCGCCGCCTCAATTCATATGGAGAGGCAGGATACAAATCAATAAAAACAAAAAACAATATACAGCTCTGCCTTCTGTCTGTTGTCCTCTCTCAGCATCTGCTACCTGAGATGACCTCCTCATTCTGTCCAGTGACAGGGCCAGCTCTGCCAGTTAGCCTTATCTTGAATGAACCAGACAGCCAGAAATGTTTACATTGTGCAATACTGGAAGGTTACAAATATGGTATAAACAAATTATATATATGCAGCTCTGGTATTTGGGGGCGTGCAGGAGGTGAAGTTGATGAATGGGAATTCTCTGGAGAAAGGAGCATATTTTCTGATGGGATGATAAAATTCACTGGCATCCACCATTTTCTTCCAACCAAAAAGCATCAGTGCGAGGAAGGGGGAGGTAAGGTGAACACCAAGCCACTGTGATAAGGCTAGAGACTAAAAACAACAATAAGAGCCACACAAAAAGTCAAGAAGTAATCGTATGAAACAGTTGTCTTTTTTTTTCTTTACTTCTTCTGACTCAGTATCACTATTGACACCAAGAGTTTCTTTATTCTTGTGAGATATTCCTGAAAATCAAATGCTATGTGTGCTTTAGACCTGAACTATTTTTTAGTATTTCCTAGCCATACTTGTGCACAAACATTTTCACACTCTGTGGGCTACAGGTATAAAACTGAGTTTTTCTGTCAGAGGCCATTTCCACACTAGACTGTTACAGTGCTATCATTCCACTTTCAACATCCTATGGATCCTGGGGTTTGCAGTTTAGAGAGGGGCCTCAAAGGCCCCTCCCTAAACTGCAAACCCCAGGATCCATAGGATATTGAAAGTGGAATGATACCACTGTAACAGTCTAGTGCAGAAATGGCCAGACAACTGTCTGGAAATTCTAGAATTTGCTTGTTTGTTTGCTTGTTTGTGGGTAGTCTTTGTCTGCTGTCAGAAGATGAACTAGGATGAACCATTCTATACTCTCTCAGAGGGTAGTCCCAGAGCGTAGGAGCAACCACCAAGAAGGTGCACATAAACACCACTGTAGAAGGGCTGGCACATCTTTGAACTAGATTGCACTGTTAGATGGATTTAAAAGGAAACTGGATAAATTCGTGGAAGATAAGACTATCAAGAGGTAATAGTTATGGTGTATGTGTATATATATTGCCTCTAGGATTAGATACATTATGTTTTGGCACACAGTTTCTGAAGAACAACAGCGGAAGAGGGATGTGCTAGTGATGGGCAAATCTGTCCATTTCATTTTCTCCCACATTCTCATTTAATAGATTTGGTCCATTTCCGCCCTACACTATTATAGTGCTATTATTCCACTTTCAACATCCTGTGGAATTTTGGGGTTTGTAGTTTACTGAGGCCAAAGAGCTCTCTAGCTGAGAATTCTAAATGCCGCTCTCTAAACTACAAAGCCCAGGATTCCACAGGATATTGAAAGTGGAATAAAAGCACTATAACAGTGTAACGTGGAAGTGGCCTTTGTTAAATTCTGATAAACAAACAAACTGGAATGAAATTCTATGTGGCCGCTAGCTATTTCCTTCTTATTGTAGGGCCCTTTCATACTATAGAATTATAGTGCTATTATTCCACTTTAACAGTCATGGCAGCATCCTACGGAATCCTGGGGTCTGCTGTTTCGAAAGGGGTATTTAAAATTCTTACCCAGAGTGCTTCAGTGCATCCCCAGTCTACAAATCCTAGGATTCCATAGGATGTCGCCATGTCAGTTAAAGTAGAATCATAGCACTATAAAGCTATATATCAGTGGTTCTCAACCTTTCTAATGCTGTGACCCTTTAATACAGTTCCTCATGTTGTGGTGACCCCCAACCATAAAATTATTTATTTATTATTTACAATGCCCCCCCCAGCAAAGGCCGCCTTGCCAGCCAGGAATGGGGGGAGCAGGGAGGGAAAGAGAAGCCGCAAGTCTTCCCCAGGAAAAAACTCTGAGACACCCCCCCCAGGCTCTGCTTCTGCTTCGCTCTCATTTCTGTTGGGGGGGCAGTGTGGGAAAAGTTTCTAGAGTGTCGACCCTGGCCGGGGGGGAGGAATCCCAGCGCCTTTGTCTTTTGTGCCAGTTGCAGCTCACCCCCCCCAGAAAAGCACCGCCTTGCGGCCACCCGGCCCTTCCACAGCGCCCCCCTCCGTGGCGAGTGGGGCAGGGGTCGTGGCGAGGAGGGGGTCTGCCCCCCATGCTGCCGCCGCCCCCCCAAGCCGGCCCGTCAGACAGGAGGTTCTCCCGGTAGTGGAGAAGGGGAGCGATTTCAGTCCCTTCTGAACAGGGGTTAGGAGGACACGAGCACATGGCTCACCTTGCACACCACCACCAAGGAAGGAATGGAGCCTAAGACCATCAGAAATACGTATTTTCTGATGGTCTTAGGCGACCCCTGTGAAAGGGTCATTCGACCCCCAAAGGGGTAGCGACCCACAGGTTGAGAACCGCTGCTATATACAATGCTACAATTGTATATCCTGAAAGGGCTCCTGCTTAAGGGCTTCCTAGTAACAAGCCACTTGGAGAAACAGAATGCTGGATAAGATAGCCCTTTATCTAGATCTAGCAAAGTTTTTTATATACCACTTTTTAATATTCGCTCTCTTTTGTATTGGTTTGGATGAGTGTGTGAGACTATGCACTTATTTGACCTCGCCAACGGGAAGAATCCCCAGTTTTCCGAGCTTTAATCACAGTAACATGATATCCTCCACAGGGTCATTGCTCCACTGAAGTTAAAGTCAAGTTAAAGGGAGGCTTATCATGGGAGTCCCTAGTTCTCCATTTAGTTTTCAATGGGGGATTATTCTTTTCTGCTGTATTTATTTTGTATAATTATCTATGTGTCACTGGGTCTGTCTATGTAATGATGATAAATGAGAAACTACCTGATGACTGAGCTTTCCATTTAATTAGGGTGTGATAGGAAGGATTAAGATTTTAATGTGTAATAACACACAGAGTTTAAGCATTTCTTTTAAGAGAAAGAGTCTGACTCAATGTCTCTAGGTCAAGCTGGGCGTGACATTTTTTCATTGACCTTTTTTTTTTCCGGCTTTTTTCCCCTACATGGTTGATTTATCTTGAAGAAATATCTAGTATGTGGGGGCCTAAATGACATCAAGACCATGCCTTAAGGGGATGAGGCTTTAATAGCACTATGGAACTGGCCCCCACCCAATTTAGGGATGTATATCCTGATTAGAGCCAACCTTAGGTAGTTCAAGAAAGAGAAACTGCATATTTTTCTCCTTGCCCTAAGATGTTAAGATCCACCACACTATTTGTTGCTCTTGGAGAAGAGTTGTGCATTTCACAAGCTGCTGCCCCCCACCCCCGAAATAGTAAAATGCACAGCACTGGAAAAGAAGTAACTGCTGCACAAGTCAACTAGTACTGGATATCTCTTACACACACCGAATGTGGGTTATTCTATAGAGCTGGGGTGGGTGAAATATTGCGTAGAAGGCTGCAAGCAGCTCCTAAGGACATAGTGAAACCCACAGGGGCTCCCAGTACCCCTCCAAGTTAGAAAAAAAAAGCACTTTCCATAACTTCCAACATTTCACAGAAGAAAACTGAGACACCTGTAGCCAACCAGCATCAGAGTATAATTAAGATGACAAAAAATATTAATGAAAAACAGACAAGCTAGGAAAGGCTGCAGCAGTTTGCTTTCACCTACAGCTACCGAGAAGGGCAAGATTCCATCCCTTCCTCTTTTTCCTACTGAGTTAATAGAGTGCAACTACTTTTGTACTTTGAACTAAGGTCCCTATCACACAACACTGTTATAGCACTATTATTTGACTTTAACAGCCCTGGTTGCACCCTGTGGAATTCTGGGGTCTGTAGTTTGGTGAGGCACTGGAGCTATCCGTCCGAGAATTCTAAATGCCTCTCCTGCAAATCCCATGATTCCACGCAATATTGTCATGGCAATTAAAGTGGAATAATAGTGCTATAACAGTGTAGTGTGATAAGGCCCCTACGTTTGCAGCTATTGAAGCAAGCTGAGGACAAAAGGGGGAAATGGGAAAAAGAGAGAGAGGCCCTTTCCACAGGAGGCGAGTGAATCGCTCTGTGCCGTTACTCACCAGTTCTTCTTGGGTTGAAGCAACACGGACTCTCCCTCAAGCCCTTCTGCAGGGCTCCTCCATTTGGTCCGGGGTGAATCGGAGCAGTGCGAGGTCTGTAGATCCGCACTGCTCAGACTTACAAAATGGCAGCTTCCTGTTCTTCCTGGGCCTGGACCAACCGCTGACGCTCACCATGCTCACAGCCCGCCCTCCGCGGATTACAGGCTCTCATTGGTGCAAGCCTGCGCATCTGCACAAGTGAGGAGGAACGCTCCAGAAGATTGAAAGACCAGATTATTCTGGTCTTCATTTAGCACGCTGGAGGACCATTGGGGGCATTTTGGATTGGACTAAAGTGTAGAACTAAGGTAAATAGTCTGAACCTAGTCCGATCCAAGGTGTGGATGACGTCCGTGACAGGATGCCTTGGCCCGTTTTAACTTCCTGGTGCGGAAAGGGCCAGAAACTAGGAGTTAAAGGGAGTTGAAAGAGTGGGAGAGCAGAAGATTAATGAGGACTGTCCCTGACAAACCAGGACAGTTTGAAGGTTTGCCTTTCTTTTTTTAAAAAATGGCATACTGGAAATCCAGCCCATGGCCCTTAGAGGAAGTAAGAGCTATTTCAACATGTCTCCTAACCTTGCATTTACTTTTGGCCAAGGATAACCCAAAAGAAGGGGAAATGAAAGTATGGAGATGAAGTGGACAAGAAGTATAGAAAAATCTGTTACCTGGGGCAGGTTGCAGAGACCATATTTGTTGTTGTTCACTGCCATCAAGATGATTTGAACTTATAGTGACCCTGTGAATGAAAGACCTTTGACTCACCTTATCACCAACAGCCCTGCTCAGATCTTGCTGATTCAGGAAGGTGTCTTCCTTGATTGAATCTATCCATCTGTAATGCAGCCTTCTTCTTTTCTTAATGCTTCCTAACTTACCAGGCATTATTCTCTTATAGTGAGTCATGCCTTCTCATGATATGACCAACACACAATAGTCTCAGTTTAGTCATGCTGGCTTCTAGGTAGAATTCAGACTTGATTTGCTCTAGGAACCATTTATTTGTCTTTTTAGCAATCCATAGCAGTCCATCAGTAGAACTATTCTCTAGCACCACACTTCAGATGAGTTAATTTTCTTCCTATCAGCTTTCTTCACTGTCCAGCTTTCACAACCATACATATAAATAGGAAATACAATGGCATGGAGACTCCTGACTTTAGTATTCAATTATATATTTTTACATTACAGGATTTTATCTAATTCCTTCATAGCTGCTCTTGCAAATCCTAGGCCCTTTCCGCACATTACCTTCTTCTGGCGCTGGGGTGCGGGGATCACACAAGCAGCCTCCAGCGAGAAGCTCTCGCATCCCTGCTGCTTCAGCTCTTCACGAGCTGCCTGCTCACGCAAGAGCCCCACCTCTTCCTTCCACAGTGCAGCCTGGGGAGTTTCCCAAGCTGCGCTGGGGCAGAAAGCTTGACTGGCGCAGCTCTGGAGGCTCCACACACCAGGTAAGTGTGCATGGGGCCCAGGAGCAATGTGCAATCACGCACCATTTTTGGCTTCTAGCTGAAAATGAAAAGGTGCGCGATTGGTGCCTGCCAGCCCCTGGAGCATCACACAATTGTGAGTGCATCATGCAGATCGCTCCTCACAATTGCATGACGCTCCAGGTGCCCTTTTGCATGGAAAATGCCATGCAAAAAGGGCCCTAGTCTTCTTCTAATTTTTTGACTGCAGCCTCCATTCTGATTAATGACTGTGCCAAAGTATGGAAAATCTTGAACTATTTCAATGTTTTCCTTGTCCCCTTTAAAGTTACATAAATAATCTATGATCATTATTTTTTTTTCCTTAACGTTCCACTATAAACCTTTCTTTGCACTTTCTGCCTTGATTTTTATCAATAATCACCTCAAGTCATTGCTGTTTTCTGCTAGCAGTATGGTGTCATCTGCACATCTTAAATAGTTGATGTTCCTTCCTCCAATTTTCACACCTCCTTCCTCTGAGTCTGATCCTGCTTTATGGATGATATGTTCAGTATACAAGTTAAACAGATAGGATGATAAAATGAAGGCTTGTTTTGACCCTCTTGCCAATTGGAAACCATCCAATTTGTCCTGATGGTAGGTTTTTGTCCTGAGTACAAGTCACATATGGGACAATCAAGTGTTGTGGCACATCTTTTTCTTTAAGAGTGATCCAAAGTTTTTATAATCTATACAGTCAAAGACTTTGCTGTAATCTATAAAGCACAGGTTGATTTTCTTTTGAAATTTTTTGATGGGCTCCACTATCCAAAGTATGTTTGCAATATGATACCTCATGCTGCTTTCTTTCCTGAATCCAGCTTGGACATCTGGCATGTCTTGATACATCTTCTACTATACAAAAGTCAAAGTTTGTGAGTTTGTCTGTGTGTCTGTGTCAGGCAGGCAAAGACCTCATATGATTGGTTGTGTGAGGTGGGAAGACTTCATATGAAGATTCTGGCTGTGAAGGTTCTGTGGAATCCTGGGGTTGGCAATTCAGAGAGGGGCCTTTAGAATTCTCATCTGGAGAGCAATTGGGCCTCAGGCCAGTTGCTATGGAGACAAGGCCCAGCAGCAAGAAGAAGGAAAGTGTATTCCCTCAGGAACCCAACCTCTGTATGTTAACTCTGAATACAGATTGGATTGGGGAATATGGGGAAAAGCTACAGGTACTCAACAGTACGGTTTGGGGAATTAGAGACACAAGATCTCAAATCTATGTATTTCAATCGCATCTAATTCCTAAAGTAAGGTGAAGTAATTCTTAAGGTATTTCTAATAAGTATTACCTATGAGAAAATAAAATCCCAGGCAACGCTGGTTATATATTGTTGCTGTGTCATGCCTGCTCTCTGCTAGACATGAGCAAACTACCCATTTAGCAAAAGAACAGAGTCATTCCAAATCAGGAAGCACATAAAGGGAACACTCAAATGAGTGGAGTTCTTCAGAACTGAGAGCTGCATGTGGAGCAATGTGGTTGCATCACAAAGATATGGAGCTGGCTGTTTCCTCCCAGAAAATGGTGTCTGAACTAAATTGCCATATTTGGTTAGCATATGTAGAAGCCGATTTTGAACCAGCCAGCAGACAAAAGCAAACTACCAACCACTGGCAGGTTTCATAACCTGGAAAGCTTACCTATTCTTGAAAAAAAAGAAGTTCTTTTCCCAGCATGATGACACCATCAAATGAAAATGTGAAGTCACAGTGGTCTGGATTAGTTGTTGCTGGTGGCTTTGGCACAGGTGAATGTGGGACTTGGTGGGACTTGGTGGGACTTGGGGAACTCAGGGGAACTCTGGAACCAGTTTGCTGTGACCCTGAAATACCAGACACAAATCCATTTGACCAGGAAGTAAAAATTAATGCAACTCTGGTGAGCAGTTTAGGTCAGCACAACACCTTTCTGGTCGGGGCAACATCAAAAAGTCAAATATGTGAAAAATTAAAATTGAAAGGTGGAAGTGGTCAGAAATCAATTCCCTGTTTTAGAATAACAGTGTTGGAAGAGACCACAAGGCCCATCAAGTCCAACCACATAATTTTTAATTTTTGAGGTTTTAGATTTTTGGGCAGGGGTAAGGGGCAGCAAACATGACTCACTAGAAAAGGCAATAGTGCTTGCTTAGATAAAAGCCAGTAGGAAAACAGGACCACATTACAGATGGATAGACTCAATCAAGGAAGACGCATCCCTGAATCTGCAAGATCGGAGCTGGCCAGTTGATGATAGAGTGGGTAGGAGGTTTCTCATCCATAGGGTTGCCATAGGCCAGGGTTGATCTGATGGCAGTTAACAACAATATCAGGAGACAACTTGTTTTATGCAAAGAAACCTTCTTCCCATATAATTTTTGGGCATATGGGTATTCTGTGAGAGCCTGGGGCTGAAAAAATTAGGGGTCAATCGCAGTTTACTGCTATAATCTCGTACAACATTAGTTGGGCATAATAAATAGATTTATGTTGGTTTGAGCTCTTACGCATGCCTAAGTGTAACTCCAATTGAACACAATTAAACTTACTTGAGGTATTTCTAGACACGTATAAGAACTGTATAGACCCAGCTTGGTTTAGTGGTTCAAGTGCCTGACTAGGACTGACTAGGACTCTGGGAAGCCAAGATTTGAATCCCTGCTTAGCCATGGAAACCCACTGGGCAACCTTTGGCAAGCCACACTTCCTCAGCCTTCATCAGAGTTCAACTCCCTGCCCGTGCCTTTCTGCTAGCAAGGGAAGGAAGGCAATTGTACTAGCCCAAGAGGAAGAGGCAGTGGGGAGTGTCCAATGCAAACAATCAAGCAGAAACGCTGAGCTGAGCGGAAGTCAAGGTCAACTCCAACAGGTCCAGAATGCTGAAGTTCAGTCTAAAAGGGTCACGAGAGCCAGAACACAAGGTTCATGGGCTTGAGTAGTGATTTGCTATAAGCAAACAGCAAGCCACTCTGACTGGCTTATATGCTGACAAAAACAGGTGTTACTCATCATTGTTCTGTTTACTCAATCTTGCCCAAACGGCTTCCCTCTGAGCTGCTTATTTGTGTCTCCTCCGTCATTGGGAACTGGAGGGGGGGACAAAGGTGAATCTAATTCTTCTAAATCATTGCTGGTGCCCTCTCCCATTGGCACTGGTTACAGCAACTCTGTCTCAGCTTGTCTTTCAGCTGACGGGGGTGTTTCCAAGATACTTGAGTCTATCACTGGCTCTCTTTCTGGCACAATCAATTGCTCATCGACCTCAGAGCCATCACCTATCACAGCCTTAGAGGAAGGCAATGGCAAACCAACCATGGATCAATCTTGTCAAGAAAACCGTAAGACAGGGTCACTATAACTCAGAGGGCGCATAACCACCATCATTACCAAAGAATGGTATAGCCAATCAATGTATGATTTCATCCTTTTCTTCCTTTCTTTCTCCTCTTCTTTCTCTCTCTCTCTCTATGTGTGAATTTCTTCCTACACATTAATATACATATACCCTGTAGTATTTTATTCACTATAGGCCTGTGTCAAGGGTTTTTTCCCCCAGGAGGATAGATTTTTTTCAATTTAAAATTTTTCTTTTTTAAAAAAAAAATATTGAGTTTATTCAAATATTTACCTTTAATCCTCAGCCCAACAGATGGGACATTTTAGCTCTCCAGAATCATGTTGTGTTGCAGAATTTATATAGAACTAGATCTTCAAGGTAGACATTTTTGACAATATTATGAAGAGCTGTCCATGAGTTTCAGCTACCTGACATGAACAGTTAAAAAAACAATAACAGACAAAATATATTGGGGGGGGGCAAAGGGGGATAAAAAAAAACTTCCCAAGAAATCTATTGCATTTGTGCTGGTTACAATTTTTATTTTTGCAAACAAAGACAGTTGACAGCTACTTCAAACAATTGTTCCACATTGTGTGCACACATATCTTCTGGTTTTTCAGGTTTGGGTATTAAGTATCCAAGTGCTATGGAATATCCTTGATTTTGCAGCCACAATTGATCCTGTGAATATGGAGCATGAGCGATATGCTCATGCTCAAGATTAAAGTATTGCACTGATGCTTTGTTAATTGCCTAGATAAAACCAAAACCCCAAATCCCCTCTGGTGTCCTTGTTCCCTTTGGCTGTTTGGCTTGCTGTGTCTTGCTCTGTCCTGGATTTGTCACAGCAGTGTTCCCAGGCAATGAATGGGATGATATCACCACACTCTGCAACCACCAGATCTCATCTAATTATATGATGGTCTCACTGAGAGCAAGCGAAGGCAGTTGTGAGTGAGAGCAAATGTAGGTCAGATTTTAAAAAAATTAAAAAGAAATTGCAGATAAAAGAAGATATTTTTAATAAAACCAGATGTGAAAAATCAGCCATATATTTTCATCATAAGATTGTTTTTCCAGAAGTTCTGCTTTTTTTCTCTGGTTTCAATGAATAATGCAAAGCATATTACTAAATGGCAGAAATGAAAAGACTGGCAAATTAAGCTGATTTACTATTAACATTTGGATCCTAAATAAAAAAAATCTAAAATCTAAATATCTAAAAATCATGCATTTTCAAAACTATTTTTCAAGATGATTAGAGAGGAAAAACTATTGTGGCATCTTGGTCAGGCAAGGCTGCATCTTATCACCCTATCAGTTTCACTTGTGTGCTGAACATATCATAAGGCAATGATGCTTGGCAAGGTAGAAGACAGTAGGAAAAGAGGAAGATCACATTACAGATGGATTGACTCAATCAAGAAAGACCATGGCGCAAGGGGCGTGATCACTATGTGGAGGTGTGGCTGTGGTGTGTGAGGGCTACAGGCTGGGATGCCCCAGAAACATTGTCGCCTAGGGCGAATCTGTCCCTGCCTCCATGTTCCTATGCTACTGAGAAAGACTCAGTCCTGAGTCTGCAGGACCTGAGCAGGGCTCTTGATAACAGAGTGACTTGGAGGTTTCTCAGGCATAGGATTGCCATAGGTCGAAGTTGACTCAATAGCAGTTAACAGCAACATAACAAACACTACAGGTTACTGAACCAAAATCTAAATATCAAAGTCACAAATTTAGATGTACTTTATTTTTATTTTTAATTTTTTTTTAAAAAAAATAAATTTTTATTATACGTATAAAAAAAAACAGACATTCTTTCAACAACAGAAAAGAAAAAAAGAGACAAAAACAGAATACATACATTACATTACATACATACACAAAATATTTTAAATAAACATAACAAATTATAAAATACTAACTTTACAATATAAGTCTTGATCGTTATAGGGAATACATTCATCTTTTTATCTAATTACATACCTAATATAATCAAAATCAGCAAATCCCGATCCTATTATATCCTAAATCCCTTTTACGACCAATTTACAAATATTATCATAATAATTCTATTCCATCTATCTTAAACATATACAAACTAATCCTTATTCTATTCCCTAACTAAAGACACATAAAACAAGAATTAAAACTTAGTTGACTTCTTTATTTTTACCAATGGTTGATAATGAAGGTTACTTTCTTCTCCAATTCCCGTCTTTCTATTTATTTCCATACATTTTACTGCCGATAACAAAATCCCATTTGCTACACTTTTATCCAAAATTTTTAAATTAGATAAATCATTTAACTTTCACTATAATGCTTCTAACTTATCATGTTATTTAAATTTCTTACACGTTTATTTAATTTGTCCATAATTATTTTATACCTTAATTCGTGTCGCTTATTTCCTTAACTTGATCATATAGACTCAATCATATAAACCTATCAAGGCATGAACTCCCCAATTTTCTATCCACATAGAATCTAATACATCCCACTCCTGTCTAAAGCTATCTTTACTTTTATTTTGTAATTTTAAAGTTAATTTATCCATAATTGCTAATTCATACACTTTTTCTATCCAATCCTCCAAAGTTGGGTTTTGGGTATTTTTCCAGAATTTTGCAAAGATAATTCTTGCTGCATATAACATATACAACAAAATTCTTAAATATTTCTTCCTTACCTTTTGATCAATTCCATCCAATATATTCAATAAATATATTTCCGGTTTCATGTGGAACTTTGTCTTCATATACTTTTCTATATTCTGATGAATTTCCGTCCAATATTCTTGAGCTTTACTACATCTCCACCACATGTGAAAGTAAGTACCTATACCTTGACACTTCCAACATTTGGTTACTTTTTTATGTTTATATATCTTTGAAATTTGTACTGGTGTGAGATACCATCTGTAATATTGTTTAAAAAATTTTTCTTTCAAATAATTGCTTTTAGTAAATTCTTGATTATTTTTCCATACTTTTTCCCATTGTTCTAACATTATAGGATGGCCTATGTCTTGCGCCCATTTTATCATATTACTTTTAATAATTTCCCCTTCTAATTCTAACCCTAGCAAAATTTTATAGATTTGGCTTAAAGGTTTTTTTACTTCTGGTTTCATTATTAAATCAAATTCATTGTCATCCATTGCAATCCCCTTTTCTTTTATATCTACTTTGAATCTTAATCTTAATTGTGTATGTAGAAACCAATGTGTAGTAAAACCATCTCTAATTAATTCTTCTCTACTTTTCAATTCAACATTTGGACCTACTTTCTTAAGAATATCTTTGTAGGTTACCCAATTTTTTGATTTTATCTTTTCCAGACGGTGAAATGCCTCATGTGGAGAGACCCAATATGGAATTTTTGTGTATAATTTTTTCTTTACCTTTAACCAAATCGTTAATAGTGTTTTCCTAACAAAATGGTCCATAAATATCTTATTATTTTTCTGTTTATCGTACCATAGATAAGCATGCCAGCCAAAATAGAGATTAAAGCCTTCTAAATTTAATAATCTTGAGTTTTTTAATGTTATCCAATCTTTCAACCAAATTAATGTTGCAGCTTCATAGTATAATTTTAAGTCTGGCATGCTTAGTCCTCCTTTCTCCTTCGTTTCTTTAAGATATTTCATTTTGATTCTCGGTTTCTTTCCATTCCAAATGAACTTACTCAAATCAAATTCCCAACTTTTAAATGGCTTTTCGTTCACTATGATAGGTATATTCTGAAAAAGAAATAACATCTTTGGTAGAATATTCATTTTAATGATTGCTATTCTCCCTAATAATGATAAATTCAATTTTTTCCATTTCTCTAAATCTTTTCTAATTTCCATCCACATTTTATTATAATTGTTTTCAAATAAATCCGAATTGCTTTTCGTTATCATTACTCCTAAATATCTAACTTTTTTTGATATTTTAATACCCGATTTTTCTGTTAATTCTTTTTCCTGTAAGTATGTCATATTTTTCGTAATTATTGCAGATTTTTCTTTATTGATTTTAAACCCTGCTACCTCTCCAAATTGTTCCATGATTTCTATCAGAGGATTCACACTCACTAATGGGTTCTCTAAAATTATTACTAAATCGTCGGCATAAGCTTGTGTTTTAAATTCATATTCTTTTATTCTTGTCCCTCTAATTTCCCTGTTGTTCCTTATTTTATTAAGTAAAATTTCCAAGTATATTATAAAAAGTAGTGGAGATAGCGGACAGCCTTGCCTTGTACCTTTAGTAATCATGAATTGTCTAGTGATGTCTCCATTTATTATAAGACTTGCTTTTTGTTCATCATATATCGCACTTATCCATTCTTTAAATTTTTTACCAAATCCCATTCTGCTGATAACCTCTAACATAAATTCCCAATTGACCTTATCGAAAGCTTTTTCTGCGTCTAGAAAAATTAATGCAACTTCTTTTTGATTACATTTCTGATAGTATTCTATAATGTCTAATATAATCCTAATATTATATCTTAAATACCTTCCTGGTAAGAATCCGTTTTGATCTTCCTGGATCCAGTCTGATAAGGTCTTCTTAAGTCTTTCTGCTAATATAAGGGCAAAAATTTTGTAATCAATATTTAAAAGAGAAATTGGTCTATAATTCTTTTTATCAGCTTTATCCTTACCTTCTTTAGGGATTAGTACAATATTGGATTCTTTCCATGAATTTGGAAATTCACAATATTTAATTGAATTTATAACTTGATGTAATAAGGGTATTAATGAATCTTGAAATGTTTTATAATATAATGCCGTAAACCCATCTGGTCCGGGAGCTTTCCCGAGTTTTAATCTCCTAATTGCCTCTCTTATTTCTTGTATTGTAATTAAGTTATCTAATTTGTTTCTTTGAGTCTCTGTTAATTGATTAAATTCAGTCTGTTGCAAGTAGTCTAAAATTTTCTTCTCCTGTTCTTGTTGATCATGTCCATATTTGTAAAATTCTTCAAAGTACTCTACGAAGATATTCTTAATTTCTTCTTGTTGGTTGTATACCGTCTGACCTTCTCTTATACTTATAATATTATGTTTCTCTTTCTCTTTTTTAATTTTATATGCAAGCCACCTTCCGGGTTTGTTAGCTTGTTCAAAATGTCTTTGTTTCACAAATTTCAATTTTTTTTCCATCTCATCTGCTGATAATGCTATTATTTGATTTCTCAAAATTTTAACTTCTTTTTGAGTTTTTTTATCTAAGGGTTTCATTTTTAATTCATATTCTTTTTCCTGCAGTTTTTTCCCTAACAAATTTTCTTTCTGTTTTTTACATTTATTTAACCAGGCCTGTTTGTTTATAAAAAAACCTCTCATAACAACTTTAACGGTTTCCCACACTATCTGCGGTGATTGCCCTTTGTCCATGTTATTTTCTATAAGCTTTTTTATTTCTTCTTTTGCTTCTAGTACTGTATCTTCATTATGTAATATACTATCTTTCAATTTCCAACTGAATTTATTTATTCCAAACTGTAATGACATACTTATTGGGCAATGATCGGAAATAGTTCTAGGTAAAATTTCCGTTTTTGTTATATTTTTTATCAATTCTGATGAAACAAAAAACATGTCTATTCTTGACCAACTTTTGTGGCGATCTGAAAAATATGTGTAATCCTTTTCTTCTCCTTTTAATTTCCTCCATACTTCTTCTAGGGAAAGATAATCCAACAAATCAAAAAAAACTTTAGGTAATTTCCCCTGATTGTTTCTATTCCACTCATCATTATCTTTCAAGGATCTATCTAATATAGGATTTATAACCCCATTCCAGTCCCCTAACAATATCATTTTATTACCCCCTATCTCTAATAATCTTTCCAACAGATTTTTATAAAATTTACTTTTGTTGTTTAGTGGAGCATACACTGCCACTATTACCAAATTAATATCTTTAATATTTACTTCGACTGCAATAATATGACCTGAATCATCGCTATATATCTTTCTTGCTATATATGTATTTTTGATATAAATTACCACCCCCTTTTTTTTCTTATCGTTCAATGATGAAAAACATTGTCCTAACTTTGAATTTTTAATGTAATTTGAATCTTTATTTTTTATGTGAGACTCTTGAATAGCAATTATGTCTAAATTAAGTTTTTCCAAATAGTGAAATATACACTTTCTTTTGTAAGGGGAGTTCATGCCTCGAACATTCCAGGATAATATATTAATTCTCATTTTCCTTTTCTTTCTTTCTTCTTTTCTTTTTTTTTCTTTTTTTTCTTTTTTTCCTTTTCTTTTTGTGAACTAACTTTAAATTATATTCTATTCTGTTTCTTCCGCGGTTTCTTCTAGTCCTTCTATTTCAGGATCTTGTAGTAAGTCTGTTTCTTCTTCGACCTCTTCTTCTTCTTCTTCTCTCCTCTACTTCCTCCCCTCCTTCTTCTTGAGCAATTCCTGAAGCTTCTTCTTTCTGTAGTTCCACCCTTTCTCTTCTCAATTCTCTCCTTGAATCTTCTTTTACTAAACTTGCTTCAGAAGATGACATTCTCTCTATCTGACTTGTCAATTCCATCTATTTAGTTCTTCCTTATTCTTTTTCCAAAATTCTTTTGCTTTCATTATTGAATTCAGCACATATCTTTTTTGCTTCCATATAAATGAGATCCCTTCAATACACTCCCACGTATATCTTATCCCATGCATTCTCAGCTGTTGTGTTAGGAAGCTGTATTCTCTTCTCTTCTTTAGCATTGCTGGATGAACATCTTTATAGATTTTGATTTCTGACCCTTCCACAATCAATCTTTTCGAGTAACTATTCTGTAGGACCACGTCCTTCACCCTCTCTCTTAAAAAATATACCACGATGTCTCGTGGTATATTTTTCTTCTTTGCTATCTCTGAGTTAACACGAAAAACCCTATCTAACTCCAAATCTAGTTGTTCCGGGGTCCATCCAATAAATTGAGCCAAGGGTCTAGTTACTCTTTGATATAAGTCTTCTTGCGACAGTTCTGGTAAACCTCTTAACTTGATTGATTTACTCCTATTCTTGATGTCCATTGTTAATGTCATTCTTTCCAATTGTTGTGTGCGATCTTCTATTTTCGTCGCTTGTGTCTACATCAGTGTTGTCTTTTCCTCCATTTTCTTCGCCTTTTCTTTCACCAATTTTAATTCTTCCGAAATATCATCTAATTTTGTACTAAACATCTCCAATTCTTTTTTTAAGTCCATTTTTATTTCATTTCTCATATGTTTCATTTCATTTTTCATTTCTTTCATCTCACTTTTAAATGTCAAGGTTAATTTCTTTATTTCTTCTGCTATATCAAGTCCCACCATTTGTGCTGAACTTTGTTGTTCTCCTGTTGTTAGTTTCATCTCCATACTAGGCAGTTTAATCTCTGTAGAGGCTCTTCTCTGTAACAGAGTCTGTATTTGCGTTTGAGCTCCAGCAGCAGCTTTTCTTTTACCTGCTCCCATCATTTTGAATTTTAGTAGTTTAAATTTTCTTTTAAGTCCACTTAGTCTTTTAACTCTTCGTTTATCAGTTAGTTATTATCTGTCAGTTAGTAAATGGGATAATTCTCAGTTATACTTCAAAAAAAAAATTTTTTTTTCTTTCTTCCTCTCCTCTTTTTCTCTCTTTCTTTTCTATATATATACTTTCCCTGTTATTTAACTTATTGAACTTAAATTATCAAGAGTTAAATTTCTTCTAGGTTTCTCTGTTTTTTCTTCTCCTCGCCCACCCCTCAATTTATTACACACTTAATAAAAGTTATTCAACAGATCAGCAAATATACATTCAATGAAGGGGGGAAGAGAAAAAAAAACACAATCATCCAATACCAATATCACTGTTGTTTTCTCTGAATGGTTCTAAACTGCTTACCACCTCTAATGAATCAATAACACAAACAGAAGATTAGTATTGCCAGAAAATATAAACAGTGAAAATATACAGTCTTTAGTATTATTCCACGTGTTATTACTTTGTGTTACCTGATATTTTTTTCACCAACTCTTTGTTCTATTTTCCAGCTCCCTTTACCAACATTACCTAGTTTTAATAAATTCAAAGTATAATATCCCTCTTCCCCCTCCTTCTTCTTCTCTTCCCTCCCCTTTAATTAAACTGATTTTTAAATTTACACCAAATAGATTCTTTATAAACAACCTAAATATTTAACCAATAAATGTAAACTACCCCAGGAGAATAGATAATTCTGTTAAATAATACAACTAAAAATAACTTAAGCTAAATAGTTTGATGTTTTCCTGGACCTCTGGATCTTCTGTTAATGGCGGAATTCCACTCTCTCTTTTTTCTTTCTTTCTGTCTCCCACTGCTCGTCTTTGGACTCCGTTCAGCGTTAACTTTATGTGGATACCGTGTCTTTCTTCTCTCCTCAATATTCTTATATTCTTCTATCTGTCGACAATTTCCACTCTCACCAGCTGCTTTCTAAATCTTCTTCAGGATTCTAAATACTTTCACTTCCTTCTTTCACTTACTCTCACTTTCTTTCACTTTCTCTCGCCATCTTCCTTCGTCACGCCTCTTCCACTCTCCTTCTTAACAGCCATTAATACTTTAAACAGTCCTCCATTTTCACTGCCCGTTCTGTCTGCTATTTCCACCACTTCTATTTTTAATTTTCCGGGATCCGATTACTATTTGAAATACTTAGTATCTTTATTTTTATTACTTAATCTTTAAAGATTATCACCGTCCAAAAGAAAGAAGCAAAAAGAGAGAAAGAAAAGTCCTTCCCTTTCACGTTAGTGGAGTCACTACAAACTTCTTCTCACCACTTCAGTAATTTAAGTCACTTTTAAATGAAAACAAAAAAACAAAAAAAAAACAATGTCACTCCAGTCCTTCACTACGCTTCGTTCAGTTTGTTTAGTCCAGTCTGCAATTTGTCCTGTCCGGTTTCGCTTTATAAAAGTCTTGTAAGAGTCAATTCTGGTTAATTAGATTTGTCAGATCAAGTTAGGTATATAATCTTCTCGTACAGTCTGACTACTAACGACACTTTCTCAAACTCAAGTTGCTTTCTTCAAAAACAGATCGCTTGCGTTCACCGGGGCTTCCCCGCACCCGGGATTCACCGCTCTACTCCAAATGGAAATTTTATGTTTAATCTTTCCTCAGTAAAAAGAACGTCGGGTCTCACTTACCCAATTGGTGTTAATGCTTGTTTTTATAAAAGCTATAATTATCGGTGGTGCCACGGCTAGCCGGTCACGGCTGCCCAGCGAGGTTATGGCGGCTCTGCGGTCCCCTCTGCCTAGTTCGTCGTCGTCTTTTCTTCCTCCGATCTTCCACTCCAGGCAGGGTCCGGACTCCCCTTCGAGCCTCCTCCGTGTTCCCCTATAACTAGGGTACAATTTCCTCCAAATCTCCTATCTTCTCAAGGAAATACCGACCTCACTGTGGCACGGAATCCACCACCCTCGTGGATTCCGTCCGAACGCCGCTCAGCCTCCACCGGAAGTCACAAATTTAGATGTACTTTAAATGATAGTATTAGGGAGTGGTCAAGAGGGCAAATGTTATTTACACATAAAGGCTGAGAACTCTATGAAATATTGTATAGGCTAAGTTTGGTTCACACATGACTGCCTGCTAGCATCAAGTGACGATTTGCGTGTGTGAATTGTCCATAAATTCATCATCACAAGCAGAACTTTCATATCACCAAATATTAACACAGCCCACCTTTTAAAACAGAGATTATTTACATATTCAACTGAGGACCTTTCTGCACTACACTGTTAAAGTGCTATTATTCCACTTTCAACATCCTATAGAATCCTGAGATTTGCAGTTTAGGGAGAGGCCTCTAGAATTCTCAGCCAGAGAGCTCTTTGGCCTCAGTAAATTACAAACCGAGAATTCCACAGGATGTTGAAAGTGGAGTAATAGCATTATAACTGCACAGTATAGAAAGGCCCTGAGACTCTTGAGTCAACTGAGGCCATTTCCGCACAGGCTAATAGAAATGGTACAGAGTGTCCTCCAGGGAGAACGTCTGCACCTGGGAGTGGAGTGGGTTGGACCTACTTAACGTATATCCGCACCTCAGCCTGCTCCGGAATGACCCCAAGTGGTCATCAAGCATGCTTTTGAAAGACCGCTTAAAACAGGTCTTTCAAAAGCACAGAGTGCGCCACTCCATGCCTGCTCTCCGGTGCACATTTGCAGGCTCACGAGCCTGCAATCTGCTGGGGGCGGGCTTTAGGCTGGTAAGCTTCAGCGGCTGGTCGAGACCCTTGACCAACCGGAAGCCACCATTTTTGTCCCCGGAGCAGTGCGGAGCAATGAGCACACATTGCTCCGGAGCAGCGTGGACCAGACCAGGGAGCCAAGAAGTCCAGTAAGTAGCGGCACGGGGCGATTCCCTCGCCCTGTGCAGAAATGCCCTGAGAGAGTCTTCGGCAAGCATGTATTCCTCCAACTTGATATGGATCCCTATGGCAAGGCATGCCAGGCTGGTTTTAATAATATATTTGTATCAGGTACTTTACATGGTTGATAAACCTAGTTATTGTCTCTGCAATTGTTTCTATCCATGGTTTTTTGTTTTGTTTTTTGTTAATTGTCCAATGAATTGCACGTCGTTTCTTTTCCATCATTTGAACTATATTGATCAAGTTATGACTTTAAAAATAAAATGTATTTAGGAAAAGAAAAAAGAGTCACTTGCTGCCTCTTTTATTACCTTTATGTTCCAGATGAACATCCATATTATCATGTCTGTTTGATGGTATTTTTAATGGTGTTACTGTTGCTGATGGTGGTGTTTTCTTTTTATCTTCCTTTAACAATATTTTCAATAACAGATAACACCCTGTTGCTGAGTTACTTAACTCCAACTCACCATTGAGTTGTTCATGTTTTGGTTGTTGTAAAGATCAGAATTCTCTACCAACCATGCAAGGACCAAACTCCCTCTGAAAAGCTACCTGTTAGTCTGCTGAGGCATGAATCCACGTGCTGAGCCTGGTGGAGAGTGGAGGGTTGCAGATAGGCTTCCAGCTTTATTCCTATAGCTGCAGATACAGTAATAACATCATCACTGAAACTTCTGGAGGACCCTAGGGAGGTCCTGGAGGATGCATCTCTCTGTCCAAACCACTAAAATGGTGGTGGTGGGCTGGAGCAGCTTGAAAGGTCAGTTGGAGGTGAGAGGAAAACTTGTTGGGGTTTAGAAATTGTTGCAAAACTTTAAGAAACTTCTTGTAGAACTTTACGAAACATCTCCCAAAGGTAAAATTTTGGGCAACATATTTCCTATTGCTATCATTATGAAATGAACTCTCCTACTCAACATAACAAATCAGAACAGTTCGTGAATAAATAAATGTGCAAAATTTTATTTTAATTTGCTTTTCATAAAACTGCCTTTTCTCTCTTGCTGTGCTTGAACTTTTTATATATGTAGCTCGGGGAGGGGGGGACATGAACTAGCTCTCTGAAAATGGGACCCTTCTGGAAATGCTGTTAAATAAACCCTCCATAAATTCAAAGTTGGTGAGAGGAGTAACTACTGTGTTAAGGACTAAATGTTTCATTGATTACAATGGAGCCACAGTTAAATGGAAATGTAGACATGTGAAAGCCTTGATAAAAATCATACCACAATTAATTGCTCATCAGGATGTAGAATATATTTATGTAACTGCTGTTAAGAGTTAACAAACCAAACAAAGAAAAATAACCCCTGGGGAATTCAGTAATCTACAGAATTTCCGAGATCCTGTTAGGCATTGAGAATTAAATAGATCTTCATCATAAGAGTCTGAGAAACACGTCAATCAAACAAGTTTTTGAAAAATTAGTGTCTCAGTCCTTCTGGTTTGGAAATTCCTTCCCGAACCAGACTCCTTTTCTAGGAGGATGGCCATGGGTAATGCCAGAAAAAACTAGTAAAATATTTCTTCAAAAAATTCCATACCATCCATTTCTAGAAATAGGAGACACCTAAGGTTTTGCACTTCTAAGTGCAAAACCTACAATAGCTTCTTTGGAGTTATAGAGTAGAACCCTATAATTTAGTATTTTTGTACTAAGATTTGTTTTAAGTTGCATTGCATTTTTAAGAGGATGCACAACACCTTGAATCCCATGCTGGAAGAAAGGTAGATAGAGAAAGAAAGAAAGAAAGAAAGAAAGAAAGAAAGAAAGAAAGAAAGAAAGGAAGGAAGGAAGATCATCTGTATCTGAGGCCCTTTCCGCACGTGGATGTTAACACAGACTAAGGCATCCTGGCACGGAGGTCATCCGCACCTTGGATTGGACTAGGTGCAGACTATGTAACTTAGTTCTGCACCTTAGTCCAATCCAAACTGTCCCCAAGTGGTTCTCCAGCACGCTAAGTAAAGACCAGAAAAATCCGATCTTTCAATTTTCTGGAACGCACCATTGCATTCCTGCTTACCTGTGCAGATGCGCAGGCTCACACCAATGTGAGCCTGTGATCAGCGGAGGGTGGGCTGTGGGCGTGGCTAGCATCAGTGGTTGGTCCACACCTACGAAGCCGCCATTTGCAGCCAGAAGCCACAGGAAGCCGCCATTTTCATCCAGAGCAGTGTGGATTTAAAGACCTCGCACTGCCCCGGTTTGCCCTGGACTAATGGAGGAGCCCTGTGGAAGGGCTCAAGGGAAAGTCTGTGTTACTTCAGACCCAAGAAGAACCGGTAAGTAACGCCACAGAGCGATTCACTTGCCTTGTGTGGAAAGGGCCTGAAATGAGAGAGAGGGAGAAGAGATCCACCTTCAGATAACTTGTCTTCCCATCCTCAATTGCCACTGTAGTCTTTGAGAAAAGTTCTGCTACTATTACTTCACACATATCAGAGTTCTAATATTGGGTGAGTAAAAGATGTCTGGACTGGAGCACGATATCATTTATTAAATACCATCAAGATCATCAAGGTTCTAAGCCATCAATGTCCTAGGCCACCATACCATCCAACATTTTATTGATGAAAACTGGGACACATGTGGCTGAAGATTAGGGAGTGGTCAAGATGGCAAACATTATTAATGAGGAAGAATACAAAAGCAAGAAGAGGCTGTAGCAGTTTGCTTTGCCTGAGTCTATTGGGAAGGGCAAGATTCATCTCCTTCCTCTCCTCTCCCCCAGCTGAGAACATTTCCGCATGATACTCTTATAGCGCAATGATTTCACTTTCAACCTCCAATGGAATCCTGGAGTTTGCAGTTCCGGGAGGGGCCAGCTGGCCCCTCCAGGAACTGCAAACTTCAGGATTCTATTGGAGGTTGAAAATAGAATCATTGCGCTATAAGAGTGTCATGCGGAAATGGCCTGAGTTGAGTGCAAACTTCTTTTGCCATATGAACTCAGTTTGCAGCAAATGAAGGGAAAGGGGGAAAAGGAGAGAGAAAGCATGGCATTTTAAAAGCAGCTGAAAAAGTGGGATGATAAAGGATTAATCAGGACTGTCCCTTCCAAACTGGGGCAGCTGGAGGGTATAGAAGATAAGGCTAGGAGAAACACTTTCTTCCCATTGCTTTCAGTGCCTAATATGCAGTACCTTTCTGGGCTCCTGTTCATAAGACAGAAGCAAGGGAGGAAAGTTTTAGTTATAAGAGCTATTTTCCTCCCACTGAATTGTCTAATATTGTTTGGCAAGGATGTAGTGAGGTTGGATCATTAGAATGCCTTTGGCTAAGATGCCCAAATGTCTAAAAATTTGGATATGACATACTGCCTTGACTAGCAAGTATGAGCAATCAGATTATTCAACATAAAGCAGTGTACTGTTTTTCCCCACGAAAATCTAAAAGACAAAGCCCTCATTGGAATATCACTAGATGCAGCTAGAGCACTGAGTGCTCAAAAGTGGAAAGACATTCATAATCTCTCACTTCAAAAATGGTCAAAGAAAGTATGATTTCTAGCTCTGGCTGAGAAGCTGATCTATAGGATCAAATTAGCCAGGGGAAATAAAAATAAAGGCAGGTGCAATTGAGATAACTTGGTTACCATTTCTTCTTTATTTTATGGACCTTAATGCCATGCGAGGTCTACCAGAACAACTACTAGAATTCTGGCAAAACAGGTTCAGATACAGAGTACTGCATTATATTTTAAATCATCAAAATAGATACTAATGACAAGAAGCATTTCCTATGCAATTATGAGAAAAAGTTAAAACAATAACTCACAATTATGTAAGCAACATGCTAGAGGTTGTGAAATTCTTGCTCTTGTGTATGTTTATTATTGAAAACCTGAGTAAAAACTAACCAATGTTTATAAGAAAGAGCGATTTCCTTCCCATTGCTTGAAAATAAATGGGAAGGCCAATGGAGTGTTACCTGCTGACAACAGGCCACTTCGGTCACCAGCCTAGCCACTGTATTCTGCATTCACTGAAACTTCCAGATCAAGACTAAGGCCATTTCTGCACTACACTGTTATAGTGCTACTATTCCACTTTCAACATCCTACGGAATCCTGGGGTTTGCAGATTAAGGAGGAGCATTTAGAATTCTTGCGGGCTCTTTGACCTCAGTTAACTACAAACCCCAGAATTCAACAGGATGTTGAAAGTGGAATGATAGCACTAAAATAGTGTAGTGAGGAAATGGCCTAAGAGTAGCCCCACATAGAATACATTGCATGAATCATTCTTCGGGTTACCACCAGCCTGCCCACTGTGGCAAAATTAGCTCGGTCAAGTACTGACTGCAACTGATATACCAGCCAAAGCTAGTAAAATGCATTTCTAACTCCTGTGGTTAGCTCTCCCTCCAGTAGCAAAAATGGTTCCTGGGCCAACACCATCTCCAAGTATGCACTGTTCTATCAGAGGGAGTGCAACCCTATCCAGAAAAGATAACGACCTATATCTTGGGCATGGGAACCACAAAGAAACAGTGAGTTAGGAGAAGCTGAGAAAGCCTTTTATTAGTGCTGGCTGGTGCAACGGTTGCAGACATTCCTGCACTATGACAGAAAACTGGCAGGCTATGTTGCCTCCTAGCCAAGCTTTCTCTCTCCCTCTCTCTTTCCCTGTGTGTGTTGGACATGTTTTTGGACATGCAGTTCAGCTTGGAATCCATCTCATGGAAAATGGGCCATGATGACTCTATGCTGAAAGACAGGATAAAAGGTGGCCCAGAAAGAGAAAGGTCTAGCTGCAATAATGAGCCAAAAATCTTAACAGACTCTTTAAAGAATAGCCTCTGAAGAAGGAATGTATGTTATCAAACACAACAAGTTCCTACAAGATATTGTTGTCAAGTTCCTGTTGGTCTACAACTGCCAATATCTCTCAGTCAACAAAGTCACTGCTCCGATTCACAAGGGGGCTTAAAGACTCATCTGGCAAGGACCAAGAGCTGCAATCCATGAAATCAAGTGGTACTGGAGAATCTTGAAAGGAATTAGCAGGAAAGTAGCTGGGTATGTAACACATAACTGAGATAAATAAACATAACCCTCACTTCCCACCATTATTGATAGATCTCTCTTGGGAATCTGGATCAGTGGTTACTTCATCCAAACCAGGACACTCTTGTATTTCACAAAAGCATAAACAGCCCTATTGACTAAGGAGACCACTCTGATCTTACTAGTTTTCACAGCACCTTGCTACTGCTTTTTTGTTGGGTGGTTTGACACTGTCGCCTATGCAGCCAAACTGAACCTGGTAGATGACTATTTTCCCTTCCTTGTGGCCACGATGACAAGATGATCAATGTCAGCCCACATACACACTCACTTCCTTGGCCTTGCTATCATTTTACATTCACAATTGAAAGGAAACTGGGAACTGGATGAGGAAAGGAAGCAGAAACAGTGCCTAGTGGTCTTGCCTTACTCATGTTTTTGCTTACCAGGTTACTCTTCTGCTGTTCTTTTGCTTTTGCTGGTTTTGGAAGGATGCACATTCATTCCTGGGATCCTGAAATCCAAATTTGCTGCTTATGACCATCTGCTTTTGCTGAATTCACTGGCTAAACACAGTATTGCTTAGCCCAATCCAGAACTAAAGATTATACTGAACAGCAGAACCTGTCATTTTGGCCAGAGAACACTGACAACTTGTTCGCCTGAAGTGTTAAGGTTCTGCTCCTTGAAAAGGCTTTTTTTCATAGAATCATAGAGTAGGAAGAGACCACAGGGGCCATCCAGTCCAAGTCCCTGCTATGCAGGAACACACATCAAAGCACTCCCAACAGATGGCCATCCAGCCTCTGCTTAAAAACCTCCAAAGAAGGGGACAGCAGCACGTTCCACTGCAGAACAGCTCTGACCATCAGGAATTTCTTCTTGAGGTTTAAGTGGAATCTCTTTTCCTGTAGTTTGAATTCATTGCTCCTTGTCCTAGTCTCTGGAGCAGCAGTAAACAAGCCTGCTCCCTCCTCAACATGACGTCCCTTCAAATATTTAAATATGGCTATCATGTCCTCTTTTAACCTTCTCTTCTGCAGACTAAACATACCCAGCTCCCTAAGCCGCTCCTCATAGGGCATGGCTTCCAGACCCTTCACCATAAAATTGCTTTTCATTCATATCATCTTATCGATCAAGACAGAAAACCTAGAAATAATTCCACTGACATCAACATGACAACATACAAAAGAGGCAAATACATCATGTAACTGGTATAACTTTGGTGACGTTTGGTGGGTCCTATGTTGCTTGGGTGGTGAATCTGCCCAGATTTCAGTCTGAATTTTAAAGGAACTATCCAAGGCACTGAATCTATTCTGAGGATAAGACTCTACATTTTTTTTAAAAAAAATATTTTCATTATTAAAAGTCAAGTAGGGAAGGAGAGACAGGAGAGAAAAATGGTATTCGGACAAGATATGTTTAAATCTTGAATTGTAAAACAATAAAATAAACAGAACTTACATTATACATTACACAAAAATGGAAAAACTGCTACCTCATCTACATAGTTGATAAGTATATAAATTGAACTAGCAAACATATACAGCAGTGCTTTCCAAACGATAAGTTTGTTTCCTGTGTGTCATGACACATTAGTGTGACAGCTGCAGTGCGTAGGTGTGTCATGCGAATGCAACAGGTGAAGGGGCTGCCTCTGCTGCTGCCATCTGAGTGCAGGGGCTGCCTCTCACACCACTGCCACCACCCTGGGCCAAGGAAGACCCCAGCAAGGGTGGTGGCGGTGGGCCAGGCTCAGGTGGAGTGGCTGCCTCCACTTACTGAATTACTTTGTCACAAAATAATACATGCATGAAAAGTTTGGAAAGCTCTGATATACAGAAAAGACAGACAAAAAAAGGAAAAAAAAGAAAAGAAATCCACCTATTCTTCTTAGGGAAAGATCTTTGCAAGATTTTTCTCTTCTTTGTATAGCAGCAGTGTGAAAAGAGTCCATGTTTCTATTTAGGAAAGAGATCCATAGAAAAGATAACCTTTACAGCCTTATCGGTCTTCAGGAAGTACTTTACCTACATATTGGCAACATCCCACTCTGCTGTCCTCCCTTTTTATGGTGTGTTTGCGGATGTGGAAAGATTGACCTCCTCTTCTGCTCTTCACCCTCTGAATCCCTTCCCTGTCCTCTTTGTCTCTCACTGTCTTTGTCTTCCCAGAAACTTCAGCATCCTCAATTTGCATAGCCACAGTTTCCTGCTCAGCCATTTTCTGGCACAAGAATCTAGTCCATCCTACTTTTCACAGGAATTGCAGCCCCTGTGTATCCTTCAACAGTCCCAATTGGCAGAGACAATCCCAATTAATCCTCTGCCATCTCACTTTTTCAGCTATTTTTAAAATGTCCTTGTTTCTGTCTTCCCTTCCTCCAGCTTACTTCAGTTCTTGCAAACTGACTTCAAAGTGAAAAAGTAATTTGCATTCAATTAACTCAGCAAGGAGGAGAGGAGGAGAAGGCACACAGTCTTGCCTTTCCCGGCAAAGTGAAGCAAAAGCCAACTGCTGCATTCTCTTGTGTGTCCTTCCTCATTAATACCATTTGACATTTTGGCCATATTGTGACGTTGCTTGGCCACATTTACCCTGATTTTCATCTGTGAAAAGGTGGAGCATATGCCACTGTTGTGAAGCTTCAGAACGGTTGATTGTATGATGTTTGATGTAAGTAAAGCTTTGTTTATTTGACTGCGTTATCAGTTTAATTATGAGTTTAATGCACTTAATTGGAGTACATCATTAATGAATCAACTGATCTCCTGTTAGAAGCTCTAATATAATATTTGATGTAGTTACAGATGATAAGTTTGTTTCCTGTGTGCGCAATTCAGTTATCCTCTGAGAAATAGCTCTGATGAGTGTGAATAACAGACAAAACTGCTTCGATGTGCAGTTATCAACATTCAAAGACTCCCTATTTGGGAGAATTTTCAGAATGGGTGAATGTTTATATGCAGGGGGGCTTCAGCTTGTCTTTGTGTCCCCCAAAGACCATTGGCCATCCCTCAGAAGCCTTGAAACCCCCTACCATATTGAAAAATTGGCACAATTTTCAGCTGCCCCCCACTTAAGGTCTACCAAAAATGACTAAAACCACATACAAATGGTTTGTCTTGCCGCAACCTCTAGAATCCCTTCACCAGGGCTCCCACAAGCTTATTTTTTTCCTTTACCCTGAAATTTTGCTAAAAATGCTGAGCAGACACTTCCAGTGAACCCCATACATGTTGGTTCAGCCTGTGGCAGGGAGTCTTGAAGATGAAAATTGGCATTTCTTGGCCAAAGAGCTCATCTGGTAAAAAGAAGGTAGAATCAGGGTGGCGATGGCCATGGTGTGAGAATAGTAAAAGAAGTTTCTACTTTCTCTGTTCACAGCTGGAAATTCCTGATTTATTAAAAAATAATGCTGCTGTTAGTTCAACTTCCTGAATGGTGAGGTGGAATACTCAGATGGTGGCAAGCCTAAAAACACTAGCCTTTTCCTAGCATTCTTAACATGTAATTGAAATAGAATTTTGGAAAACTAACGGTTTTTGACAAACTTTCCAATTGTGTAGCTAATATTTCAGGAAAACTAGGAAAAAGTGAAACAAGTGGCAAGTTTCAGAGTCAAAATGTTTCCCTGATGTCAATCTAGTAGGGAGTGTCTCATTTTAGAGGTTTTGACTTCCTGATTAATGAAAAATGTGAGGAACAGTTTATAAATCTGAGCACAGGCATCCAGCTAGCTATCCACGCCTTTTGTGTCACTGGAACATGAGAGATTTTTGCTGTAGGATGGAAATGACCAGCAGTGCACTGAATCACCCAATTTGCTCTGTCATAGAGGGATAGTCTTATCTCATGTCAGATAACAGACATTCCTCAGCTAGAGGCATGATGCTGTCTTACCCAAAGATCAGTGACCTGGCCACAGCAAAGACACAAAAACAATCTGACATAGAGGCAAAATGAGAGAAGGCAGATCTTAAATACCACCAGAGTATGCAAATAAAGTCACCAATAGACAAGAGTGTTTCCCCTACTTCATATTCTTGTTCCTACATGCAATATATTTATTGCTATTGACATACTTGTTGCTGTTCCAAAATACAGCATGGTAAACTGTCCTAAAGTATGACCCTAGTTGGAATCCCTCCTTTTTTCTCTTCCTCTTTGAGTTCCAAGTCCCTCTGTTACCAGAGTTTCTATGCCCACTACAATCATATCTATATTTAACTAGTATATTTACCTGGTATTGCCCAGTATTTTATTTTTTCATTGGTAATACTTGTTAGAAATACCTTACCTTAGGAATTAGATGCAATTGAAATACACCAATCTGAGATCCTGTGTCTCTAATTCCCCAATCTGTCTTGTCTGGCATGTGCAACTTTTCCCTATATTCCCCAATCTAATCTGTATTCAGAGTTATTAACATACAGAGGTTGGGTTCCTGTGGGAATACACTGTCCTCTTTCTTGCTGCTCGGCCTTGTCTCCATAGTAACCAGCCTGAGCTCGCTGGCTGAGAATCCAGAAGGCCCCTCCCTGAACTGCCAACCCCAGGATTCCATAGAACCTTCACAGCCAGCCAATCATATGAAGTCTTCTTGCCTGACACAGCCAGTCATATGAGGTCTGTGCCTGCCTGACACAGACAAGCTCATTCACAGACTTTGACTTTTATATAGTAGATTAATGGCCTGGGTTGCATTAGTAAACAGCATGCCTTATATCGAAAGTTGGTAACACCATCAAAACCACACTTCAGAATAACCCCTGGAAATAGAATCTTTACTGAAACGCTGCAGCATCATATTAGCATGTAATGACCTTTGTACTCTGCTTATTCCAATATTAAAAGCCGGATAAGGTAAGAAAGTCTAGCTCTTCCTGTATTACACAGTGGGAGCCACAGCCTCATGCCCAGAAAAGGTGCCCTCCTATGACTGGCCTGGAATACTCCTTCTCCAGTTCCCTGAGAATATTATATCCTTGCAAAAAACAGGAACCAATTTTACACATTTTTTTTAAGTGGGACAAATTGTACTGATTGTTGTGGGCGGGGGTATTATATCAGTGGTTGGAAAAGTGTGATCCCTGATTCTCCTATTTCTGTAATGTTTAAATTCAGGTTGGAATTCTGACAGTGCAATCCTATGCAAGTTCGGTTGGATGAAAATTTCAGTGCAGTCAATGTGACTTACTTTTGAGAAAGCACAGATGGCTCAAGGGCCTAACTTCGTAGAATGGGAAAACCTCTACTCTTTTTGCATGTTCTGCATGATCTTAAGTTATTACTGTGAAATGCGTATACAGGCATACCTCAGTTAACAAAGCCTCTGACAAAGTCTTTTTATGAGAGCCTAGCCCACTCTTTCTTGTTTTATGTCTAGCTGGAAGTTTTATTTGCAGCATTCGCATTGGGGTCATGGTGGTGAAAAAATCTGCAACAGTTTTTCTGCAGTAAGCAATTTATTAAAGCTTGACTTGGGAATGAATTTTCTGCTGTAGAAATGTGTGCTTACATACAACAGGCAAGTATAGTCCTCCCTCCCTCCACATTTGAGGGTCTGACTTTCACAAATTTCAAAGAATCGTAGAATCATAGAGTTGGAAGAGACCACAGGAGCCATCCAGTCCAACCTTCTGCTATGCGGGAACCCACAACAAAGCACTTCCAGCAGATGGCCATCCAGCCTCTGCTTAAAAACCTCTGAAGAAGGAGGCTCCACCACATTCTGAGGCAGCATATTCCACTGCTGGACAGCTCTGACCATCAGGAAGTTCTTCCTGAGGTTCAGGTGGAATCTCCTTTCCTGTAGTTGGAATCCATTGCTCCTTGTCCTAGTCTCTGGAGCAGTGGAAAACAAGCCCCCCCCTTCTCAACATGACATCCCTTCAAATATTTAAACATGGCTATCATATCTCCTCTTAAGCTTCTCTTCTAGAGACTAATTATACCCAGCTCCTAAGCTGCTCCTCATAGGGCATGGCTTTCAGACCCTTCACCATTCTGGTCACCCTCCTCTGGACACATTCCATTGGATTATTCATGAGGCAAGCGTGTGCCTTCCCCCACTCCCACCCCCATTTTCCTCCTCGTATTCCCTTGCGTTTTGCTGGGCACGGAGAAGGAAGGCAAGTGAAAGGAGGAGCGAGATATGTGTGCGCCTTCTTTCTGTCCTCTGGAGCAACCCCCATTCCCTCGCATCCAGGAAATGGGAGGGAGGAGCTCCGGAAGAGAATGGGTGGGAGATAATGGAGAGGAATTATTCACATTTTTTCCACTTTTGTGGGGGTTCTGCACCCCAAACCTTTGCAAAAGAGGAGGGGCCACTATAAACAGCTGCCTCCAGAATCACTGCTGAGCATGTGTGAAGAACATAGCAGAAAGAAAGGGGGAAAGCAGATTAGCCTACCTTTCCAACTTTCCTAAGCATAGATGTATAAATTTTGCCACTAAAGTGGAAATCATAAGAAGAGTGGAGGCTGCTTAAAGGAAAAAAAGTCATCCTGAGGTCTATTTGGAAGAAGCTTTCAAATGATCTCTAGAAGATTCAAAATGTTTTTGTTCACTTGTGCAAATCTTGTTCTGACCTGGTTGTCTCATTTTGCATGTTTATATTGCAAGCTTTGAATAAAAAGTTTGCGGAAACATGTTGAAATGCTTTCTTTTTTGTGGTATAGGACTCTGTTCTTTCTATCTTATTTCCACCTCTAGTTCCAAAGTTTCTGTTAAAGAAGCAAAGCGTAGGGACACGTCTACTTGGTTACCTGAAATATATCTGTATTAAAATATTGGCCAGGATTTAACTGGGCATTTAAACAGGATCATGAGCTTCCTCCAGAATCAATGATGCCATCTTTCCTCCCCAGCCCCCCATGTTTTATCTTGCAAGCAGATGCCAGACAAAACTCTGGCTGCTGCATTGTGGACCAACAAGAATCAGGTATAAACTTCTACACCTGTGGTTTTCAGTCTTTGGTCCTCCCTGTGCTTTGGACTTCAGCTCCCCAAAGCTCTAGCCAGCCATTTGGCTAAGGTTGAGCCCCAGCCGAGAACTCTAGAATTTGACAGTCAAACACCTAAAAGTCCAAAAACAGAGACCACTATTTTAGACTATCTTCAAGGGTAGCCCCATCTTTCTTGCACTGAAGTAACAAACAAAAATGGAATTTATAATGTATGAGATCCAGGCTTAGAAGTTAGGGCCAATGTCATTCAAAAGGGCCTTTCCTCACTATACTGTTAATAGTGCTATTATTCTACTTCCAACATCCTGTGGAATTATGAGGTTTGTAGTTTAAGGAGGAGCATTTAGAATTCTCAGCCAGAGGGCTTTTTGGTCTCCGGAAACTACAAGCCCCAGAATTCCACAGGATGTTGAAAGTGGAATAATAGCACTATAACAGTGTAGGGTGTAAAGGCCCTAAGTTTGGATTCAGCCTTACATAAGTTGCATCAGTGGGACAAGCAGAGAAGAAAAATAGTCAAGGGTAGGAATGGGGTTAAGACTAAGAACTTAGAAGGCTGCAGATGCCCCAGGATGGGGAGTCCCAGTCTTTGAGATGTATTTCCCAATTTGGGAGAAAATCTTGACAAATGAAAGACCTAATGGCAAGTCAGAGAATTTCCAACACTCCTTAAACTTTGTTAGTTTCCTTCCCGTGTGTCATGAAGTGCACTAAAAACATTGAAATCCATTCCTATGCATTTGTTTTGACAGAGGAGAGAGTCATCAGCCACTGAAGCTAATAATATTTCCCCAGTTCAGACCTTGTGCTTTGTTTATATGGATCTAACCAAAGAGTTACACATTATGTAACTGATGTGAGTGTCTCAGTCCCATATTTTCCCCATGAAGTACCTGAAAGGAAGAATCAGAATGAGTGAGGAGTTTTTAAATCATTTTCTGGTCCCTGGTGAAAAGAGAACAACTTTTAAACAGTTCCCTCACAGGCAAGTCCTGAAAGTGGATGAGAAAGATAGCTAGTAGGTAAAAATTGGGAGAGGAAATGAGTTAACCACCCTTCTAGACCACATTCCTGCTTCTTTGGCAAAGATTTGTGCAGAGCTTGGAAGAATTCCATTTTGGAAAGACAGTTCTCAAAAATGCCCAGTCACTATGGCTGGGGAATTCTGAGTGGCCATCCAAACCAGTCAACTTTCCAAGTTCTGTATTTGTATACATGCATTTGCCAAGTGGGGAATGGAAAAATCTGTTAGATCTACTTTCTTCTGTAACCATTTATTTTAAATTGCAAGTTCTTTCTATTTTATTTATGAAGTAATTTGCACATATTGGTTAAGTTCTTATCAAACATGAACCAAATTCTCACTCATCTCCCCTGAACAAATTTGATAGGTTTTGTTTTTGGCATGTTGTATTTGCCTGCCCTGAAGATGTTAAAAATTATATTCCAGTTAAAAAAAAAAAGTGAGAGAGATAGAGAGCTGTCCACCCAAAATTTGGCACTGCAAATATATTATAATATATTATATTAATTATATTATATACAAATATAATACAAATATAGCCAATTTGGCACTCCAAATCCTTGCATAGCCAAGGATTGGCCTAGCTTTTAAAAGTAGACACTCAGAACCTGCGAAAGTCTTTGAGTTTCCCATTTCTCCCACACACAGTTTTAATAAATAAATAAATAAATAACTTCAATCCCACGTATGAAGACAATGGGACATTTGAATTTTTATGGAATTCTAGTTTATCTTGAAGAATTTCTTATATTAAGGAATGCATGGTTTACTGCAGCTTTCCTTTATTTATTTGCATATTATTTATTTATGAATTTCAAGCATTTCAAAGTTCTATGTTAAGGCTGCACCCACAAAACTAACTTATAGATAAGGCACAAGTTAAAACATGATCAGGATAGAATAGATGTTTCCCAAATCATGTTGTGATTCTGTTCTTTCATCATAAACTAGAACTGGGATAGGAAATCTTTATTTTGTGTGTCAGAGTGCATTCCTATGGTCACTCACCACTGGCTATGTGGACCAGGGACAACGGGAACTGTAATCCAAGAAGATATGGAATGCCACACATTTCTGGAGATAACAGTATTAATGGTGGACAACCTAAAAGAAGAAAGTTGCCAAGGCTTGTCTTCATGCTACAGTGGCAGAGTCAATAGACTCTCTTGAAAACAAATTGACTTGGATGAAGGAATAGAGAGCATGCTGATCAAATTTGCAGATGATACCAAATTGGCAGGGGTTGCTCATACTCCAGAGGATAGGATCAAAATTCAAAAGGATCTTGACAGATTAGAGAGCTGGGCCAAAGCTAACAAAATGAATTTCAACAGAGAGAAATGTAACGTCCTGCACTTAGGCAGAAATGGAATGCACAAATATAGGATGGGGGACAAGTGGCTGGATAACAGTACATGTGAAAGGGATCTAGGAGTCTTGGTGGACCATAAGCTGATCATGAGTAACCAGTGTGATGTGGCAGTCAAGAAAGCCAACATGATTCTTGGTTGCGTCAATAGGAGTATGGTGTCTAGATCAAGGGAGGTAATGGTACCCACTCTATTCTGCTTTGGTTAGATCTCATTTGGAATACTGTGTCCAGTTCTGGGCACCTCTATTCAAGAAGGATATCGACAAGCTGGAGCGTGACAAGAGGAGGGTGACCAAAATGGTGAAGGTTCTGGAAGCCATGCCCTATGAGGAGTGGCTTAGGGAGCTGGGTATAGTCTGCAAAAGAGAAGGTTAAGAGGGGACATGATAGCCATGTTTAAATATTTGAAAGGATGTCATATCAAAGAGGGAACAGACTTGTTTTCTGCTCTCCAGAGACTAGGACGAGGAGCAATGAATTCAAGCTGCAGGAAAAGAGATTCCACTTAAACTTCAGGAAGAACTTCCTGATGGTCAGAGCTGTTCAGCAGTGGAATATGCTGTCTCGGAGTGTGATGGAGTCTCCTTTGGAGGTTTTTAAGCAGAGGCTGGATGGCTATTTGTCAGAAGTGCTTTGATATTAGTTCCTGCATGGCAGGAGGTTGGACTAGATAACCCCTGTGGTCTCTTCCAACTCTATGATTCTATGAAATTTCAGGGACGGCACATTATCAAGAAGACCGTGTCTTTCCTTTCTCCTTCTTTGTTATTCCAATGGTGCAGTGTGTATGTGAACACATGAATCTGCTGAGGGAACTGAATGTTTTAGAAAAATGCACATTCATAGTACGCGGTGCAAACATCAGAAATAACAAATGGAACTATGCAGCACTCCTAATGCCTGCATTCAGTGTTGATAACAGAACTAAATAATGGAAAACTTTGAATGAGAAGAACTTTGCAACAGGCTATTCATTGATCAAGGCTTTAGAAAGACCGTAAAAGAGTCCCTCCTCCAATTGAAGGAGGGCAGACATTTGCTTCTTTGCTCTGGCTCTCTTCCTCAACCTTTTGCAAAAAATGCATAGTCTCCACAGAGAGCTACATTTCCCAGAATCCTCTGATCTGGAAGTTGGATTCTAGAAGTTGTTGCCTACAGAAATCATTTGTTTCTCCAGTTCAATAAAATGTAACAAAAATCATGTAACAAAAACGAAGCAAAGATTCATCCCCTTAAAAATATAATAAAACCAAAATTAAAAATTAAAGTTGGAAGTTAAAATATAAATAAATAAATATTTAAAAAGGAAAATCTAGCAAAACCAACACAGAACAACACAGTACCTTATGAGGGAGAAAGGCCTACACATGTATTTGCAAAACAAACGATTGCCTCTTTTAGGCTTTCTTCGGACTATTGTTATCAGACATCTTCTGGGAATGAGAAACGATGTTGCATTTCCGTTAATTGAGGCTTATCTCACATTGTCCTTACAGTGCCAGGTACGGATTAAAACTGCTACCTCAAGGGCGTTGAGGCAAATTCAAGACTCTTTGCCGCCCTGCATGCACTAGAGCTGCTCGGAAATGGCTCACCTACTCCCTCCTTTCCAGGACAGGTGTGCCAGAGAAAGGAGCATGTGGATTTTCACCCCTTGCCTGTTCATCACAAAGTGAGTCGTCAGCAAGAACGTTCTCTGAGTCAGTTCCTGCACGAACAAGCCTGTGTTTACATGCCCTCAATGCGGAAATTTGCATAAAGCCACAGCTATGCTTACAATAAACAATGAAGCTTCTGTGTGTATCTTCATGTGTACATATGTTTTTTTGCATATCTGCAGAAATATTTATGCATATGAGTGTGACTGTTTGTTTAAAATGAATGAACAGAATTAGAGTTGGGGATGCGTAATGCCGTAACTGGCAGGCATCCGGTTGGAGTGCTGATATGAGATTTTTTTTATAGGCTTGTTGATTTTTTAATAATGAGTTACTTGATAAACTAGACCACAATTGATAGCTTGTAGTATTCAGGATGAAAACATTATGGAAAGTAAATATATATACCATAATGAGTCCCAATTTGAGCCTAGTTCTGGCATCTGGGAAATAAAAGAAATGGGTTCTGCTCCATTCCCTCAAGCTCATAAATTTGGAGTTTGGACATTGCCTTCAGCCCTCTTTTTTCACAAATTAGGGCACTATCACACTACACTGTTACAGCGCTATGATTCTGCAATGGAAACATCTTCTGGAATTCTGGGGCTTGTAGTTTACCAAGGCCAAAGAGCTCTCTGGTTGAGAATGCTAAATGACCTTCCCTAAACTGCAAATCCCAGAATTCCATAGGAGGTTATCATGGCAGTTAAAGTGGAATAATAGCACTATAATAGTGTAGTGTGATAGGGTACTTAACCTCTGTTGCACAAATTGTCTACAAGTATGTAAGGAAAGGAACGGAAGGACAAACAGGTTGTGAGAGGGAAGGCCTTCAAGGACTTTCCTCCTCTTAGAAGTTTCCAGAGACTATGGCCGGCCCTGCCAACAGACAGAGGAAGGTGGCTGCTGTAAAGAAGTAGATGCTAGGGGTGTGGGGAGATGGGGAGACTCATCAAAGGACAGAATTGTCTGGGCTACACAACTTGGACTGCTGTCCTCAAGAAGATACTGCTCCATCATTAATGCTGAATTATAATTCAGCTGCCAGCCCACTAGTTTCTTATGTGTACAGAAGGGAATCCCATGTTGTTCATCTCAGAAAGAGAAATGCTTGTTTTCACTGCTGCTATTTGGACTGGTCAGGCCTTGTCTTAGCACTCTTTCCAAAGGGTAAATTATTGTATTGGCAGTTGCCAAAGACCTTTGGTGATGGGGATGGATGGACCTCATTTTTTCAAAAAACTGTGCAATTCTAAGCTTTAGTTCTATGTACAGATGGGAAAGAAACCTCATTAAACATATTCAATAATGTGCCATAATTTAATTTTTTACTATAGTTGAAAACACAGGGTTTCAAACCCAGATTTTTAAGTCCCCTGAATTGGATGGACAAATCTGTCATTTTAGGTTTCTTTCATATCAGATTTCTTTAAAAAAAAAAAACTATCATTATTATTATCATCAACAACATTATATAGTGTCATCAATGAACATGGCACTTTTCAAGTAAACAACAAAATGAAACAAAAAAACTGTCAAATTTTTTCCACTCCAAATATTAAAAAATGAAAATTTGGTACATCTATTTTTTTTAAAAAAAAAAGCGAACTGGAACAGAATTTGCATTGATCAGTATCTCTGAAATGTGACATCATTCCTTTTTAGAATTGTTCAGTAGATCAGTTGCATTGAAATCCCACTGAACTCAATGTGAATAGTCACAAGAAAATCCCATTGATTTCAGTCAATTATAATTTAGTTCCAAACTAATTTGTGGGGGAAAAATCTGAGGATCTTAAAAAGTACTTTAATATTTATACATTGGCATATTTCAGCTACAACCTTGGAGACCAGAGTACTCTTACATACTCTTAGCCCCCTAAAATCCCTAAGGGTTGCCATAAGTAGGAAATCCTCTGAAGGCATACAACAACAAATAACAACATTTCTCCAACATTTTCTGATCCCAGTTGATCTGTAACAGTAAAGTACAGCAATAACAGAAGAATTGGACCATTGTCTGAAGGCATCTGGTGTTTCTCAACTAGTTCTGGGGAACTTATTTGGGATTGTATATCTTGGATGTTATTCTGTGTCAGCTAATGCCAAACAAGACCAGCTGAATAGCATTTGAAATTTATTACACAATATTCTAACAAGAATGGACTTAGAATAAAATTACCTAACATTCCCACTAATTCAGATAAAATTCCCCTATGACAAATAACAGGAGAGAATTCGGTCACAAGAGCCTCAAAACTAGTCTAAATTCCTTTCCATATTGGAATGTGGTGCCTGGTGACTTCCATGTCAGTGGAGTAGTGAATCTATTCCAGGTTTTAGTCTGGACTTTCAAGGGGCTATCCGATATGCTGAATCTAGCTGAGGAGAGGGCACAGCACATTGGACAGCTCCTTTGAAATTCACTTATGCATTGATATTGGAGACATCAGCCATTGGGAGTGGAAAGAACTACCATACATTTTTGCTCCCTCCCAGCCCACCATCACACTATCAAAATGTTTCTATTTTTTCCCTTTTCAAAGTTACAGTTCTGACCAAGGACGTTAGTTGGGAGCTATTACAAAAAACTCCACAATGGCATGCACAATCCAGAAGGGAAATTCATTTGTTCATTCATTCATCCATCCATCCAGTATGTCCGTCTGTCTGCCTGTCTCATCTATCTCTCCATCCATCCATCTAGCTAGCTACCTACTTACTATCTACCTTTTTATGAACTTAGGACCTAAGGGGATACATAGAATAGATTTAAACAAAGTGCATCTAAAACACAGTGGCTGAGCAAGTGAATCATAATGCTTTGTCCATACAGGTTTGTGTCCTTATCTGTTCCTCTGAGCTGCTGTCAAACCCTGAGAGGGCCCCTGCTACTGCTCTTTACCAGTATGAATGGAGTGCAAGTCACACAATAAAGAAGCTGCTAATCTCAGCTCAAGTGGTGGGGGGGAGGAAAACGGGTGAACATACAGAAGAGTGTATTCTTCTTTTCCTTCCCCTGGAAGTTCAGAACAGCCACATCTTCACCTCCTTGACTTCCTCAACACGAAGCAGCAACACCTGTCCATATCAGGACTTGATAGCTATAGGGGTGAGGGCAGATTTGGATGAAACTCTAAGTATCTGGATGGGCTCTCTGCACTCTGACCAAAAAGAGATCTATGTCTGTATAAACCACATTTATGCATCCATAGATTCCTAAGAGGATGCTGCCCAGTAATTATAATTTTAAATTCAATAATTCAATAAACTGCATTGATTTAAAAAACAGTTTAAAAGCACTGAAAACATAGCTATGAGACTGGAGGCACAGCATATCATAGAATCATAGAATCATAGAAATGTAGAGTTGGAAGAGACCACACGGGCCATCCAGTCCAACTCCCTGTCATGCAGGAACACCCTCAAAGCACTCCCGACAGATGGCCATCAAGCCTCTGCTTAAAAACCTCCAAGGTAGGAGACTCCACTACTCTCCGAGGCAGCAGATTCCACTGCCGGACAGCCCTGACTGTCAGGAAGTTCTTCCTGAGGTTCAGGTGGAATCTCCTTTCCTGCAGCTTGAATCCATTGCTCCTTGTCCTGGTTTCTGGAGCAGCAGAAAACAAGCCCCCTCCTTCCTCTACGTGGCATCCCTTCAAATATTTAAACATGGCTATCATGTCCCCTCTTAACCTCCTTTTCTGCAGACTAAACATACCCAGCTCTCTCAGTCTATCCTCATAGGGCATGTTTTCCAGGCCTCTCACCATTTTGGTCACCCTCCTCTGGACTTGCTCCAGCTTGTCAATATCCAATATAAGCACTCATTAAAAGTTCCTTCTCCAATAGTCAGTTAATGACCAGAAGCCAGCCTAAATGCAAAAGTCCTGGCCTACCAGCAGCAGGAGAGAAAGATAGATATTGGATCTTATTTTGTGGTGTGGGAGGGAAAGTCCCACGCCTTCTTGTGACCCTTGGAACACCAAGCCCTGCATCATGGAAATTGATCTCTTCTTGATACAGAACTATTCTCAAAGTTTGATCTGTGTTGGCAGACTATGGTTGCAGTCCAATATCCCCTGAGCATAGCATGAAAAGCCGCACTTGGATATACAGCAGGGCAGCACTAGGTAACCCCCTTCCAGAATAGCAACATCTCACTATGCGCACAGAAAAATGAGACCATCATACCACTAGTGGTTGCCAATGCACAACTCTGTTTCTGCCACTGTCAGTGCAATGCACCTGTTGCGCATAGCTGAGACTGTCATTCTGCATACATAGGTCACTAATAGGATTCTGGCCACCGATACTTTTACAATGCTTCATGTTTGCATACTAGTTCTTTAATTCAGATATTTGTATGATCCCTAACTTATACATTATCTTTTCTATATTCAACAATTCACCAATCACTTAATATAAGCCATTCAAATGAAAATCAATGTAGTGTCCAAATGCCAACCAAAAAGACAACATTATGGCTGATAGAGAGACCGACTAATTCCTCGTGTTTGTTGGAAAGAAATAATTTCATTCCTTTTGCTGAAAAAATTGCCACTTTTTGAAACTCAGCCACCTTGTTAAGGAATTTCCCAATCGTGGATTTTAAACTTTGCAGCCTGTGTTGTGTGTCATTCTGCTAAAAGGAGCTTTCTCTGTGTTTGACAGATGAGCGGATATTATAATGCTGTGACTCATGTCTCTGTTGATTTTATAGAACAAACACAGAGTATATATAGAAGACCACTTAGAACTTCCTAAACAGATCCACTGGCAGAAGCTGTGGAGTTCTAGAAGTTGGCAACTGTGACACAGAAGTGAAAGCCAAAATGAAATGCTTTCTGCTGATGATTGCACTCTGTGGAGCCTTTTCTTCTGCACTGCCTTTAGTCCAAAAACCTGATCACATTTCAGAAAAGGACCTGGAGCTTGCAAAGGTAATGAATTGGTAGGGCTAGTAGTTGCCTGGCTAATGAAGAGGAGAAACAGGATCCAGCCAGCAGGTTGACTAGGAATAGATTTTTTCTGTTGCTGTTATGTGTCTGATTTATGGTGACTATTACAGGGTCTTCTTGGCAAGATTCCTTTCTCTGAGGCTGAGAGGGTGTGGCTTTCCCAAGTGGATATCCGTGGTTGATCAGGGTTTTGAACCATGGTCTGCCTGAGTCTTACTTTGATATTCTAACCACTATACCACACTGGGAAATAGATAGCTTGCCGTTTTCTTGAAAGTAAATAGCTAGTAATTAAAGGCATAGTTGTAATTCTGATAACTGTAATCTAAAAATTAATTCTGATAACAATTATCCAAAAAAGAAACTTTTTCTACAAGTCACAACTAGTGTCTCATGTGACTAAAGTGTTTGACTGTGATATGGGAAATCTGGGTTCTAGCCCTGACTGAGACATGAAACTTATTGTGTGATTTTTGTGCCAGTTATTCTGTCTCAGCCTCAGAGGTTTGTTCCAAGGAAGAGAACCACATTTTGATGCCTTGAGCTCAATAGAAAAGAAAAATGTAACAGTTGCAAATAAAAACAATATAGTTAAGACTATATTTGAGATACTTTGTAGACCCTGCAGGTTAGTTTAGGTAAGCTATTGTGTTGCTATGTCTGTAAAATGGGTGCAACAGGTGAATTGTCTTCCTCTTTCTGAGCACAGACAAGACATTGTGAGGCCCAAATAAAAATGTAGAAAGCAAAAAATGATAAAAACAATGCTTTAAGCAATGAAATGTATATCATTGTTCCTGACAGAAATACATGGAAAACTACTATCCTGAATCAGAGTCAACACCAATTCTAAGAAGCAAAGGCATCATTCCTGCTGAGAAAATACAACAAATGCAGAAATTCTTTGGACTGAAAGTGACAGGAAAACTAGATTCAAACACTTTGGAAGCCATGAAGAAACCCAGATGTGGGGTTCCTGATATAGGAGAATACCGCACTTTTCCCTTGTCTCCAAAATGGGGAAAGAAAGATTTGACATACAGGTAAGACTTCAAAATGCTTGCTTGAATTGCAGGTGCCACTTGAAAATGGTCCTTATCAACCCTTGGGAAAGTTCTTCTTTGAACTACAACTCTCAGAACCATCCTGCAGGTGACATGACCATGCTGCCTGAATGATTTTGGGAGTTGTAGTCCAAAATCCAGTCTGGGAGTTGTAGTCCATTATTGCAACATTCCTTGGCTCTTAGCAGGAACAGAACCCTACAACAGAAAGCAGCAAAAAAGGATAAAGATGGGATGGGAGGGTTAAGTGAACCCCCTGCAGTTTTCTATTCCTAAACAGATGTCAGAAAAGGGCTTTAGAATTGTACTTTTCTTGCTCTGCTGTAGCTATTGTAGATCCGTAAGGAAAAATGGGTAGTGCAACTGAATTTTAGACCAAAGAAAATGATGGATGAAGAGATTCCACACCTCCTTTGTGAAGTGCTATTTGTAGAATGCTCTTCCTGAAGAGACCCATGTGGTGTCAACATGCTAACATTTCATTATCAAGCCAAATAAAATAAAATAAAATAAAATAAAATATTCTCTCAAGCCTTTTTGATTGAGACCTGTGTTTTAAAACAGTCCTTCTTCCTGCTGCTCAGATATTTCTTTTATGCTTTTAATACACTGATTTTAGTGCTGCTTTTAGTTTGTGTTTTAAAATCAGGTAGGGAAACTCCAAGATTCTAAAGAACATTTTTCAGCATCTGAAGATGCACTAGCTCCTCTAGGTGGATTTAAAAATGGCCTGAAGGTCACTTTTGGAAAAGAATGTATTTTTTGCTAAAACAAAGGGAGGCACAATTTATTTCAGAGGAACATTGTGACTTCTGAAGGAACAATTCTCTCCCACCTTTTCTTGTTTTAGATTTTCCTCAAAAACATTTTGGAAAATATTTTGGAAAAATGTTATCAGAATTTTTTGACTGTGGTTAAAAAACAACAAAATGCCTTGGGCCTGAGAGGCATGTGATTCTCACTCCTGAGACAAGCAAACTTGAAAGCTGATCCAATAAGGAATGAGCACTATCAGTGGAAATAGTGTGTTCAAAAAGGTGGAATGGGATGGAATATTCTGGCTGAGGACATGGAACCTGGAGGGTCTAGAACCCTGAAGAGGAAACTAATGCTACAGTCTCACTCGTCAACCATCCCTTTTCACACTATGATCCTAGGGCCATTTCCACACTAGCCTGTTATAGTGCTATGATTCCACTTGCAACATCCTATGCAACACCCAGCTGGCCCCTCCCAAAACTGCAACCCCAGGATTCCATAGGATGTTGCAAATGGAATCATAGCGCTATAATAGGCTAGTGCGGAAATGGCCTAGGAGTCCTTGGTAAGACTAGTAATGACTTTTCCTGAGTGTGGGCTGGTCCTTTATTAGTGACCTTCCTCAAAAATGGAGACTAGTATTGATGGGATATTGTACATGGTGGACTGGCAATCTTTTTTGTTTCCCCAGTGGGCCAGGTATTATTACCATATTCGTCCCCATTGGCTACCACTTTTGCTTTCTTTCCTGGAAACTTTCCACAGATGGATAGCTGATAGCTCACAGAGCAGCACACTGGTCCACTGACCAACAAGTTGGGTAGCATTGATATAGAATAATTTGGGAGGCCTTCTTAGACTCTGTTGTCACTGAACTACCTCAACCGAGGTAAGTTCAGGGAAATGCAGCTCTTTAGGACGGCCAAGGGCCCAGGGGCTACAATCTCTTAATTTTATCATTTTCAATTTTTTTGTACTGATTTCTGGGGGCAGGGGGATTAAGAGTAAGAATGTTGAAAGTTGATTATTATTATTATTATTATTATTATTATTATTATTATTATTATTATTATTGCTGCTACTACTACTACTACTATGTTACCCATCTCTGGGCGGGGTACAACATTGATACAATTAAAAACAAATTGAACAAATTGTAGCTAAAATACACTAAAAACACAAACCATTTAAAATATAAACATCTCATAAAATCTAAACATTCTTCTGTTTTTCCCACAGTATTCAGAACTACACACCAGACTTGGAGCCTGCTGATGTACACAATGCAATTGAGAGAGCCTGGAAAATATGGAGTGATGTGACCCCACTGACCTTCACCAGAGTTTATGACAACTCTGCAGATATAGAGATCTCTTTTGCTTCTGGATGTAAGTAAATCTCTGTCTCACGCTCTCTCTTTTTAAAAAAGCACTGGGAGATTTTTCCGAAGGTCTTGTTTGGAAGATCAACTGTATATCAAGTTCAGGTTTAATTTACTGACGTCCATAGACCCAACACTACAATCAGAACAAAGTTTAACAATATTAAACAGTATTAAATTTTTAAAAAGGGAGAAACTTAGTGGAGCATAAGCACAGAAAATAATCATGTTAGGTGTGAGCATTCTAAATACTCTGACCATATGAAGGAGTTGCCTTCTCTCTTATCTTAATTACCATTGACAGAAACTTGGCAACCAGTATATGTGCTGCTGAAGCAAGCACAATTAACTGTTTGTATTCTTCTCTCTTTTTTCAGACCATGGTGACTATATTCCTTTTGATGGACCAGGTGGACAGCTGGCTCATGCATATTCACCAGCTTATGGTGGAAATGCCCATTTTGATGAAGATGAAACCTGGACAAAAACTTCAACAGGTTTTTTCCCCTTTATATATTTAACTATGCATTATAATCGTTATGACTGTTCAGTAATTTTTAACTAAACTGATTGCAAAATATTGAGATATAAGAGCCATTTCAGTCTCTGGATGTGAAAATGGGCATCTAGAATGCACAGAGTAGGATATAAATATATAAATATTTAAACAAGCAAAGGACCATTCCACACCACACAATTGTAGCACTACGATTCCATTTTAAATATCACTGCTGCATCTTAGGGAATCTTAGGGTTTGTAGTTTGGTGAAACATTAGAGGTTTCTGGCAAAGAATTCTCTCTAAAATGGCATAAGATGGAGCCGCAGCTATCCTTGTGCACTGTGAAAAGGATGGTGCTATCCTTGTGCACTGTGAAAAGTAATGTCATTTCCATTATCTGTTTTCTTAAACATAGCTGCCCCCTTCATTGAGGGGATTTCTCAAGATGAAGAAAGGCTCTGAGTATGAAAAGTGAGGAATTACATGGTTTTTAAATTTAAATTCTAAATTAAAGGTACACATTTCCAGTAATGAGGCTACAATATACACTTTTCAAAACTTTATAAAAACAGGTCCAATAGGAGCTTTTGAAACAGTAGCATAATATGGAGAATTGAGCAAATGAGCTCATCCATAAGCTGGAGAACATCTGAACTGTTTATGTATCAGTCTCTTCCATGCTACATAAAGTTGAGATTGAGGGCTTTCTCACGCCAGCCTGCAATTTTGCAGCACTGTATTATTTAAGGAAAGAAAAATATACTGATATAGAACAATCACTTTCACACTGTTTCTGCAATAACACTATGGTGCCAGTTTAGTGATGTATGATCCCACAATCAGTATTCCACACCACCCCAGAGACCCTGCTTCCCTTTCCCTTTCTGCACTACCTAGTCCATGCACTCTAGTTTTTCTTTTTTTCTTGGCACAATTTCAGCATATCAGGAGAATCCTCTCCAATATTCTGGCGCTGTGTTTTCCTGTTGTGCTGCCATTTTGACATTTCACTTTTCCAGAGTCATGGTTGGCTGTTTTGCCATAATGATGTAATTGTGGCGTGCTGGAGACCACTAGGCCAGCACAAGTGCACAATTGCACCAAAAGTAAAACAAACAAAACAAAAGAGAACCTACTGGTGAATGCAGTAAAAGCAGTGTTGTTCACCTGCACATGATGTCCTCTTTGTCCAGACATCAAAGATGTAATGAACTCTCCCTGCTGGGAGACAATGCCCACTGACACCACATGACTGCTGCAGTATTGGAACTGCAGTGGAATGATACCATCACACCAATACAGGATGGTGGAAATGCAACATTATTGGAGCCATTCATTTCCTGTGAATGAAAAGGGATGACCCAATAATGGCCATTTCCGCACTAGACTGTTAAAGCACTATGATTCCACTTTCAATCTCCTATGGAATCCCGGGGTTTGCAGTTTCGGGAGGGGCCATGCGGCCCCTCCCAAAGCTGCAAACCCCAGGATTCCATAGAATGTTGAGAGTGGAATCATAGCGCTATAACAGTCTAGTGCGGAAATGGCCAAGGATGGGAATACAATTCGATAACAGGAGAGTGGTGAAGTCATGTGATAAAGAGAGATCAAAAACCAAACTAAGCTGCTGCAATCATGCAACAAACCAGTGTATGATAAAGCTCTAAATAAAAAGTTAGCATTAATCTATTTTGACACATTTTAAAACTAAGAACTACGTACCATATCAAGTGAAAAATCTGGAAGATAGTGATGTTCTGATCTACACATTAGTCTGGGAGGTGGAGTGGGTCATTTTGAATTGAAATGTGCAAAGATCATGTTCCTCAAACACCATGGCTCACATATGTTTTCTCACAGCCAAAGCCAGGTGGTCATATTCTTCCTATTTTCATTTAGGAACCAACCTTTTTATTGTTGCTGCCCATGAGTTTGGCCACTCCCTGGGTCTTCAGCATTCCAATGTTTTGGAAGCTCTGATGTTTCCAACCTACCAGGCTGGGGACCCCCAAAACTTAAAGCTTCACAGGGATGACATTGAAGGCATCCAGCATCTGTATGGTAAGTGAAAATTCCCAGCTGAATTTGTGGAGTGGTTTTGTATGTAAGCATTTCACTGAAGAGCAGTAGGCATGATGTGACCCCTCTTTTGGTAGTATTAAGCCATTTGACCTCATTGGTTCTGCCACAATCTGGCTTTGGGCCTGGCTATGTGACAGAGATAGCTTTGGTCACCTTGGTGGATGACCGAGACAGGGGAATGGATGGGGGAATGTGACCCTGTTGGTTCTGCTGGACCTTCCGGCAGCTGGCAGTACCTCTACCATGGTATCTTCTGCGATGGGACTTGGGGGCACTGTTCTGCAATGGTTCCAGACCTTTCTTGGGGGGGGGCAAACTCTCAGAACATAGTGCTGTGGGATTCCTATTTGATCCCATGGCCATTGGCCAGTGGAATCCCTCAGGGTTTGATTTGTCCCACATGCTATTTAATATCTACATGAAACTGCTGGTAGAGGTTATCAGGAGTTTTGGAAATGGATTGATGACACTCAACTGTATCTCTCCTTTCCATCCACGTCCAAGGAAGCTGCTTCTGTACTAAACCAATATCTTCTGTCAGTATTGGACTAGATAAGGGCAAACAAGCTGAAGCATAATCTAAATCAGGCAGATATACTCCTGGTCAGTCAAAATACAGACCAGAGAACAGAAATTCAGTCTATATTGAATGGGGTTGCACTCCCCTGAAATCTCAGTTCATAGCTTGAGCATTCTCCTGCACTCAGATCTGAGTCTGGATGTCCAGGTTTTAACAGTGGCCAGGAGTGCATTTGTACAACTAAAACTGATGAACCAGCTGTGCCTGTTCCTTGAGATGTCAGATCTGGCTAGAGTGGCACGTGCCTTGATTATATCCTGCTTGTACCACTGTAACACATTCTATGTGGGGCTGCCTTTGGAAACTGTTTGGAAACTCCAATAGGTCCAACATGTTGTGACCTGGTTGCGGCCTGGGGCAAGCTACAGGGGTCATGATGACCCCTTTGCTAAAATAACCCCACTGGCTGCTGATCCATTTCCGGACAGAATTCAACCTATAATGCCCTACATGGCATGGAGCCAGACTATTTGAAAAACTCCCTATATGATCCTGCCCATACACTAAGATCTACAAGGAAAGGCTTTGTCTTAGTCCCACCACACATCTGATGAGTACAAAAGAAAAAGCCTTCTTGGTGGCTGCTCCCTAGTTATAGAACTCCTTCCCCCGGAAGTCTGGTAAGCCCACTTCCTGCTGTCTTTCTGCCAGCAGTTAAAACCTTTTTATTTAAGGAAGTTTTGGTGGTTTACTATATGAGGCAGATAAAACTTTTAATTTGTTCTTTTTAATCTTGGGTCTCTTGAGTCCCACTGTCAGGAGAAAGGTGGGGTATTAATAATAATAATAATAATAATAATAATAATAATAATAATAATAATAATTATTATTATTTAAAGAGTAGTGTAATATTTTTAATTTTATGTTTTTAAATGTCTTTTAATGCTGTTTTCAACTTGTTTTTAATGCTAAAATGCTAAATGCTTTTAAAGCTATTTAAATCTCATTCTCATTATGCCCGTTGTTATTAATTATACCCATAATTAACATTTTCAAAATATACTATTAATAACTTCATTCTTATTTCTGTCTTTTTCAAAATATAATATTCATAATTTCATTCTTATTTCTATCCTAAACCATAACTATCATTACCTAATTACTCTTAATACCCTACATACCAATATACTATATATATTTTTCTTTCCACCTGTTCAACCCTAAATTAAACCTATTGCTATAACTAAGTGTCCCCATCCCCAGAGCTTATTATAACTCAAATTATTCCACTTTCTAAAAGTGTAACTCTTCTTGTGGAGGTGTGACACCTTCCTCTTTTGCTAACACCTTTCGCACAAATATCTTCCATATTGCATCACAATCGCTCCCTTTCATTATTCCTTTTTCAACCTTAATTCCACGTGTTAACTTGTAATTAATCACAATTTGCCATACTTCTTTATACCAATCCTCTGTTTGAAAATCTCCTTGAATTTTCAATTTTCTTGATATAATTAACCTTGCTGCAGTTAATGAATTTGTAATTAAATCCTTTATAGTCTCAGTGCAATTAACCTTATCATATAAAACTAACAATGCTATACTTGGGCATATTTCTAAATAAATTTCTGTTATCTCCTTTATCTTTTTAAATACCATTTGGCAAAATTTCTGTACACATCTACAACTCCACCACATATGAATATAAGTACCAATTTCTTGGCAGCCCCTCCAACACAACCTCAAATTATTTATATCTATGTGATTTAACCATACTAGTGTTAGGTATCATATCCAAACCAATTTATAATAATTTTCTTTTATCCGTATGGATACATTTTTTAAATGACACTGATTCCAATTTTTTCCCCAATCCCAAATATCTATTTTCTGTGCTAATTCTTCCTCCCATATTTTCCGAGATATTCCTCTTGATCTTTATGTTTGGACAACATTTTGTATATTTCACTTGCTTTTAATGCTGTGTTTAACTGGTTTTAACTGGTTTTAAATGCAAATTTGATTTAATTCTTTTTTAACTTTGGTAGTAATGGTTTGTTGTTGTTTTTTAGTTATATTATGCTTTTAAAATGTTGTAGGCTGCCTTGGATCCCATGTTGGGAGAAAGGGAGGGTATAAATAAAATAAATAAATAAATATAGTCTGAGCATGGGGGAAATAAGTCATGGTTCAAGACAGGGACATTTGGAAGATGGTCAGTCTCTGATAATGTGATGTGGTGTGTGGATGTGTTTTCAATTCTTCTCTTTACTCTATTTTTAAGGGCCCCCTGAACTAGATGATTATGAGTCAGCTAACCCCACAGATGGAAACGAAGCAATGTTAGCAGACTCGTGCGATCCTCATCTGTCTTTTGATGCTGTTGTTAGTCTCCGAGGAGAAACCATCTTCTTTAAAAACGGGTAAATGAAGTCTGAATGGATTGACCCTTTTACGTCTAGATACCTGAGACTAAACCTGGGGTCTTCTATACTCACCATTTGAGCTCTACCATTGAACTCCATCCCTTTCTCACCGAAAAATTAAATTGTCTTTATCTAATTTCCTCAGATTTTTCTGGCGAAAAAGTCCATGGAGAAGAGAGGTTGAGAAAGACCCTATTACTGCTTTCTGGCCAACCTTGAACCATGGTGTAGATGCTGCTTATGAAGATGAAGACACTGACACAGTGTTTCTTTTCAAAGGTAAATGTTTTGGCCTGAATCCAATTCCTAATCCCAATTAGAGCAGACCCACTAACTCAACAGAATTTACATGTGTGCTCAGTAACAAAGGATGTATCCACACTAGATAATTATAGCACATTGATACCAGTTCATCTGCCATGGGTCCATCCTATAAAGTCCTGAGATCTCTAGTTTTGTGAGGTGATTAGAATTCTCAGCCAAATATCTCTAGTATCTCACCAAACTTAAAGGACGGAGGCATGGCAGTTAAAGTGAAATTAAACTGCTATAGCTATGCAGTGTGGATAAGTCCTGAGACAATGGTCATTTCTGCACTACACTGTTATAGTGCTATTATTCCACTTTCCGCATCCTGTAGAATTCTGAGATTTGTAGTTTACTGAGGCCAAAGAGCTCTCTGGCTGAGAATTCTAAAGGCCCCTCCCTAAACTGCGAACCCCAGGATTCCACAGGATGTTGAAAGCAGAATAATAACACTTATAACAGTGTAGTGTGGAAAGGCCCTCAGATGTCTTGTGTGGACATCAGGGTGTTCTGTTCATGAATGTAATGGGTTGTAGAAGTGTCTATAGGTTAGAGTTATGAAATACTATTTCAGTTTTGGTAAGATGTGCTGCTATAGGCCAACAAATTGGGTTGCTATTAAGATCACCACTTTACACATATGAGGAAGCCAGTTTCAGAAATTTAATATGGAAAGCATTTTCAGTATCATGGCACTGTACAAACAAGAAGAAAGTCAAGAAAATGGAAGTTCGCTGTTACCTCCTGATGCTTCCCTTCTGGTGTCCAGCATAGACCCAATTTCAGGGACACTTTTTCATAGAATCACAGAGCAGGAAGAGACCACAAGGGCCATCAAGTCCAATCCCTTGCCATGCAGGAATACATAGTCAAAGTATTCCTGACAGAAATATTCATATATACATCACTAGTTTTTAAAAATGCCTTCACCAGATATGCATCATGAGAGCTCAGTAACATCATATCTACCAGTGAAATTCAATAAGATCTTTTGCAGACTAGTCTTTTTACTGAACAGCTCTGTCCTTCATTTGAAGAGAGAAAAAAGGATGTTTGGCATACAATCACAGAGAGTTCCCATCTGGACCTGACCTTATCTAATACACACTTTCCAATCAGCAATCAGTGAGATCAACGGGGGCTTGTTCCCTTGTCAATTGGGGAATGGATGGCTAATGTTCACAGCCCCTCACAATCTGGCAGAAACAGTATGCCTGTTCCAGTTCCCCTTCATGCCAGTGATCAGTCCAGCAAAGAGGTGGGAATGTTAATCAACCACTTCCTAAGCAACAGGGGAACAAACCTCCATTGATTGCAGCAGCTGCTGACCAGTAAATAGGGACTGGGAGACTTTCATGGTCTCTATGCATCCTCTAAATGAAGGGATAGGTAGGGATCATGAATCCAAAGCAGTCACAAATGCATAATTCTTGGTTACACATTCGTAACTACCCAGTGGGATTCCACCCAGTCTTTTTAATTGACATTTAGTTCATCTTCATGAAAGACTTTTCTAATTTTTTTTCCAAACAGGACATAAGTATTGGGCTACCAAAGGAAATATTATTCAGCCAGGTTTTCCAAAGGACATTCACAGCCTGGGCTTCCCGAAAACTGTGAAAAAAGTTGATGCAGCTTTTTATGACAGAAGCTCAAAGAAAACATACTTCTTTTCTGGCGACAACTACTGGAAGTAAGAGAAAATTATCAAGCTTACACTGGGTCATCTGAACAATGACAGCTAATATAGTGTTGTGCTTAACATGCCTGATTGGAACTTGGGAAATTCAGGTTCAAGTCCTCCATTGAATCCACTGAGCTTGAGTTTGTCACTCTCTCTTAGCCTAATCCACCTCATATGCTTTTTGTTTGGATAAAATTATATATATTATATGTAAAATTATATGTGTGTGTGTGTGCGTTTATGTTTGTGTGTGTGTATACACACACACATATATGTAATCCTATATAGCATCTTGTGTTTATAGAAGAAAGGCAAAACATACATGTAACACATTAACTAACAACATGAAATTGCATTTCTGGACTCTGGATCCTTTACAACTTGTTTAATTGTCCTTATTATACATCTTAAAAATCCATTACATGTCTAGTGAAGATCTCATAGAATTTTCATTCTATTCAGTCTCCATACTTAAAATTTCTCTTCTCCTCAGGATCTCATGCTTGTTTCTCTAGTAGCAATGTGTCCTGGGCTGAAGAACTTGCCCAAGCCAAAGCCATATTGCATCACTTTCATCTCAGATCTTTGCCCTGAGCCCTACATTGCAGCCCCAGGTACACCTGCTGTAAGACCCAATGGGTTCAGCAGGTTTTACTTGAGAAGAAATATCATTAGAGTTAGTCTGTCATTAGAGTTAGTCTAAAAGAAATCCAGCTCTATTTATGTATAGTAACAGCAGGAAGTCATGAAGTTCCAGATTATGGTCAGAAAAGAGGACAGAAATGTGGCAATAACTGAGAGCAAGATGCTACTCAGGCTAATACACATGGCCTTTTGTAAGCTAGAAGTGGACTTACGTTACAGAGTTGTATCAATTTAATGCCACTTTAAAGGTCATGACTGTATCCTATGGAATCTTAGGTTTGTAGCTTGGTGGGCAACATAGAATTTTCTGCTAGAGATGCTTTAGCTCTAGAATTCTCCAACAGAAATTTCTAAGTTCCTTTCTTCTGTAGGACTGAGCCATGACAGTTAAAGTGGTTTTGAGATGTTATAACTCTATAGTATTGACACACTCCAGAAGCTTCCTGCTTGTTAGGAGTGCCAGATTTCATCTGCCAAAATTATACAGGAAAGGAGAGTCAGTGTCTTGTACTAGAGCTAGTATCATCAACATGTTAAATACACATTTAACATTAGCATGTTAAATGTCATGATTTTGTATGCACAATGTTGTCTACCTCACATACAGGTTCACATGTAAATGGAGTACTCTCTAATGGTGCTAGTAGTGGTAATTATTATGCCAGAGAATGACAGCAGATCTTTGAATTTGATATGTTGATTTCTTTAGATATGACAAAAGTAAGAATTCAATGGAGCAAGACTTCCCAAAGAAGATTACAGACGAATTTTATGAAGTTGGTCCTGCAGTGGATGCTGCTTTTCTATATAATGGTAAGCAGAAGATGACCTTCAAGATATTAGTATGTAGAAGGGACCTTGGACTTGGACATCTTCAAATCCAGGGGTGGGGATCATGAGGGGCCTCCAGATGTTGGTGAACTATAGTTCTCGGCATCCTCTGCAGGCTAGGACTGTGGAAATTGTATTCCAGCAATGTCTGGAGAGCTCCATGATTCCCATCCCAATTTATTCTAGTCCCTTGCTTGATACAAGCTCTTCAATGCAAGATGAAGATGCAATATGTGTAGAAGATGGGCATCCAACCACTTTTCAAATAACTCCAGTGAAGGATTGCTCACCAACAGTTCAACAATCTTTTGTCAACATGATTGTACAGTGGTAATGGCTAAACAGATGAAGGGTCTGAGGACATACATAAGAAAAGTTAACCTGGACATCTCAGGGTTTCTGCCTTAGCCCCCATTAATGTTAACTTCTAGAAGGAACTGAAAATTACTCCCAACTTCTAGTCTATGAAATTGGAAATGGGGTGGTATTATGAATACATTGTTACATAGAGGCCTCTGTGAGTTGCTGTGAGTCTCTGATTCCTTCAGTCCTCACAAATCTTGCTAAGAAAATCCTGTGATAGATGTGCCTTAGGGTCTCCATAACTTGGAAACCATTTGAAAGCAGACAGCAACAACAAGAAAAAATTCTTCTAGCAGAAATCCATTTCACCTGCATCTAAATCCATACAGGTTGGTACTTGCAAATGCACCCCTTTCCAAAAGAACATTCAGATCTGGTCAAATTTTTCCTCTTTTTCTTCTAATTTATATGCATATGCATGTTTATATGTATATCTTAATTTATATGCTAATTTATATACATAACAACAAACAAATATTTCAATTGAGAACCAACAGGAAACATTTCATATTTAATTGCACCTGTTACTTTACCTCTGCTCCCACTGCAGATAGATAGTTCGAGAGAAGTGCCCATGAAGAAGAAGAAGCATCATCATCATCATCATTATTATTATTATTATTATTATTATTATTATTATTATTATTACCCTGCCTTTCCCCAAGACTGAAGGCAGCATACAAATTTAAAAGATGAGAATATAGTTAAAATATACCAAAGGCTTTGGATAGCCATGTCCTGTTGAGACACCAGCAGGACTCTGGCTCTAAGCCCTATGGTGATCCAGAATGTATAATACAAAGATTTCATTATAATAAAAAGGAAGCAAGATTTTTTTTAAAAAAAAAAGATGAATGCTTCATAATAGGATTTCAGAGTTTCCTGGGCCTATTCAGCTTACAATCTTTCTCCTTCTTATTATTCCTTCAGGACGTATCTATTTATTCCATGGCTCAAAGCAATATGAATATGACAGCAGAACCAAACAATTTCTCAGCATAAAGAAGAGCAATAGCTGGTTTGGGTGCCAGTGACAGCGGAGTAAAGAAGAGAGAAGGAAAATAACCAGGCCTTGCTTTTGAATAAGATGGAATGTCCAATTTGAATGCATATGTATTTAATATAAATTATTACATTAAACTGTTTGTTCATTTGTATGTTGCCAAGTAATAAAGTGATTTATCTTTCTATGAAAGGTTGTCTTGGTTTGTTTTAATTTTGATTATGGGAAAGTATAATTTCACAACATCATACATCTGAAGTGGCAGCATCTGGACAACTTCTTTTCTAAAAGCCACATTCTCCTGATCAAGGCTGGCCCTACTAACTAAGGCAGTTGGGGGCAGCAGTGGAAAGTTCTTGGTCATTCCACTATGTTACAAGATGGAAAATGGCTGTCCCCTCACTGAATGGTGTTGTCAGCCTGAAAACTGGGGGGATTTCAACAAGTGTTGTTTGTCACACTACCAGTTAACTAGAAAACATTGACTGGAATCCCTTCTTCTACACAACCATTAAAGATACAGAAGGCCTCTCCACGTTGCACTCTGGCAACCCTAGCTGAAGGAAGATTCAGCTGCTAGGCTAGTTAGCTTCAGTAGAAGGAGGAGAGCAGTGAAGCATCTTCTCATTTGTTTGGCAAGTCTCACTCTTCACCAGTACATTGACCAACATAAGCTAGTAAATCTTAATCTGTAGACCATGGCCAGAGCTTGGAAGCATTACTTTTGGAATACACTTTCCAGAACGCCCAAGCCTACATGAGTTAATGGGAACTATAGTCCAAAAAGCAACATTCCCCAAGTCTGAACATGCCACAGCGTAGAATATTAAGACTTGCCTGGCTTTTCCACACGTTTTCCTCTAATCCACCAACTTAGTTTCGTTTAGTGAAGTCATTTGAGCCCACAGACCCTCAAGACTGAGAAACTCTAAATTGTGAAAGCAACAGTAAATGACAAATTTAACATAGAATAAAAAATGTCAAAGTGTAGAAGCAGTTACCAACTCTTTATCAACAATCTGTGGCTGTCATCCTGTTAAAATAGTGCGTGAAACAGTGAAATAGTGAGGCTGCAGTGAAAAATTGTTACAAGGGTCCTGCTTCTGATTGTTGCAGCCTCACTTACTGATAGGTTATTTTTATGGTTTTAAGTTGTTCTAATTTATTTGCCTTGATTTTAGTTTTGTGCTAGATCTTTTGATATAGGGTGGGATAGAAATATCTTAATAAAAATAAATAAAAAGTATTTAAACGCATTTATTTATTTGATTCATCTCCTGCCTTTCTCACAAAGTGGAACACAAAGTGGCACTCATATTGTGAGCTATCTTGGATGCCATATTGGGAGAAAGGAATGGTATGAAATAAATGCATAGTTATGTGCATACAGGCGTTCGTACATATATTTTGTGTTGGCAGCCCTAGACTGATATAGCCAAGAAAAGAAATGCAACATGTGAGAACCGAGGAGATGCTTATAGACATTCCTTTTCTTCATCTTTTTCTGATAAGAGCAAGGAGCCAACTGGCAGGTTGGAAGAAGAAGCCCTCGTCCTAGTAAAGGATACCTATTACTCCCAAAGCCAGTTCTCACTTTCTAGAACTTGGAATCTTGGACCAAGGGCTTTATGCTCTCTTTTCATTCACTGTTTCAGTTTCTCCAGCATTGTAGTAGGAATGGAAAGAATACTTTAAAATATTCTAGTTGAAAAACACATTTTTCAGATGTTGGGAGGCCCCTTTGAGAAGAATCCTGGATTGATGAGAATCTTCACAGTTTGGGATTTATTCTGCAAAAATTCACACACAATTGTTCTTCAGAGAAAATAGTACTTTATGAACAATAAACAACATTTTCTGTGTAGAAAAAAAATATTTTCCGCACAGAAAACAATGTTTCCGATGCAGAAAATGCCAGGTCTTATGCCAAAAACTATATGCCAATTTTTTTTACAGAATATGTCCCTAATTGTAAAAATGCTTCAAAAATTGTTTGGTTTTTGAAGATGTTCTCACAGAGGGAAGAAAATTGCTAAAATTATCCATTGCTTCCTTTGAGAAGAAAATCAGTGAAGCATTACATCCTGACAACGCAGGCCATTGCCGCATTACACTCTTATAGTGCGATTATTCCACTTTCAACGTCCTATGGAATCCTGGAGTTTGCAGTTTTGGGAGGGGCCAACTGGCTCCTCCCAAAACTGCAAACCCCAGGATTCCATAGGACGTTGAAAGTAGAATAATCGCACTATAAGAGTGTAGTGCGGAAATGGCTGTAGTGATGCTTCTTTTTTAACAAAGGCCTCGTTTACATAAAGGGCATGTTTACTGTTGCCTCACTGATTACTAATTCCCCTTACACCTTATCTGGGAATGTACAAAAACCTATTGGTGTATATTTAAACATCCATCACTTGAAGATGTATGTAATGCCTCCAAAGAAAGGTAGTCTGGTGCCACAGATCCTTTGGGGCACCTCTAAACTCCGTGCAATTAAACATTATGAGCTAGGCACTTGGCCAAGCAATTAAAGAAAGATAATTGACACACTCAGGTAAGCATCAAATGTGCTATCAGTACTGCCAAACCATAAGAACGGATCGGAACAATTTCAGTACAAAAAAACTCTGCAGCTCTCTGACCAAAGTTATGTTAACACTAGCACTGGGAATGCCAGGGTCAGGTTTTTGCATGCCATCTGTTTACCAAAGAAGGTAGGAACAAGAAGAACCTTGCTAAATCAGATGGAAGTCCTGTCTAGCCTCACATTCAAACAGTGGCAAATGAATTGCCTTGGAAAAACCCACAACATGAGCACAACAATATCTTCTTCCTTATGTTCCTTAACAATTAGTATTAATTCTAATACTAATTCTAATCTAGAATTGGAATTATTTATATCCTGGCTTTAAAAAGATTACAATTAAAAGCATACAAAAACTCAGCATAAAACAATTGACCATATTAAAAATATAGATTCTAAAAAAGATGCTAAAATGTTAAATATAATTTGAAACAATACAGCACTTACAGCATCATTATTATTATTATTATTATTATTATTATTATTATTATTATTAGCCTTCATTTCTAAAAGCCTGTCTGAATAAAAAAAGTCTTTGCCTGCTGACAGAAAGACAATAAAGAGGAGGCCATTCTAACCACTAACCAGGAGGGAGTTCTAAAGTCTAGGGGAGATCCTGTCTCGTGCTCCCACTAGCTATAGCTGTGAAGGTCATGGGACTGGGATAAAGGCATCTCCTGCAGATCTCAGAGTCTAGGAGGCTTATGCGGGGAGATACAGACACCAGATAGCCTGAATCTATCTTCTGACTGTTGTTGAGAGGCATACTGCCTCTGATACTTGCGGTATAAACATGACCAATAACAGGACAAGTATCCATTCCAGTTTTAGATCATATGGTCCAGGAAATGAGAACTTTTGTATCTAGAAAGGGTCCAACAAACACAGGTTAGTGTTATGACTATGTGCTGCCGGGCACTCTGCTTTTTCGTGGTGTGCTCATATAAGCAGCTACTTATATAGACCCTCCAAAATTTGTTCTGAAAGTACCAATGATTGCAATTTGGGAGCAAATTTCTTTAATCTTCCCTCTGTTGTCCAAAAGCCACTAAGGAGTTAACAGCTCATAAGTTAATCAACCAATATGTGCTAGGACAGTGGTTCTTCACCTGGGGTGCAGGGACCTCTGGGTGTCTGCGGAGCCCCAACAGAGAGTCTGTGAAGCCCTACTGCTGGGGACCAACAGCAATGGCAGCAACAGGGACACAGCAGCAGCTACCAAGGGAACAATTTCAATAACAGAGCAGTCTCAGCACCTGCATCCCCCAGCCTTGTGTCTCTGACAAAAGACAAATGGCAGAAGGCATGTGCGTGTACCCAAACTATGACTTTCCATATTTGAATCCACACTCAGCCATGGAAATCCACTGGATACTTTAGGCAAGTCTCATTCTTTCAGCCTCAGAGAAAGGCATAGGTAAGAAAATCCCCATGATAGGTTCACCTTAAGGGTCACCATGAGTCAGTTTTTAAAGGAGAGAGATATGATTGCTAGAAAGAACCCCTCTCTGTCAGTGAGACTTTGTTGCTGTGTGCTTTCAATCACTTCTGATTCATGGCAAACGTAAGGTGGATCTACCACAGGGTTTTTTGGAGGAAGGCAAGATTTGTTCAGAAGGGGGTTGCTCCCATCTTCCTCTTAGGGAATGTGATTTAACCAAGGTCACTCGTTATCTGAGTGGGGATTTGAATCCTAGTCTCCATGAGCCTTAAATAAATAAATAAATAAATAAATATTTGAATATTTAAATTTAAATGTAAATACTTGGGTTTGGTGGTGGTTTTTGTTGTTTTCAGCATTTCAATCCCCTCTCACTCCACTTATTTTGATCCCCCACCCAAGCATACGTATAACAATCTCATGACATGCAGGAAGACATCCAGATTGGGTTGTTCCTATTAAAGCTAGCTCAGGTAAAATAAAACTTGTTAATTAGTCTTTAAAGTACCACAAGACTGCAACAGATTAACACAGCAGTGTCTCTGAAAACTGTGAAAGTTGTATCTTGATGTAAGAATATTTCAATGCAAGTACCCATCCAATGTGGCAGACCTATGTTTTCTCCTCAACCTCACCTTTCTATATTTTATTCCCATAACTCTTCCAATGTCCTCACCCACCTCATAGTTTCTGCCCTGCTCTGGGTTACATTGCAGCAGAGAATGAGATAGAATCTTAATAAATACAAGAATTCGGACATATTTACCCTGGAGTAAGACCAATTTAACTTATTGTTGTGTTGCCTTCAAGTTATTTCCACATATTATGGCACACTAAAGTGAACCAGAGAGCCAGTGTAGTGTAAGGGTTTGAGCATTGGACTACAACCCTGGAGACTATAGAAACCCACTGGGTGACCTTGGACACATTATACACTTTCAGCCCCAGAAAACCCCATAATAGGTTCACTTTAGGGTCACCATAAGTTGGAAATGACTTGAAGGCACACAGGAACAACAACAAAAACAATGTGAATCTATTACAGGACATTCTCAGCAAATGTTGTTAAGAAGGGATTTGCCTTTGCCTTCCTCTGAGAGAGTATGACTTACTCAGTAGCATCCAGTCAGTTTCCAGGGTTCAGCAGGGTTTCATCTTTTCCCAGAATTTGAGTCTAACACTCAAACCATGACATCACACTGAAAGAAAGAACCCAGGAACCTAGATGATGAATATAGTGATGAGACACAAAACTATATGGAGCGTAAGTTACAGGGGAAATTGTTACAGGGTAATTGTTAGTTCCGTACTAAGAAGGAAATGATTCCAACTCTATAAGCTTGCGTGCTTAACATTCTTGTTGTAAAAGGAACTGAACAACTGGAAAGCTTTTGAAGGATGGATGACAAGTAACTCATTTTCTACATCATGTTCTCTATTACATAGAGGGTATCTGTGAAATTCACTATAGCTTTGGGTAGGAAAAGGTGATCAGTTGCTTTCCCACCCCAGAGGAAAGGAACAAACTCTTGTAGTTCATGGATTTTGTTTGATTGCAAAACCAAAGAAGCTGGAAGGGAAAGCCTTTGTCACTTCCCCCACAGTCTTCCCCCTGAAATCCATTTTACAACTCTGACCCTGATGGCCCCTGGCGTGGCTGCCACCAGGGTCACTGTGTTACCCTAAAAGGTGGAGGATCTTGAGGTCCACCAGCAGTGACAGCATCTCCTTATAATTTGGAGAATTATTAGCTAAAAGGAGGCCAGCTAGAAGAGGGTAACAACAGGATTTTTTCACCTGTATATACCAATACTAACTGTAGGGATGACTCCAGTTAAAAGTTAAAAGGGTATTTTATTGGAAATTAACAGACACACAGAAGAAGTCAAGCTATCTCATGAACCATACAAGGTTACTGAAGGCAAAGGTGAGAAAGGTTGGATAAAGAGAGATTTTGGGAGGAAAGGGTGATATTTACCGGCCCAGAAGCAGAAGATTGAAGCAAAGTGGCTCAAACAGGAATTTGAGGGCAGCATGGAGGAATGGGAGTCTGTGCTTCAGTGTGACATCCAACATGCTAGCAAATTACCTGGGCTGGAGCTGGGATTTTTATACCCTACTTCCTACCTGAAGGGGTGTGTGTTAATTGTTTTCTTGCAGAGCAAACAAACAGGTCTAGAATGCAATGATTGTCTTAACTTTAGATGATAAAGCATTGGTGGGAGTAATGACAGTCTTTTCATGTTTTGGTCAAGTAAAGTGAATAGGAAAAGTCTTTGTAGGATATGTGCACAGCAGAGGTGTTTGATTGCTTCACCTGGGCAGTTTTGTCTTCTATTGTATGTGAAGTTTGGGTTGTGAGAGGATTATCTCAAACCCATTAACATTAGGGGTTTCCATCTAAATCCTCTTGAACTTACAACCTAGCCACCCTGAGGTCATCCTGACCAAGCACATGCTTACAGCCAGTATCTTGCTGCCTCAAGTTTTCCAGCCACAAGTGTCTAGTTTTATAGCAAAATGATATTTTTCACCAATTTTGCTAACCAGTAGGGTGGGGAGTGTAAGGTGTGGTAACAACCGTACTCTTTCTCCCTAGCAATGCAACACGTGGCAATATGTGGTTAAACTGAGCACCATGTGATGTTTCACTTTGCTGCTTTGTGTGGTGATAACTGCTTTATTTCTATCACAGAGAAGTAGGAATGCAGATAGCTGAATGGCAGAATCTGCACCTAGTGTGAAAAACAGAGGGGAAGAGATTCCATTACTGGGACTCTATAACCAAGAAGGTTCTCTATCTTGTCTCTACATAAGGAGGGATGTAGAAGAGAAACCCTTGGTCAGTCTTAATACTTGGGCAGGTAATTACAAGGAAAAGTGTTCCCTCAAAAAAACAAGGCCCCAAGCCATTTAGGGCATTAAACACTGCAACACAAGAAGCTGCCTTATACTTATTCAGAGCATAGGTCTATCTAGCATCAGCAACTGTGACTAACAGCAGTTCTCCAGGGCTTCAACCATTGTGAACCATTATGGAAACCAACTTTCTTCCTTGCTTGAAAGTAAAAAGTCCAGTGGGTTCCTCTTTCCCCCACATCTTTAGCAGAAATTTGGTTTGCTGGAGGGGTAAAAAAAAACCTTTTTATTGAGAAGATCTGAAATGCAAAGGCTCCTAAAGAAATACATGAAACTCATAATCTCACGCAGTGGGGAAAAAAATTCTGAATTTCTTTTTTATAGGAGATCATGAAATAAACTAGCACTTAGATTCCTACTCTAACCCACCATTATAAATAAATTAGGACTTATATCCCAATATTGGTCCAAAATTATCCATAAAATTAGCAATAATTGTTTCAACAACAACTACAAACCCAGATTTGAGGAACTAGAATATGGCCACTACCACATCTTAGCCAGAAATCTTTCTCCGGAGCTGTCCTATGAAGGCAGGATAAGGATGAAGTATAGGCTCACGTACTTTTTCCCAGTCTCTTTCAAAGATGTGGTCAAATGGATGAAAAACTTGTTTTAAAATTTCTACCAAATTCTTCCATCTTCAATTTTTGTGGCATAGCACTTTATAGCACTTTGAATTGTGTCTGGAAACAGACTGGCAGCTAGTGGAGCTGTTACCATAAGGTAGCCTTGGCTAACAATCTAACTAAAGCTCTTCAGACCAGCAGAAGCTTTCAGACACTCTTCAAAGGCAGCCCCACATAGAACACATTACAGTAGTCTGAATGTGAGGTAACTAAGGTGTGTGTCACCATGGCCAGATCCAACATTTCTAAGCACTGTTGATGCATAAGTCTTAATTGTGAAAATGGACTTCTGGTCACTACTGAAACCCAGGCTTCCAGTCTCAGGGATGAATCCAAGAGTACAGCTAAGCAACAAACCTGTGTTACCCTGAAACGTGGGGGTCCCGCGAGGGGCGCCCACCTTTGCCAATTAAAAATACCAATATGGGGAAATTAAACTCAGAGCATTGTTTGACATGCGAGAGGCAGGATAACGCAGCGAGATCTTTAACCCAATGTCTACGGTTTCAGGTCTTAGAGCAAGCCAACAAGGTTTAAACAAACAAATGAAAACTTTATTAAACAGCAAATAAAACAAACATACACACACACGCTAACTAACTTAAGGGGAAAGAAAAGAAGCAAAGGGAAAACGGGTGATACGACACCTAATCACGTTGTCCTGAAGAAGCGGGAGCGGAGGAAGATGGGCTCAGCTGGGTGCTGAGGGGAACTCCTGAACAAACCGGCAGCAGGACGAGATGGATGTTCAAGGGGAACCAAAGAAGTTCCAAAATTGGGAACCTTATATAGGGTGGATCATGCCTGTCGGCTATGGCAAACCAAATAGGGATAAAAGGAGTTTCGATGCTAGACAAAAGGATCTGGTGAGGTCACTGTTAACCTGATAGGATTTGCTTTGGAAACCAAAAGAGTGGCCGGAGAGTTGATGGCCCTCTGAAAAGTATGGTTTGGTGGGAAACCATGCCGCTATTGCGGAGTGTGGGTATGGGAGTCCCCTGAAGCTTCATGAGGCTTAAGAGTTGCTGGCTTGAATGGGGAATGGAATGCAAACCACTAATCAACCGCAGCCAGTACGTGCCTGTTTCGGAAAACAACCCAAACATGTGTAGCGGGGCTGCCGAGCGAGGTCTAGCCAGGGCCGAATTAAGTGATATCAAAGCGATATCTAGGAGCCCCCATTTGGGATATCATAGCTGGCATAACATCTGCACCTTCAGGGGGAGTGTAACTCCATCCAGCACAGGCTCAATCCTTACTTCCAGATCTACATTTTGACTAATCTCTATCTTGTATGGATTATAGTTTTTTTTTTTTCACCCTCACCCAGTCCATGACTGATGACAGGCACTGGTTTAGAAACAAGACATCTTCCTTGGATTGAGATGGAAAGAAATAATAGAGCAGGGTGTCATACTGTTGACACTGGAACCTGAAACCTTAGACAATCTTTCCAATTGGTTTCATGTATATGTTAAATAGCATGGGTGACACAGCCAAACCATAAGAGATCCCACAGGACAAGGGGGATCGGAACCCATGAACATTATATTCTGGGTTCACTTTTCCAGGAAAAAACACTATCCCAGCCCAGAAGTCATCATGGTCAATGATATCAAAAGCTACTGAGAGATCAACAGAACTAACAGGAATTATATTCCCCTTTTTCAGTTTAGTTTATCCATCAAGGTGAATAGCACTGTGTCTTTCACACAGCCAGGCCTGAAACCGGATTGAAATATACCTCAATAATTCATCTTGTCCAGAACACTCTGAAGCTGGGTGGCCAACATATGCTCCATCTTGCCACAAAATGGAATGTTTTGAAACTGGCTGGTAGTTGCCCAACTACTGGCTGGTAGTTGTTCTGAGAGGGCTTTGTCATCAGTGGTCTTATAACTGCTCCCTTTATACATGGTGAAACTCTGCCTTCTTTTAGGAAGGTATTGACCATTCTAACTACCCACTCAGCCTGTTCCTTTCTGGCTTTTTAAAGGAAGGGCAGAAGTCTAATACATATATTCGCAATCCACATCAGAAGTACCCAATGAGCATGAGAAGTACCAGAGGCACAAGAGGAGTGCCCATGCACATCAGAATTGCCTAATATTCCTCAGGAGTACTTCCACTGTCCAAATGCACAGTGGAAGTGTTAGATGAGCATCGGAACACTCTAGTTGGCGCCTGGATGCACACCTTCACAATTCACCAAAAGGGGTTCATTGCATGTCTGCAGCTTAGCTATGAATTGACAAAATGTAGACCAGGATGTAGAATCTCAGCCTCTTTTCTTTTCTTCATTTTAATGACTCAACTAAAAAATTGTTAATTTTTTATGAGGACTTGTAGTTTGTACATTCCCCTTTTCAGCTTTTAGTATATCAATTAAATAACAATTCAAATAAATGTTTTTTTTAAAAAAATAATTAAAAGATTTCTACTGGAGGCTAGTCAGCAGACAAACTTCTGTGTAAGGATCATCTGATTATCGGATTGTTCATTTTGTCAGGTAACTAGGAGAAATTCCCAGCTACTCTGATATCAAGAAGGTAAAGTAAATGTTTCAAATATTGAAAGTACCATTATGGAAATGATTCATGATTGATACCCTGTTGAAGTTCCTCTTATCAGTGTAACCAGCCCTGAGCTTGATGGACCAATGGACCCAGTACCATATAAGGCTGTTTTCTGCATTCTTCCTGCTCAATGTGATGAACATGAGTGATGGACATGAGTTTTGAGTCATTATTTTGTTAATTTGACAGAACAATCATGAAGTATATATAGAGGAAGGCTTGAGACATGCAAACAGATCTATTAGGACACAGAAGCAAAAGCCAAAATGAGGTCCTTTCTACTAACCATCACACTCTGTGGAGCACTTTCTTATGCTTCATCTATACTTCAAGCAGCTGAACAAATTTCAGAAGAGGACATGGAGTTTGCCAAGGTAATGGTTGAGGGCACTGGATGACGATGCTTTCAGGGAAGAACTAGGAGGTAGCCAGTGGATAATTAGACAGCAGATTGGAAAGTGTATTGGACAGTCTGATTCCTAGCATGATTCTCTGTGTGCTTATGCACTTAATCTCCTGATTGCAGTCTTGCAGGTCTCCTTATTGTTGGACTGCAAATCCCAGTATTCCTCATCATGCACTATGCTGACTAGAGCTACCAGGAGCTGCAATCCAGTAATATTTGAAAAGATGCATGATGCCCACTCCTGGTCTAGAGAATTACATTTTTGGGCTACATGACCCAAATCCCCTACTGGCCATGTTGGTTGGAGAATTAATTTTACTTCTCTGAATTCATTTTTTAAAAAAATCTCAAATTCATGTCAGTAATTTTTTTAAAGTTGCAAATACTTTTTTTTAAAAAAGGAACCAAATAGAATGTTTAGCCATCCTAATGTAAGTCTCAATTCCACCACAGAGGTTATGCTTGACACAGCTCATCTTTCCCCATCTTTTTGCTTTCTAGATGTATTGAACTATAACTCCCATCATCCCTAGCCAGCATGGCCACTGGCTTACTCTAATTCTGAGTTAGGTTAAGTTAATGTTGGTTTCCGTTCCTGGATCTATAAAATAGGTGGAATAGATAGATGATGAAGACTTCTAAAAGAGCTGAGTTAGCGTTAAAGCTGGTTACCTTGATTTTAAATCAATATCATAGTATACTATACTCCTTTATAAAATGATCCACCTTCTAAGTAAAACAATAGAGCAGAAATGAAATGCACAAATAACGGCAGAATATATCAAAGCTGTATGTAAAAACATATTTTCACTTGTCTAACGTACTTTACTTCCCAACAGAAATACATAGAAAAGCATTATCCTGAATCAGAACCAGCAACTGTCTTTCGGGGCAGAGGCCGAAGGAGTATCCCTGCTGAAAAGATACGACAAATGCAGGAGTTCTCGGGATTGAATGTGACAGGAAAACTAGATTCAAGCACTTTGGAAGCCATAAAGAAACCCAGGTGTGGGGTTCCTGATGTAGGAGAATACATGACTTTTCCCATGTCCCCAAAATGGAGAAAGAAGAACTTGACATACAGGTACAATTTTAATACACTTTCTTGAATTTTAGATGTCACCTGGAAATGGTTGTTATGAGAGATCAAAATAGTTACATTTTGGACTCCAGCTCCAGAACCACCCAGCAAAGATAGCTGGAAGATTTTAAATGCTCTAGTTAAAAAAAAAAAAAGTAACTTTAGTTTTGATGCTACTGCTGCTGCCACTGATATAGGGTCTATTTATAAACAGTTTTAATTCTAAAGATGGTTTAGCAGCATTTTTAAATACTCTTAATATATTTTACCAACGTTTTTATGCTTATTGTAATCTGCATTAGTTTTATCAATATGTACATCATATTGTGCCCCAGTATTAGGGGAGAAAAGTAAGCTATAAAGGGATTGATTGATTGATTGATTGATTGATTGATTTGATAATAAATTTTTGCAGCAAGATTGCACAGCCTGAATATAAGAAACTCCATGATAAAGCAGCTGCAATTATACATCAGAAGCTTTGCAAAATATGATTTGCCATCCTCAGAGAAACTGTGGGAACAGTAACCTGAACAAAGTTGTTGAAAACAGTGGGCATTTCTGCACAACACTGTTGTAGTGCTGTTATTCCACTTTCAACATCCTATGGAATCCTGGGGTTTGCAGTTTAGGGAGAGGCATTTAAAATTCTCAGCCAGAGAGCTCTTGGGCTTCAGTAAAATACAAACCCCACAATTCCATAGGAGGTTGAAAGTGGAATAACAGCCCTATAACAGTGTAATGCAGAAATGCCTAGTAATGTAAAAATCCTATGGAGGTCTAAGTTTCAAAATGCCAAACACTTAGCATGTAATTGTTAGAATGTGAACATTCTGATTGGGTCCCACAGTGGGATCAAAATTAGATAGAAAATAATATGTCACCCCTAACTCTGGCTGGGAGAAAGCAAGCAGGGTTATAGATGTGACAATCCTGGGGGAGACAACAGAATCAGACAAAGAGAAGGAAAAGATTATAAAATATCAAGACTTGCAAACCGAGATTCAGTGCCTCTGAGAACGAAAACAGTAGTGATCCTAGTAGCAATAGGTGCTCTGGGAGCAATTCCAAATGGGCTGACAAAATCTGGATGCAACCACTGTAGATAGGATCACAATGGCACAATCACACAAAATGGCAATGCTTGGAACGTGCCACCTTATCTGACAATACTTCACTGATTCTTAGATTCTTGGATAGAATCTGAATCACTGCTGGTACTAAACCCCAGTCAGTAACAATTCATAGACTATGAAACCAATACATAATAATCCAGAGATACGTATACTCTTACCTGGATGGTAAGAAGTTTAAAAGCTATGTAGTCTGTTTTATTTCAAATATTCATTTTGCATACATCCAGGATTCAGAACTACACACCAGACATGGAGCCTGCTGATGTGGACAGTGCAATTGAAAGAGCCTGGAAAGTGTGGAGTGATGTGACCCCGTTGACCTTCACCAGAATTTATGACGGTTCCGCAGATATAGAGATCTCTTTTGTTACTGGAGGTAAGTAAAGCCCATTTAAGGAGGATGGAAGATTCTTCCAAGGTCCTGGCTTGGAAATTAAATTTATCTTTTCTTCTCTTTTTTTTTAAGACCATGGTGACTATCGTCCCTTCACTGTATTCAAGAAAGAGCTGGCTCATGCATTTTCACCAGCGTTTGGTGGAGATGTCCATTTTAATGAAGATATATTCTGGACAAAGGATTTGAGAGGTATTTTTTTCTTAACATGTTCATTTGTTAAGGTGAGGAACCTGGTAGATGCAAATTCTCATTAAAACCTGTCAATGGTCAGGGCTGATATGAGGTATAGTCCAACAACACCTGAACACCCACACATTTCCCAAACTTTCTTCATATCAAACAAATAAATATTACATAGATAGACCATAAGAGTTAAGTTAATAATTAATTGCTTTGACTGCAAAATATTGGGACAAATGAATCATTCCAGATTCAGAATATTGGTCTGCTTAGCAGATTTATTTCGAGTTTTTGACTTATGCAAAAATATCTCCAAATGTAGTTCTTGGTCTTATGGTAAGCTCACCTTAGGATCACATAAGTGAGAAATGACTTGAAGGCACACAACACTAAATTAAAGGAGCATACATCTGAAGGCAAGACCCAGAAAACACGTATCTCATAATCAGAAAAGAAAATAGTCTGAGGGGTACTTTTCAAACAGAAACATAATATGGAGGATCAAACAAATTAATTTTCAAGTTGAGTTACTTTCACATTTCCTAATGCGTGAGTGAGTTCCATCTAGTTCTTGTATGAAGGTGCAACTACACTAAAAAATACGAACAAAATGAGCATTTTGTATGCATTTTAAAGATACTTTGATATATTTGTGTGCCAAGAGCTGTGTCATAATATTAGGAAAAGTGCACATTCTAATGGACTGTCGTGTTCTGATCTTCACGTGAGTCTAGAAACTGCACTCATGGCCACTTTCAACTGCAATTTACAAAGATCACATTCTTCAAGCAGCCTGACTCATATGTGATTTCTTGTCATCGTCCAGGGAAAGTAATTTCAGAAGCATTGATGCTCTTCCTGTTTCCTTTTAGGGATCAATCTTTTTATTGTTGCTGCCCATGAGTTTGGCCACTCACTAGGTCTTCAACATTCCAGTGTTTTGGAAGCTCTGATGTTTCCAATCTACCAGGGTGGGGACCCCCAAAATTTAAAGCTTCACAGAGATGACATTGAAGGCATCCAGCATCTGTATGGTAAGTTAAGATTAAAGTGGCTAACTGCACTGAGGGATGTTTTTCATTTGTTATTCAGAGAGCACGAAATTCTGTCAGACCACTTTCTGATGCAATGAACTGATAGAACTCCATCTTAAAATCAAGCTGCCTGGAAGCCATGCCCTATGAGGATAGACTTAGAGAGCTGGGTATGTTTAGTCTACAGAAGAGGAGGTTAAGAGGGGACATGATAGCCATGTTTAAATATTTGAAGGGATGCCATGTAGAGGAGGGAGAGGGCTTGTTTTCTGCTGCTCCAGAGACCAGGACAAGGAGCAATGGATTCAAGCTGCAGGAAAGGAGATTCCACCTGAACCTCAGGAAGAACTTCCTGACAGTCAGGGCTGTCTGGCAGTGGAATCTGTTGCCTCGGAGTGTAGTGGAGTCTCCTTCCTTGGAGGTTTTTAAGCAGAGGCTGGATGGCCATCTGTCGGGATTGATTTGAGGGTGTTCCTACATGGCAGGGGGTTGGACTGGATGGCCTGTGTGGTCTCTTCCAACTCTGAATTTCTATGATTCTATGATTCTATGTCTTTCAAAATCCTGTTTGTCCTCACAGGAGTTTTTCCTTCTTTAATCTCTTTTAAAGGAAACCATGAAGATGACAGTGGTGAGTCTGGAAATGTTATACCACCAGTAAAAATTTCAGAAGAGGCAACATCAACAGATCTGTGTGACCCTCAGTTGGCTTTTGATGCTGTTACTAATCTCAGAGGGGAGACTTTATTTTTTAAAGACAGGTACGTTATTAGTAGTTAATTGACAGAATGACCCTACTGGTTGGGGAAGGAAATTTAGAGAAGCCATCTTATCCAAAACTTTGGTCAGTTTGTATAAGGAGGATGAAAAGAAAGGAGTAAAGTTTTTCCTTTTAATCTCCTTCCACCCCCTTCTTTGTGGATCTTCTTCCCACTAGAATCTATGGGAGGGCAATCATCTATGCAACCTCAGGGATGGATGTACCTTGCTCCTTGTGTCAGGGACATTGTTACCCTGATATCTGGGGTCCCGGGAGGGACACCTCAATGTGCTCACAATGGGGAAGGGAATTAGCAGAGCACAAGCTAGCAATACGAGAGGCAGGGCAACCTAGCGAGATCTTGAACCCAATGTCTACGGGGTCAGGCAGAGTCAAGGAGCAAACAGAAGTAAATAATAATTGTTGTTTTTATTGATGCACAGCACAGTCAAACACGTGTATGCAACACACTCACACAGAGAACTATTGAAATAAAGGTAGGAGTTGGATAGAGGGTTTTTAAGAGGACGTTTTGTATGGGAGATACTACACCTGTCCTGAAGCCTGGGTAGTCTGAAGAGAAAGTCTGTGGAAGTGGAGACTCTCAGCACGAGAAGCTGAGCGGAAGGCTCGTCAAATGAAGCGATAGCAAGGTGGGATGGAAGCCAAGAGTGATCCGAAGAGACGCTCAAAGTCAGAGGGTCTTATAGGGGAAAATGTGCCCATAGGCTAGTCCGTTCCCAGGGATAACAATGAGTTTCGGGCAGGGGACAAAGCCTCCAAAAGGTCAGTATTTTACATGATTGAGTTATGACAGAATTGTCAATACAGTAGCCAGTATGCAAATATGGAGTGCTTGACAGTTGAGGATTCAGCTCATCAAGCTGCCTGCTCGGGGCAGGGAGTCCTCTGTAAGTAGCATGCATATATAATGTGGTACTTGCCCTGAGGTCTTCTAAAGTGGCAGTCTGGCTATTACTGGTCTGCCTGGATCTGTTTTGAATGTTTCAGCTATTTGCGGCTGTGCCTGTGTGCATGCTTGTCCGGGGGCCTCGCAAGCATGTGGAGAGGAAGCAGTAAAGAAGGTCAAATTATTGATATCAAATGATATCTAATATCCCACAAGTCCAGGCTAGAAACTATGGTAACAACATCACTGGGGACCAACAAGATTGGGATTCTACAGATAGCCATGCCTTCCAATATTTCAAAGTAGAAAACTGGGACATGTGTGGCCAAGCAACATCAGAGTATGGTCAAGATGGCAAAAAATGAGGGAGAACACACAACCTAAGAGGGAATGCAGCAGTCTGCTTTTGCTTGAACTTACTGGGAAGGGCAACACTTTGCCCCTTTCTCTCTGCCCTACCCCGAGTTAATTGAGCACAAGCTATTTTTGCACTTGGAACTCAGTTTGCAACAATTGAATTAAGCTGAGCACAATTAGGGAAACTGGGAGGAAGAGAAAGAAATTGGGACATTTTAAAAGCAGTTGAAAAAGTGGGATGACAGAGGATTGATGAGGGTCATCTTGAAAAATCGGGACAGTTCTAAGGTTTGAGCTCCAAAGCCTGTCTCGATCCACTCATAATACACCTCCCAAACCAGATCCTTTTGCCACTACTAATGTCTCCGATATTGGAGTAGTAAGAACCTCTGAACTTTCCACAGAAGTTGGGATTGGACATCTGAAGTCAGTTTTTCCCCACCCTGAGATCCAGCCTATCTTACTGCCCTTGGAGAGGACAGACCTGGACCATTCCAAGGTCTCTAGGATGCCCTCCTGAACAGAACCCAGGAAAGAACTTTTGTGGATTGCAGTGCTCTGAATCTCTCAACCAGCAGAGCCAATGGCTCATGCTGGCTGGAGCGTTTAGGGAGCTGTAGTCCAAAAATAGATTTTCCAAACTCTACTCCCAAAAACCATAGGATTACAGTCACATTTTTTTTTTTGCTAATTTACATCCTTCTTTTTCTATGAGGCAAGAGCTGCCTGAGTTCATTCCACTGCATTCAAACATCACACACAAGAATGTTCCTAAAAAGAATTTTGACTTAGTATAAGTTAAATTAATGCTTCTTATGTCACTTGTCCCCTTCAGCATCATCTGGCGGAAGAGTCCTCATAGGAAAGAGATTGGGACTGCACCTATTTCCTCTTTCTGGCCAACTCTGAAAAGTGGCATAGATGCTGCCTATGAAATTGAAAACGAGGATCTAGTCTACCTTTTTAAAGGTATGTATTCTTCATCTCATAAGTGTCAATTGAATTGAATGACCAGGTAGAAGGAGAAGATCACTTATTACTGAATCAAATGATTTATGTAAGAACATTTTCACATGACACTCTTATAGCATGATGATTCCAATTTCAACCTCCTATAGAATCCAGGGGTTTGCAGTTCCGGGAGGGGCCAGCCAGCCCCTCCTGGAACTGCAAACCCCAGTATTCCATAGGAGGTTGAAAGTGGAATCATCGCGCTATAAGAGTGTTGTGCAGAAATGGCCTAAGATGAGGACCTTCTTCACAGCTGCTCCCAGGCTCTGGAACTCCTTCTTAAAGAAGTAAGGCTGGCTGCCTACTTCTGATCCTTTTGTCTGCAGAAAAAGGCCCTTTTTATTACAGTAGGATTGGGGAACTGGTTGTTTTACAAGAGAAGAGCTTTTCTTAGTGCGGTCTCTTACCTTCATGCTAGTATTGATAGTGTAATACTATTTCCACTGTCTGGCTGGTGAAACAGACCAGGACATAAGGGAGAGTCTTTATAAGGCTCTCTGAAGTCTCATGAGAGTATGGTTTTCCCGAGACTTCCAAACCTCATGAGACAAGGAAGTCTCACAAGGAGGGCAGATCTTGTGATGGCTTCTTTGCTGCAGTCACCGTGGGAGCTTCCAAGCAACCAAACAAGCCCTTCAGCTATTTGCATCCAAGAGCAGCCTTTTGTGTGTTGTTAGCTACATGTCATTTCTTTTTAGCTCGAAAGCCACCTTGAGTCCTATCTTGAGGAATAGGCAGGGTTTAAAATAAAGCAGAGAGACAGACAGGGTAGAAGAAATAGTGGCATATCTAGGCAATTATAAGATACCATGATAGTTATGAAATATTGATATATTAAGCCTAATTGTTCAGAAGGGTAATGCTCTAATGGACCAAATGTCTCGATGGCTGTTTGTAGCTTCCATTCACATAACTTAGTAAAACAACTAAATAATAATAATAATAATAATAATGTATTATTGTGTATTGCAGGGATGATCTCTAGGCTTCCCATTGGATACCCAGGCTGCCCCTATTCATCCACTATCTTTGTATCTTTATACTTGCTAGCTTCTTCGGCATAAACTGAGAGAAGGACAAAAGATTCTCAAATCAGAGCTTAGGAAAGTTACCACTTTAGACTGTAATTAATAGGCTATTTCCGCACTAGACTGTTACAGTGCTATTATTCCATTTTCAACATCCTTTGGAATCCTGGGGTTTGCAGTTTAGAGAGAGACCTTACCTGCAAACCCCAGGATTCCATAAGATGTTGAAAGTGGAATAATAGCACTGTAACAGGCTATTGCAGAAACAGACTAACTCTGATCTCCATTCAAAACTCTTTCAATTTTATTCTTTCTTGTTTTCTTTTATTTTTAAAAATAGGAACTAAATATTGGGCTAACAGGGCAAATGTTATTCAGCCACGTTTCCCAAAGAACATCCGCAGGCTTGGTTTCCCAAAAACTGTTAAGAAAATTGATGCAGCTGTTTATGATGAAAACACCAAGACAACATACTTCTTTTCAGGTGACAAATATTGGAGGTAAGGGGAAATCCACTGTTTTATACTGTTTTATTGCAGATTTACATGGTCACATCAGTTTGGAGCAGAAGACAAATAAACTTGACTTGTGGCACCTTAAACACTAACAACGTCAGTGTAAGCATCTGATGTAGTAGGCTGGAGTCCAGGCTAGGCTAAATAAACTTTTTTAGCCTTTAAGGTACCACAGCTTTCTTCATTGTTTCTATGGGCTTTTCTGCACTACACTATTATAGTGCTATTATTCCTCTTTCAACATCCTATGGAATTCTTGGGTTTGTAGTTTACTGAGGCCAAAGAGCTCTCTGACTGAGAATTCTAAAGGTCCTTCTCTAAACTGCAAATGTCAGGATTCCATAGGACGTTGAAAGTGGAATAATTGCACTATAACAGTGTAGCCGGGAAAGCCCCAAGTTACACTGGTTAATCCCCAAGATTTGCTCATAAAATACTGACAACTGACCAATGGCAGAGCTTGAAGTGCATGAAGGGGGACAGGCAGAGAGTGGGGCTATGGCATGGGGGTGGGGCATGGGTCGTGGCTACAAGCCAGGACACCACAAAAACATTGCCGCCGGGAGTGAACTGCCCCCATTGCCCCCTATCCCTATGCGACCGCAACTAACATTGAGATTTTGAGAAAAAGAGAGAGACTGAGGATCTGAGAGACATATGAACAGGAATGCCACAGCCACTGCCTCAAAGGCAGAAACAGGTGGCTGGCAGGAAAAAAAAATCAGGTTTTGGCAGTTTTCAGATTTCCAGATAAGGGGGACTCAATCTATACTTGCTAATTCACCACACAACCTGAAATGAATCGTGCGTTTTGTAATTAACAGAAATAATTTTTGTTGTCTGGGATCCAGTTAAAACTCCTGGTAATACATGATAGTTAGACAGATTAGAGTTAAGAGGGCAGGGTTGGGAAAGATATGACCATGTTGTTTCAATAAACCAAATGGTGGTGCCCTGGTGGCACAGTGGTTAAATGCCAGTACTGCAAGCCACAAGGTTGTGAGTTCAATCCTGCCCGGTTCCAAGGTTGACTCAGCCTTCCATCGTTTTGCAGGTTGGTAAAATGAGTACCCAGCTTGTTGGGGGCATGTATAGAAATGTTTCGAAAATACATGCTATTTGTAAGTTGTTTGCCGCCTCGATCCATATGGAGAGGCGGGATACAAATAAATAATTAAATAAAAATCAAAAATTAAAAAAATTAAAAATACAATTCATGATCCCAAGAAGAGAAGGGCAAGCTTAGAGCTGCTAAGTAATTATTTCATGACTGCTGGTGGTCATCAATCTGTAGGATACTATTCCCTCCAGTACTTTATTTATACAAATTTTAAAATATACAAAAGATGAAGTACAAAACACACTGCCCTAGCTATTTTACACAAAGAGCAGATAATCCTGAAGTTCTGAAACAGGGAAGATATGAACTGAAAGGCTTCAATTACCTGACCCTCGGCTCTTGCACATTATGCTTGTTGAGACATGTTTGTTTCAGGTGACAAAATATCTCAGACTGACTCTTCATTGAGTCTGTTAAAGAATTATTACAGTGTAGAAACCACCCTTGAAACAAGATGGCAAAAGAACTCCTTCCAGATATGCTTTTGTGAATGGGATAGTTGTGTGTGTGTGTTCACTCCATCCTTGATTCCTCGTAGTGCTAACACCCAACAGCTGTCATGTTTGGAAAAACACCCTTGCAGCTTCATTAATTTTGAACCCATTTCTTTTTCAGATACAACATGACCAAGAATACCATGGAGAAGGGATATCCAAGGCAGATAGCTGCTGACTTCCCTAACGTTGGCTCTAAAGTGGATGCTGCTTTTCAACACAGAGGTAAGCATCAGGTTATCTCTGCAAATATTTGATAATGAAAGTTCATTTATCATTACAACTGCATAGACCAGGGGTGGGCAATTGTGGAAAGAAGGGGGATGCATTAGCCCCCTCCCAAGGACTATACCTTCCTACTTGCACCTGCTCCCCCAAAAACTCAATGTTTTGCCCCCAAATGCCCTCTAGGGGACTTAGCAGAATTTTCACCATATTTGGGGCCCACCCTTTTAACAATAAGAGGTGAGTAGAAGTCACTTCCTGTTGTTGTTGTTGTTGTTTTTAAAAAGTCTCTCTCGGGCCTACATTGGTACAAAGTGGGCCCCAAATATCATAGAAATGCCCCACACACCCCCTAGTGTGAACAATTTTGTTTGACCCCTGGAAGCCCCAGGGACCTCTAATGGTAGAAGTGCCCTCTACACTTTCTAGAGAGCTTTAGAGGGCATTTTCCACATATTTTATTGCAAAAAAAATCTGCTGACCCCCATGGAGCCAGGGGCCACATGTGACCTACAGGCCATATTTTGGCTAACTCAGTATAGATGTAATCATGAATATATAGGTAACGTATCTGACAATACCTGTGAATGGCATGTAGTTAGTAACCTGAACAGGCCTTCACTATGGTCCATGTCAGGTTCAAGAAATCCTTAAAATACTTATGAAAACTTTGAACACACTGTCACTTGGGCCACACCAGTTGGAGGCTGCAATGGACATAAAACTTTCAGGTCTGCCTGCAGTTCTGCTAACCAAATGACTAAATAATTTGTACTTCAAACCGCCAACTTCTTCCCATAACTGATATTTAATGGTTGCTGTTAATTTACCCACATTTTGATGTATTTTTGCATCATATGCAGTTGCATCAGTAACCAGGTTCCATACATGATGGCTGCTGTTAATTTACATTTGCATTTTGAGAAGATTGGCTGATAAGCCTATCTTATGTGGATCCTTCAATTTTACATGTTATAAGATGGTGGGTGGGACTGGCAGTTGGCTGCTTCCATGTCCTTGGGAAGGTGAATACACTTTGGGATTTTACCTGAATGTCAAATGGAGCTATTGTTACCCTGTATCTTGGGGGTTCCAGGAGGGACACCCAAATATCCAAATATTAACACAAATGGGGAAATTAACTAGAGCACCCTCGCTGGCTAACGAGAGGCAGGGCAACGTTAGCAGAGATCCTTCACTCTATGTATACAGCGTCAGGTTAGTAAGCCAGGCAAATTCAGAGTAAACCAATTAATGTTTTATTGAAAAATAACAAGTAAGACAAACAGACACACTATTAACTGAGAAATAGGAAAAGGAGAGGAAAAGGAGAGCTTAGGGATGGGCAACACGACACCTGATCATGTAGTCCTGGAAAGATGGAGAAAAGGGGAGCTCAGCATGGTTTGCAGAGGGAACTCGCCACACCGACCGACAGCAAGGCAGGATGAAACTCAAAAGCAGGTTTTTTTGAACTCTCGGAACTAGGGGTTTATATAGCAGAAATTGTGCCTGCGGGCCATACCATAAACGTTGAGAACAAAGCAAGTTTTGGACTGGACAAAGGCTCGGAAAAGGGTCAAAACTGCCGCTATCGGATTAGCGCGGGTAAATCAATAGTGTGGCCAATGTGCAAATTGGTGAGAACTTAACATGGCCTTGTTAGTCATTGGCGCAAATCCGGCATCATTGTGAAGCAAAATGAATCTGCAAGCCAGGTCCCAGAGCAATGACCAAAGCTTTTGAAATGCCCGCCTGAGAGGGGAAGCTGGAAATCCCTGCCATTAACGGCTGCTCCTTGTGTACGTGCTTTTCTGGGGACCCTCGCAAACACATGAGCCAGGGTGCCAGGAAAAGGTCAAATTATTTGATATCAAAAGGGATATCTAGTGCTATCAATGACCAGGTCTGAACCACAGTAACACTATCTCCACCCAATCTCCAAAGTAGGTTTGACACCTTAGAAAGGTTCTTTGAAATGTACACTAAAACTAAGAGCAGATTCACCATTCCAATGATATGGGTGTCATTAGCATCCACCAAGGAGAGCTGTTTTGCCTATAGTCAAAGATATATTTTTTTTAAAAAAAAAAAAAAGGGTATAAGAAAAGGAAACATAAGCTGCCATTCTGTATCCCAGGCAGCAATGTATGACTTCACAATGTCAGAACTATGCCGTTGACACTTTACACAATTGTGTAAGAGAACTGCAATGATATACAACAGGGCTCTGTGCATGATATGTCACTCCCCCAAAAAATGTCATTGCACAAGAGCAATGTGTCCCACTGTGACCATTGTGCAACAGCCAGACTGTTTGCTTCGCTTGTGGAGTGGTCCCAATGGTGCAGTTATGACAATGCTCCCTCCTGGGAATACAACTATTGAGCAGTGCCACTGTTCTAAATAGTGCAATCGTAAGTTTGTTTCTGACATCATAAATTCCTAACAGGATGCTACCCCACAGTAAGATCTGAAAGTTTTCTGCATCAGTAGAGTTCACAGTGTTTACCCTTCTTGTTCTTCTTTAGGACATCTCTATCTATTCAATGGCTCAAATCAATATGAGTTTGACAGCAGAACTAAAAGATTTCTTGGCAACAAGAAGGCCAACAGTTGGTTTGGCTGCCTGACACCTAAGAAGATTGAAGTACCTTGGAATAATGAAAGCCCTACTTCTTCATCCAATAGACACATTCCTTTGTCTTGGTCACTGGCTTTGCTCAGTCTGTCCTGTGTTTTGATTCATGGAAAAAGCTATTGCCATTGATAATGCTTTTAAAATAACGTTTTCATTTGTTTACACTAATAGTTTAACTTATATTTTTATTTGCCGTCCATCACCTCAAGTGATGAGGAAGAGGAAATAAATAAATGAAGTTAATTAGTAAGTAAATTAATAATTTAATCCATCTTGAGTCCCAGTCTTGGGGAAAAGACAGGATAGAAATAAAGTTGTTTATTATTACTTATTATTTTTATTAACTTTATTTTCTATCCCACCTTTTTCCTAACACTGGGACTCAAGGTGGCTTAAATTGTCAATATATTATTTACTTATTTATTTACTGCTACTACTATTAATTATTATTGTTGTTGTTGTCGTTATTATTTTATTAAAATGGTTCAAATCGAATATATACACATTCACAAGCATTATATATATATATATTTAATACTAATATATTATGGTATATTGTTAATGTGTGTGTTGTGTTTAAATCAATAAACTTATTTTTCTTTGTCATATGGTCTTGGTTTATTTCTTTGTATGAAAGCATAAGCTCTTGGCATCATATAGCTGAAAGAAGGGAAAGTCCATCTAAAATTCCCTTTGTCAGATGCTTGTTTTGTTGTTGTTGTTTAACTGTTAAGTGCCTTCTCAAGATGTGTGTGTGGTTGGAGCCATTTATCATATGCCACTGGTCTTCTGCATGCACTTTCACTCTAGTCTCTCCCACAAGCATTTATGCTCTGCATGTACGCATGAAACCTGAATGTTCTCTGTGGGCATGGATTAAAATCCACAAAAGCTGAAATAACTCTGTTGGTCTTAGAGGTGCCACAGGACTCTATTATTCACCCCATCACACTGAGCAACCTACACTAGTTATTTTCACCCCTTTGGATGTACAGCACTGTAAACTTGCCATACTTGCCCTGGACGAAAAATCCAGCATTTTCTTTTCAGTGGAATACGACCTGTTCTGTCCATTGAGTTTATATTTTTATCATAGTTGATAGCCATTTGTAGACCTTTCACCTTTTTTTTAACAAAAGAATTAAAGAAAGAGAGAGAAAAAAAGAAACCAATGAAAATAGCAGCTGCTCCCAGCTCTTAGTAGAAGATGCTTCTAACCACAAACATGCTGCATTTGTGATCAATTCTGATCCTACTGCCAATTATTTGTTGTGTTAATCCCTGAGCACAGCTGAGAAAATTCAAGAAGGATATAGACAAGCTGGAGCAAGTCCAGAGGAGGGTGACCAAAACGGTGAGAGGCCTGGAAGCCATGCCCTATGAGGATAGACTTAGAGAGCTGGGTATGTTTAGTCTACAGAAGAGAAGGTCAGGAGGGGACATGATAGCCATGTTTAAATATTTGAAGGGATGCCATGTAGAGGAGGGAGAGGGCTTGTTTTCTGCTGCTCCAGAGACCAGGACAAGGAGCAATGGATTCAAGCTGCAGGAAAGGAGATTCCATCTGAACCTCAGGAAGAACTTCTCGACAGTCAGGGCTGTCCGGCAGTGGAATATGCTGCCTCAGAGTGTAGTGGAATCTCCTTCTTTGGAGGTTTTTAAGCAGAGGCTGGATGGCCATCTGTCAGGAGTGCTTTGGGGGTGTTCCTACATGGCAGGGGGTTGGACTGGATGGCCCCTGGGGTCTCTCCCAACTCTACAATTCTATGATTCTATGATTCTATGACATTGGGAGCTACATGTCCCAGATCCCCAAGGCAGCATGGGCAGTGGGAGTTGTAGTCCGCAAAGTAATGCTTCTAAACATTCCAAACTCCTAACTTTCAGCTGCAACTGTTCTCTCCCAACATAGCTGTTGCCTCCCTAATGGACAGCAGGGAGGAGAGGCCATGGAGACCCCAGCTCTGCTCTCCACACTCCTCCACCCCACTCCACACAATACTGCAACACAATAGTGGTGTTGAGAGGGGACAGCTGCAACTAAAAGTTGAAATTTGGAAGGTAAGAGAGAACAGATACCTTTGTCCAACTTGACAGAGTTTTACAGCACCTCCTCTTGCTCCATGCTCTGTTCAAGATTAAAGCTAAAAAAAATCCTGTCCCATAAGCCCTTTTTCACTGCTCTACTAAGTTCTTTTTTTCCCCCTTGTACCACTCATTGCAAAACTTGTGTGATGACTTTTGTCCTTTGCATTACCAACAAATCCTCTCCATAACCCTACAGGGTGTTTCTAAGTCCCACCCAACATTACTGGAAATGGTCTTCCCTGGTTAGCAGAAGAAAGCCCTGTGCAACCAATCCTAGGATAAGATTGGTGGATATGGTTTAGAGCCATAGCTTTTGGCTTCTGGGTGGTATAGGATTCATAAATCAAGGAATAATTATAAGCCCATCAAGGTGAGAGTCATGACAAGTTGTCATAAAGCTTTCCTGTTCTGCTGCTAACATTCTATGTCTTCATTATGGTCTCCAGGATTTCAATAAGTATTCTTTGTATGAACATTTATGCACTCACTTTTCTTATTTATAAAATAATGTTAAAGCATTTAAAAGTACATGCAGTCTTTTTTTTTATGTCTTATCTCTGTCTTGAATCAAGAACAGATTCATCAGAGAAAGGCATAATATCCCAGTGCTGCAAGTAATTAATTCATTTCTCCTTTTACCTCAATGCAATTCCTATATTCTATGAGACACTTGCTATTCAATGTCTTGAAGCAGGAACTTTCCATCTTCATCTCAGGCTCTGTAACTGAATCAAAGAAAGTCAGCAAACATAACCCTAGGGCAATTGCAAAATACAAGGAAGCAGATACGAAACAATGTACATCCAGTAGCCTCAAGCATCTTCATGTTAATTAAATTTGAGATCTTACCAATTGTGCTTGTAATGATGATATATTTGGTGCTTACTTGATTACAGTATAAATCACCATTGTAGATTTTTGTTTATTTATTTATTTTGCCCACATGCATCGCTCATGATTTCCAAGAGAAGTGGGTCAATCACTTCAGCGCATGTTGAATTCCTTGCATATTCCCTTTCTCCCACAGTTTGAAAGTGCTAATTTGATCAGTTTTGTTGTTAGCTACCATAGTAGCTGAAAATGGGGAGAGTTATTCAGTGCTATTTGGGCTCTTCTTTTCTATACCCTTGACAGATCTATAATGATTCAACTCCTGCTCATTAGTTGGATGTGTATTTGGTTTTTGACATTGTGCAAGGAGCTATTCACAAGCTCCTTGTGCAATGTCAGATATCCCATGGTAGCTTTCAAGTTCCGTGCGTGCTGACGTAGTTATTTACTGGCTAGGGGGAGGGACAGGAGGCAACTTGCTGGAGCCCAGGACATTAACCTCATTTCTGTTTCTTCTGCTGTAAAACTATAGTTGGAAGAGGTGTTGCCTGGTTGCTTCTTTCTCTCACACTAGTAAATGGATGTGGCAACACTACTGTGGTCTAACAGCTGCACAGGCAAGGAGATAAGCAGGGCTATTCTGAGTTTTACTATCTACACACTTTGAATCTCAGTCTCAATCTTCTTTGAGGTGTAGTGAACTGTACACAGGGAGGCAGGTCTATTAGGAACAACGGAATACTGCTCACCTAGGCCCTTTCCACACCCTACCTTCTTACGTGGTCCTTCAGTGGCTATCCCAGCAGGAGATCTGCTGGGAAGGGATTGTGATAGGATCACTCCCCTCCACACCGGACTGGCTCCCTGTGGAAGGGAGCATAATGGACATGCCCCTTCCTTCCACAGTGCAGCCAGGTACTTTCCCAGGCTGATCGGGGGAAGGAAACACTGCTATCTTGCTTCCAGACCTTCCACAGGACAGATGAGTGCAAGATGGTGGTGTGATCATGGGTCATTGACAGGGAAAACCTATCAAAGATTTAATCCACGATCGTGCTGCCTGAGGATAGGAGAGGAGTGAGACCATGATGATGTCATGCAGAAGGATCTTTGCAGTCATGGTTCCACTCCTCTAGCATCCCCATGCTGGGATGGCAGGCTAATGTGGAAAGGGCCTTGGTGAGCACTGCTCTGACCTCTGAGGAGGAGAAAAACAGCCCGGATCAGCTCCACAGCGCCTTGCTTCAACAGCCAGAGATATGTGATATTCCATGTTTTGACTGCCATTGCTCTTACCTCTGAGAGGGGAAAACAGCAGCTAGGCACAACTCCACAGTGCTTTAGCCCAGTGGCTCATAAGATTCCCCTCCCTCCATGTTCAAATTGCTATTGCTCTGCCTTCTGAAGGGGAGAGCAGCAACCAGAATCTGCTGGATTTAATTGCCTCTGCCACTGCCATTCCCTTATCCTTATGTGTCATATCCTGGTAAGCTTGAGGGCAGGGAACTGTCAAATTAATGATTTGTAAGCTGCCATGGGAACGCTTTTGGCTGAAGAGTGGGATATAAACTCTAAATAAATAAACAGTATCGGTCTACCCAACCAACCCCTTCCTTCTCCTTCCTGCTTTACTCACAACCAGATCCTGTTCCATCAGGTTATTTTGCTTGCTAAAATATGCTTCTTCTCCTCAGTCTGTTTTGATTATACCACTTGTAGGAATGTGTTCATCTCACCAAGGTGGAAGATGCCCAAGTTCCATTTCAGAGATTACAGATAAGCATCAAAAGAGAAGCAAGATTGTTGATCAGCCCTGAAGCAATTCTCATTCCCTGCAGAGGAGTGTCTTTCTGGCAGAATTGTTCCTTCAGGAATTATGGATCTGGACCTCCTAACATATGTAATTAAGGGCTGTTAGATCATCATTACTTGGGCCAGCCCTTTCTTTAGGCACAGTGAGGCAGCTGCCTCAAGGCAGCAAATTTTGAATGCAACGAAAAGGCAGCAAATTGTTACTTTGTAATTGGTGATGATTATATTTTATTTTATTTTACTAGTGGGGTGGGGAGAGGTGCTTTTTGAATTTTTGGCCTCATGTGCCAAAATAACTTCCCTAGCTTTGGTTACCACCCACCTTCACTCAGGTGGGTAGGGTTTGACATTTGTTGTTTCTTCTCAGGCTTCAAAATGTCTTGGATCAGCCCTAGTCATTACTAATTTATCTTCTCTTTTGTTGTGCGGGAAACTTTATTGTAAGATTCACATTTCTGTGTTTATATTGAGTGTTGCAGTTACAAAACATGACTACCACTAACTTGAAGGCTGCTACTGATAGATTAACACTGTACTCAACTTTGCAAGAGTACATTTTTCCCTTGGGGCTACTTCTAGCTCTTATTATGTATGATGTGGTGTTTATGATTACGTTATTTTTTAAAAAGAAAAAAAGAAAAGAAACCTGTCTTACCGTATCCTTTTATTCTTGACTGTACAACTGAACAATGGAAAATGAATTGGGGAGATGGGAGCTCATTGCCCTCCAGGTGTTGTTGGATTGCAAATCCCATCATTCTTCCCTGTTGGCAATGCTGCTTAGGACTGATAGGAGTTGCATCTGGAAGGCCAAAAGTGGCTCACTCTTCTCAGAGGCGATTTAAGCACTACAATGTTATAGTGCTATTATTCCACTTTCAACATCCTGTGGAATTCTGGGGTTTGTGGTTTACTGAGACTAAAGAGCTTTCTGACTGAGAATTTGAAATCCCCTTTCCCAAACTGCAAATCCAAGAATTCCATAGGATGCTGTCATGGCAATTAAAGTTGAATAGTAGCGCTATAACAGTGTAGTGCGAAAATGGCCATAGAATACAGTGATACTCCTGGTTGATGGAAGACCCACACACCAATAAATCAGCAATATGTTCACTGTAACGACATCTTTTCCAACATGTCAACCTTTCTGACAACCTTTACAACTGAAAGATTTAGTAACTGTTGCCTGCCTATATACTTCACTGCTAGTTTGCATGTTACTCTCTAAGACTTTAAGTGCCACATATATTTAAAGTAACTTCCTCTTTGTTAGGCCATTTCCACATGGGGTATTTGAAACAGTTCTCCAAGGAGGATGTCTGCACCTGGGAGCAGACTGGGTACAAACTATTTAACGTAGATCCGCACCTCAGCCCGCTCTAGAATGACCCCAAGTGGTCATCCAGCATGCTTTTGAAAAACCTGTTTCTTTCAGTTTTTCAAAAGCACAGAGCGCACCACTGCGAGCCTGCTCCATTGCGCAGATTTGTAGGCTCGCACCAATGTGAGCCTGCGATCTACCAGGGGAGGGCTTTAGGTTGGTGAGTTTCAGCGGTCGGTCAAGACCTTTGACCAACCAGAAGCCACCATTTTTTATGCTGGAGCAGCACAGAGCAATGAGCATGCACTGCTCTGGAGCAGCCTGGACCAGACTGGGGAGCCATAAGACCCGGTAAGTAGCGGCATGGGACGATTCCCTCACCCCGTGCAGAAATAGCCATATAGTTTTTCTGTATCCTCTCTCTTTCTGCATCACTCTAACTTGCAGCTGTTTTCCCCTTCTCTCTTTCTTCTCTATTAGACCGTGGCCCTTTTCGCACGGGCTTTCCCGAGCGAAATAGCCCCGTGAGCCGTGCGGGAGTGGGAGTGCCGCTCCACACGACGCACTCCCACTTCCGGCGCTCTCACGGGGCTGCAGCGGCGCGAGCACGGGGTTTTTGATTTTCGCTTCCAAGCAAAAATCACCCCGCGCTCGCGCAACGCTCCCGGCACCCACTCGCACTTACCTGTTGTGCGGTGCGTCGGAGAGGCGGCCGGGTAGGGCTTCCTTCCCTCCCCTCCTGCGGAAGGAAGGGGTGGGGCGGGGCGCTTGCGTGACGGATGCGATGGTATCCTGCTTCGCGTGGGTGGGGGGCTGTTCACGACAGCCTCCCGCTCGCGCGTGCGGGGGGTGGGTGGGCGCGACTGTCGCTCGCTCCTGGCACGCGCGGGGGGTGGGTGGGTGCGACTGTCGCTCGCTCCTGGCGCGCGCGGGGGGTGGGTGGGCGCGACTTTCGCTCGCTCCTGGCGCGCGCGGGGGGGACGGGCGTGACTGTCGCTCGCTTCCCGCGTGCGCGGGGGGCGGCGCAAGAGGCTCCTGCTTCTCGCGCAAGTGGGGGAGGATGGATGCGTGAGCTGCCTCCGCCTCCGGGACGCTGCCGCTTCCCCGCTTGTTCCTTCGCCTGCGGAAGGAACGAGCGGGGAACCGGCAGGCTCTCGGAAGAGGCTTTTCGCGCAAGCCGCCCACCCCGGCTCACGCAAAAAGCCTCAGTGCGAAAAGGGCCCGTGTTTTTGACTATGCACAACTAATTTATAAGTAAAGCTTCTTTATATGTTTTCAAACGAAGATCAAACTTTTTTTTCCCTCTGCTTGAGTCTGGCTCTTTCTGCTGTAGCCTCCCATCCCAGCATGGGGACTGGAGAGAAGCAGGACCACAACAACACTTCTGTATGACATCATTGCAATCCCACTCCTCTCCCATCCCCAGGTGGTGTGATCGCAGATTAAATCATTGATGGGTTTTCCCTGTCAATGGCCCATGATTGTGCCACCATCCCACACTTACTGTCCTGCAGAAGGTCAGGAAGTGTGATGGCAGCACTTCCTGCCCCAGTGCAGCCTGGGAAAGTACTCTGCTGTCATGCTTTCTTCCCAGTAGAGCTACTGCCAGAATCACCATTAGAGAAGCACAAAAGAAGGTATGGTGCAGAAAGCGCCTCTGCATGTGTGGTTGTTGCTCTTATTCTGCCTTGTCAATTTGATCATTCTGCTGGAGAGATCCAGTAGCATCTCTCATATTTCCCAACACCAAGACTCCTGTTCTCAACACAACACTGTTCTCTTTTGGTTCTCCTACTACATACTTGGGATGGAAAAAATATAAGTATTAATTCTCAGGTTTAAAAAAGTGGATTTCTCAACAGTTGGGAAACCCCGTGAAGAATAATAGACCAAAAGAATTTTCTGTAACTTTCTCCTGGTATTCAACATGCCAAAAAGCTGCAGAGGAATTATTCTTTGGGGAAAAACATGAGCTACTATTATTATTATTATTATTATTATTATTATTATTATTATTATTATTATTATTATTATTAACTTGTTTTCTTCACAGAAAATGGGTTTCCTTGTTAAAGCAGGAGTGGGAAGGTAGAAAATGGGTTTTCTGTATAGAGAACATTATTTCCTGTTCTTTTGTTTTTATTCTATTTTCTTTCACAAAAAAATGATTTTTTTCAACAGAATAACTCCTCTGCAAAATAGTTTTACTCACAACTACTTTATATATCTTATGAAGAAGGCCAAGTTTGATTACACTTGTGCATTGACACAGGTGCATCTTCTTGAGGGAAATAAGAAAAAAAGAGTACTCCATGGTATCAGGAAAGTTGGAACACCTTAGCTGGACAGAGAGCTCTTAAAAACACATGCTTTGTAGGCACAGAGAGAGAGAAAGAGATCAGAGAAGATAAAACCCCAGAGAACAAAAGGAAGACTACATGATGCAGGAGGAGAGCAGGTGTGAACAAACAAACAAACAAACAAACAGAAAGTAACCATAAACTCTTAGGGAATCACATGCACTCTTACTATCAGTGGGTATGCAAAGGTTGCAAACTTCAGCAATAGAAACCTACTGAATCATCCTGGGCAAATCATGCTCTCTCAGCCTCAGAGGAAGGCAAAGGCAAAGCCCTTCTGAACAAATCTTGCCAAGAAAACCCCATGATAGGGTCTCCTTAGGGTCACCAAAAGTCAAAAGCAACTTCAAGACACACAACAACTGAAAAGGATGAAATAGTTGAGGATTTACAACCCTGCTGCACATACAATCTTCAACCAAACAATGGATTAATACCACCAGGGTGAGGGGAGCTTTAAGGATGACTTATTTTACATTACGTAAAACTATCTTCCACTGCTGTATGGTCACATTTAACCATGTTAAGTCTCTGAAGAAGTGATTATGGAGACTATGTCCCTTTCTGCACCTTCCCTTTTTCCAGCACTGGGGTGTGGGCATTGCACGAGCAGCCTCTGGCAAGAGGCTCTCGTGTCCCTGCAGCTTCAGCTCCGCACACGCTGCCTGCTCACACAAGAGCCCTGCCTCTTCCTTCTGCAGTGCAGCCTGGGAGTTTCCCAGGCTACGCTGGGGCAGGAAGCACAACCTGTGTGGCTCCGGAGGCTCCGCATGCCAGGTAAGTGCGAGCGGGACCCGGAGCAAAGCGCGATCACGCAGCATTTTCAGCTTCCACCCAAAAATTAAAAGGTGCACGATCGGTGCCTGCTGGCCCCTGGAGCATTGCGCAATTGTGAGTGCGTTGTGCAGAATGCTCTTCACAATTGTGCGACACTCCAAGTGCCCTTTTGCATGGCAAATGCCATGCGGAAAGGGCTTATGTGAGGACAAAAGGAAAGAATTGATGTTTGGCATTTACAAAAGAAACAGCTTAGCCCCGACCTGATCTCATAAGAGGGGCAAATCATGAGGGCAATAGGACCTGGAATTGTTCTCACTACACAGTTGTAACCCTATTATTCCACTTTAACTGCCGTGGCTGCAGCCTATGAAATCCTGGGAGTTTAATGAAGCACAAAAGCCGAGAACTTTAAATATCCCACCCCCAAACTGTGAGGGTGGAAGAAGTATATCCCCAGATTGGGTGGACATCTTGCCAAAGGTACCATTTAGCCATGGATGGTAGATCATGGATCCAACTTAATCTTTTTAATGCAATGTTAAAACCAATCAGATCATGTGTCCAAGAAGATGGCTGGCTCCATGTACAACAAGATGCATCTTGCTTCATATGGGATTTTTAACTATGTGCCAGAAAATGGGGTACTTTCCCCTCCACTCCCATCATGTGTGTGATTGCAGATAGATATATTCACATTGATTGACCTCAGGGTTTGGCAAAAGGAGCAAAGACTGTAGGAGATGCCAACTATTCTGAAGAAAATAGAGATCGTCGGGGCATTGCCAAGCTGGTACCAGATTTGCTTCCCTTTAGGAGGCCTATAGGAATCACTCCACCCAAAAAAAGTATATTATTTTAATATTTTTTCTGTTTTCTTTTGTATTTAGTGCCCCTTCATAATCTGAGGCTGTAAACTGTAGCTTATTTATCTTACTAAATCCAGCTTCAAAACTCCTTGTCTGAAGTGTCAGAATCGGAGCTTTCAGTATCAAATATAAAAATAGTGGACTCTGTTGAAGTTGCTGCAAAACCATAACAGAACTATCAAGAAGCAAAAGAGATTGCAGTATGCTCAGGGAACTGCAAGCTTGGTTGAATTGTGTGTGTGTGTGTGTGTGTGTGTGTACGCATGTACTCTCAAGTTACATGTTATGGACAGCCCCATGAACCTCTTAGAGTTCTCTTAGGTAACAAATACTCGGAAGTTGTTTTGCCAGTTCTTTCCTCTGAAATACAGCCTACAGCATCTGGTATTGGTTGGTGGTCTCTAATCCAAGTACTAACCAGGACTGAGCTTGGAGTTTGTGGAAGGGAGGTGGGAGGGGGCAGGGCTCCAGCATGAGGGGTGTGGCCACTGTGCATGGTGACATAGCTGCAGGGCATGGGGCACATGGAATATGGCTATGGGTTGGGATGCCCCCAAAACATTGCCACCCAGAGTGAACCCCCCTCTGTCCGCTGTTCCTACACAACTGGCTGACCCTGCTTAGTTTCCAAGATCAGGCAACATCTGGTGCCTATTTTTAGGGGACAGAAAGACCTACAACAACAAAAGCATGTCGCATCATAAGGAAATCAAGACTGAACATGCTCATTGAGTGCTAGCTAAAAGGAATAGCGCAGAAAGCAAGGATGTTAGTGGAATGGAGGCAAGAAAGTAACATAGATTGGCTAAAAAGCTGAACAGAAATTACAATTGTTTTTGAGGGCCCAAATATGGGAGTTTTTTAAACACAGGGATTCACTAGGTATACAGAAAAATGTCTACTTGTGAAGCAAAACAAAATGGAAAAATGACTCTAAAAAACTCCCAACAGACACTTCTCAAATAGCTTAAACTGGGTTGAGCAAACTGCTGCATGAGATTTCAAGGTTAATTTTGCAGTCCCTGATCCTCACCTGACTCTCACAATTCACCTTTTTTTGTGATGGGGTGGGAGAATTGTTTCATTGCAAAGTCTTGAGGAGAGGTCATGCACCTTTAAAATAGCTTATGTACCCTCCAACTGTCTTTATTTGGTGGGACAGTACTGATGAATCCTCTGTCATCTCACTTTTTCATCTGATTTTAAAATGTCCCAGTTTCATTCTCCTCTTCCTATTTCCCCCTTTGTACTCAGCTTACTTCAATTGCTGTAAAGTGAGTTCAACACGCAAAAGTAGCTGTGTTCAGTTAACTCAGCAGTGGAGAGAGGAAGTAGCAGAAGCAGAATCTTTCCCTTCTCTGTAGACTCAGCCAAAAGCAAACTGCTGCAGCCTCTCCTAACTTGTAGGTTGTTCCTCAGTAATAACTATTTCCATCTTCACCATGCTCTGATGTTGTTTGGCCACAGATTTCCTGGTTTTCACTTGTGAAATATTTGAGGTTATGAGCTTCCAGGGGGGCCTACACTGTTTTTAAAAATATACCTGTGTTTCAACACCAGAGGTAGATTTCTAGTCTGTTGCAGTTTTAGGGAGGGTGGCCATCCATGAAACTCCCATTAAATGTTCTCGCTCCAGCTTAAATGAAGACTTTTGAGGACAACTCAGATTATGGAAGAAAGAAAGATAAGAATAATGAACATCTCACTGAACTCAAAGCAAGACTACAAGAGGTCATGGCTGACACATTTTGATGTGTGCACGTAGGTGAGGAATGGTAAACATCATGCTGTCTAGTCATAGCTACACTAAAACTGGAAAGTTACTTTTTGGACTGCTACTCCCAGGAACCTCCAGGTAGCCTTGTCAGCTGGGAGTTTCTGTGAGTTGTAGACCAAAAACCATAAATAAAGTAACTTTCCTAATCTCTGCTTAAATTCTTAGATTGCACATTTGTTTTTATAGAAAGCTCTCACTTTGTTCCAGAGAAGGAAAAAATGGAGATTCCAACTTATGGCAGTCCTAAGGTGGACATATTATGAGGTTTTCTGCTGCTGAGAATGATACATCCAAGGTCATCCAGTGGGTTTCTTATAAGTACATAAAAGGAAGTTTTGGGGATCAAATCCAAAAGCATAAAAGTGAGAAATGAACTTGTTGTCCCTGAGCATAACAAGAGCTCTAACTATAGGAAGATTATGAGCAACAACTGTAAAATGATATGATGGCATCATTTTCCCAATGAGGAAGAGGTCATGTCATTCAATGTTTCTCTCAAAAAGATGTCAAAACAAATCATTTCGTGAAATGATGAAACCACAAATTTCCTCTTTCTCACAAGTACGTGGGAATGAGACATGGGCCCTTTCTGCAACTCACCTTTTCTCGGAGCTGGGGTGCAGGGATCACGTGAGCAGCCTCCAGTGAGAGGCTCTTGCATCCCCGTTGCTTCAGCTCCACAGCTGCCAGCTGCTGGAATGAGAGCCCCACCTCTTCCTTCTGCAGAGCAGCCTGGGAGTTTCCCAGGCTGTGCTGGGGCAGGAGGCACGAGCGCCGCAGCTCCGGAGCTCTGCATGCATGGCAAGTGTGCACAGGGCCCCAGAGCAATGCACAATCGCACACCATTTTTGGCTTAAAGCTGAAAATGAAAAAGTGCACAACTGGCGCCTGCCAGACCCTGGAGCATCGTACAATTGTGAGTGCATCGTGTGGACCACTCCTCACATTAGTGCAATGCTCGAGGGGCCCTTTCGCATGGCAAATGCAGTGCGAAAAGGGCCATGGAAAGGAAGGGACAGTGTGATGTGATCCACTTCTTAACTTAGTTATCCAAACTAAGTAATCTTCTGAAATTGTTTCAAAAACTAACCTCTCTGCCTCTCTTTAAATTCATATAAATGTTTGCACCTTGCCTTTCGTCAAGGTGGCTAACAATATTGGTTAAAACAATAGCGTAACTAGTTGTTATTTTTTTCATAGCTTTAGTAGTGAATGTAATAAAGCAGGCACAAATCACCAAAACAGTAGAGGAAAAAAGTCAAAATGCAGTGGCTGTCAAAAATTACTGAACTACAACACCATTTCAGGAAAGAAATCAAACATTTATGGCAAAAGAGGGTTTGGGGTTATGTTACTGAAGTATGTTAGAGGAAGTAAGTTTTGTTTCAGTTTCCCTTAGGAAGAAGTTCCAGAATTGTGGCTCAGCCATTGGAAAGAGTTTGTCCCTATTTAGGGTTCTTCTTAAGACATGAAGACATGTGGGGAAAGGGGTGAGGAGGCTTCCAGACAGACACCATTTGATGCAATCCATACTAGGACCCTTACCGCACCATGCCTCGATAGCGTGTTGTTCGGTTACAATCCCAGCATTATCATTTCCATGATGGTATTGGGTTATGAACGCTCTCTACTGCACACTTTCGACTTAAATGGATGAGTAGCATTATTGCCACTGGTGTTCCCACTGCCTCACAATGCCATTGACAAGTCCTTTCCCCACCTTTTCTCTACGCCACAGCTCCTGATTGGTCTTTTTAAAAAGCCATACAAATGCAACAATGTTGTAATGTTACGATGCACTGGTATGCTATTGCGTTTTTGTACTATAATGCTAAAAAAGTATTTTTTAAAAAAATTAAATAATTAACTCAAAGGAAAAATTTAAAATAAGAATGGAGGGCGGATAGATTTCCAAGTTACTACACCTTAAGAGTAGTTGTGGGAGGGACACCATGCCCACACCACTCCCATTCCTGGATTGGCTATGGAAGAAAGTGCTATCAAGCGCTAATAAGAAACTGCACTCACACAGCTGACCGGATTGTGGCAGGAAAGGGAGTCTAAGGTCCTCTGGGAGGAATTTACTGCAGCCAGTCAGAACTAGGTTGGCTGCGGTTACCCAGAGGACCTTCTCTTCTATCGCTCCCAAGTTATGGAATGGCCTGCCGGAGGAGACCCAGCATATTACCAGTCTTGACTACTTTAAAAAAGCAGTCAAGACTGCTCTCTTCCAACAGGCCTTCCCAGACTAGTACTCCACCGGCTCCCACCAACTGTCCTCCTGTTCTTTAATAGTTAGTTGATTGTAGTTAATGTGTTTTAGGGGGTTGGTTTTAGATGGGTTGGTGGGGGGAGGATTGGGTATGTTTTAATGCTTTTAATGTATTTAATGTATGGTTGTAGTACCACCTCAATCCATGGGGAGAGGCGGGATATAAATTATTATTATTATTATTATTATTATTATTATTATTATTATTATTATTATTATTCCCAGATTTTTTTTCTGGCATTGAAAAAAGGCAGATTTCCAGTGGATGGCACAGGCTCAGAGTATGTGCAGCATTTTGCATTAGTCTGAGCCTCCTGGAAAGGGAAAGATTCCATCTCCTGCTCTGCTCCACCCCTGCGCCAGCTGAGTTAATTGATCAGAAACTACTTTTAATCAATTTGCAGCAGTTAGCAGCACTTGAAGTAAGCTGGTGACAAAGGAGACAAGTAGAAAGAGGAGAGAGAAACTGGGACATTTTAAACGCAGCGGAAACAGTGTGACAGTAGATGATTAACTGAGATATTTCTTGCTAATTCAAGAAGGTTGGGAGATGTGAATACACTGTATAGAAACTATACTGCATAGAGAAGCTCTTCTCAACTATGGAATCGCCATCCCGTGGAAATCTATTTGGCACTGCCGTTGACTTTATTTTGACACCAAGATGAAACCTTTAAAAGTTTTGAGGAGATAAGGTCATGTCCTAAGTTCCATTTCAGTGCCTGTGTCTTTGGATTGGATTTACCCAATATGTCATCTACTGTGACATAGTGGAGAAACTGTGGTCCTCCAGACTTTGAACTGAAACTCTGAGCAGCTAATAGTGAGGAATACTGGAAATAACAGTCCAACAGCATTTGGAATGCCACAAATTGTCCCTCCCATCCTATGTCAAAACCATGCTTCTTTAAATAGGCAAAAGAGTGACGCTAAAGGTATTTTAAAGTTTGAAGACTGCAGTACTCAGTCAATGCTCTCAAAAAAAAAAGTTAAATTTTCTGCCATAAGAAAACAATTGAAAGACGATTGGGAAAACATTAATAGAAACAACTGAAAGCTGGTCAAGGAAAATATACCAATGGATGGTGATGTCATGTGGACTTAGGCCATTTTCACATGGGTTTAAAGAAACAGTTCAGAGCGTCCTCCTGAGAGGACGTCTGCACCTGGGAGCGGACTGGGTCGGACCTACTTACTGTAGATCCACACCTCAGCCCGCTCCCGAATGACCCGAAGTGGTCGTCCAGCGTGCTTTTGAAAGACCACTTGAAAGAGGTCTTTCAAAAGCACAGAGCGCACCACTCTGTTCCCGCGCTCCAGTGGAAATTTGCAGGCTCGCACCAGTGCAAACCTGCGATCTGCCGGGGCGGGCTTTAGGCTGGCGAGCTTCAGCAGTTGGTGGAGAGCCTCCACCAACTGGAAGCTGCCATTTTCGTCCCCAGAGCAGTGCGGAGCAGCAGCCGTGCACTGCTCTGGACCAACCTGGACCCAAGCATCGAGCCCAAAGGTCCAGTAAGTACCGGCATAGGGCAATTCCCTCGCCCTGTGCAGAAATGGCCTTAGGTATGCACGGCAATTTTGTTTTGACCGTTATTTTAAAAAGAATTTACTCAAAATATATTATAAATGACTTCATGTTTGGAATGCTCCTCATCTTTAACTTCTGTATAGAAGATAGGAGCCATAGGGTCCTTACCAACCTGGGAACAGCTGTGTGTGAGTTGAATTTTGCTATTTGATATGGAGGATAATTTCATTTCAATCCATTGTTAAGCGTTCATCAAAATTCACAACTTTATTCATATTAGGAATAAAAGGAACTTGAGATTTAAAATATTCAAAGGCAACTGAAAAAGAAAACAAAGGGATTTTCTCATCCATCTGGGGACACCCTCTTCCATAAAATGTGTATGATTGCGGCATGGCAATTTCTCACAAAATGCCTAGTGTGCAACCAGCGTGGAAACAACATGTGTGTAGTCAGCATTTATTTATGCTCCATCTAGCTACATTAGAAAACTCCAGGCACATGTACAGGCTTGAATCCTACACCCAAATAGAGCAGACTCATTGAATCAACAGGACTTGCCTATTGATTTAATGCATGGTTACCATAGACCTTCTTTTCCTGGATATGTCGTCTTTTTCAGAGCTAAAATTACTGTCTGGGCAGATTTTTAGAATGTCTGCTGCCGGCTTAGCCTCCTGCCGGCTGATGTTGCCTCCTCATTGCAGTCTCATTACCTCCATCAAGAGCTTCACTAAGCGAAGGGATGGAGACCAGCTTAGCAGAGCATTCAGAAAGAGAGTACAACTCAGGGCCAGGACAGGGGAGAAGGGAGAACAGATCCAGAAAGGGAAGATGAGCTAGCCAAATGAGGTGTCTGTGAGAGCCTCTGGCTGCATTGGGGATGATGGAACAGGGCAGCTTGTTGGAATAGGTGAGGTTGCTGTCAAAAGAGACAGGGAAAGGGTATGCAAAATTGTTGTTATTTAAATACAATGAAGGTTAGGAATATTTCTAGTAGCAACTATCACAGCTCATATAGTAGGGGCATTTAAAGTGAGATCCTAAACAGTGATTCACCTAAACATTAGGAAGAGTTTCCTCATGGTAAGAGCGGTTTGACAGTGGAATGCATTGCCTTGGAGTCTTGTGGAGTCTCTTTCTTTGGAGGATTTTAAATAGAGGCTGGGTGGCCATCAGTTGGGAGTGCTTTGATTGTGTATTCCTACATGGCAGGGGATTGGATTGGATGGCCCTTGCGGTCTCTTCCAGTTCTATGTTTCTATGAGTCTATGATACTGTGATAGGTGGTTTGTAGTAGTCCATTGGTAAATGTATCCTCTTTTTAACACTCTACTCTAGTTGGGATAAACCTACCATGTTCAGACTGTAGAGTTCCCAAGTGGTGTTTCATCCATGTACAGATTAGCACTTAACCTCCTTAACTGCATCACAGCTCCTCTAGCTCCCCTCAACATGGTGCTCTTCAAATATTTTGGACTACAACTCCCATTAGCTTCACAATGGTCACTGTAATGAAGATCTTATCCTATAACAACTGGTCACCTCCAGGTTAGAGGAAGCTGTCTCATTCCATGCCACTATTTAATGCCTTGACTCATAAACTCCTCCCAATCCACAGATATCATGAGAATGCCAAACACATCATTTGTTTTGATGCAAACTATTTGATATATGTTTGTCAATATTCTCTAATCAAGCTTATTACCCCAAAGAACAGTCTGTACCAGCTTGATCAATGATTAATTATTATTTTTAATTTAAAGTTCAAAAGAAACAGTAGATGGTATGCCAGGAAGAAAGGAAGAAAACCTCCAACAAACCCACAACCAAAACTTAGGGGGTAAATAAGTGATTTGTAAACCTTCTGGCAGGTCCTTACTTGTTAGTTATTATTAAACATATAGTCTTAAACACCACACATTCCTGAGTCTGTTGAAATCTTTGCATCTTGCCTTTTTTGATATTTGTTTTTGACCCATAGGTTTCACAGGGATGAGTAAGAGATATTCTTGGGAATTTCCACAGCTCAAACAGTATTTCAGCCCCCATGATGACAGTGGTTTCATGTCAAAGATGATAATTCTTTGAAGATCTTCTTATTAAAAGTTGCCTTCAGAATTTAATGGGTTGGGATAGTGCAGCTGGTGTGTTGTATCTTAATATGCAAAATGTTAATGTGTTTTTGCACATTACAAGCCAGCTAGAACCTTAAGATCTGCTGGGGAAGGCTTTCTTTCTGTCCCACCAACATCCCAGGCTCCCTTGGTGAGGACACGGAAGAGAACCTTCTCAGTGGCTGCTCCCACCCAGTGGAACTCTCTTCCACAGGAGGCTAGGCATGCCCCTTTCTTTTTTTTTAAAACAGGCTACCTTTAAACAGGCTTTCTTTAAACTTTTTTCTTTAAACAGGCTGTCGTCTAAGCAGGGCACCTTTATTTATTAACTGTTGTACTGGAATATCCTTTTAAGTGTTTTTATGATTTTGTATCTATTTAATTGTTTTTAACTGTTTTGAATGTTTTAATGTTTTTAACATGTATTTATTGTTGGAAGTCACCTTGGGTCCCAATTCTAAGAGAAAGGCAGCCTAGAAATATAACAAATAAAATAAAATAATTTTTTAACCATTTCAGAATTACTGTTTTGATTACAGTGGCTTGATCATACCTGTGGGTGATATGTTTCCGGGCTTAACATGGATGATGAAAAAAAGCAGATAATACCTAATGTTATATTTTGACTCCCAAGTTGGGTGAGATGGTGAGGAAAGGAGGCACAGCCGCTGCCCTCCTGCCTGCCTGCCTTCCTTCCCAGCAGGGCTTAGTGATCAGCCCCCTCCCAGGGCCAAATTTGGTGGGAGGCCATGTGCCTTTGTGGGCCAAGGCAGGAGTGTCCATCCCTTCTTCTCTTAGCTGAGGAAGTAGGGAGACTCCTTCCCCAGCTGAGAGAAGCATGTGGATCCATGCAGCCAGGCTTTCCATGCCTCTCTCAGCCAAGGGAAGAGACACTTCTTCCTCAGCCAAGAGAGGCATGGAAAGCCTGGTTATGTGGAGCCATGTTACTCTCTTGGCCAAGGAAGGAGATGGACACTCCTGTGTTAGCCCATAGAAACACACAGCTCTGTGCAACCAGGCCTCCTGTCAGATTTGGCACCCAAGGAGGAGGATGCTTTCAGGAATTCAGCACAGGCAATCTTGTCCTCTGTTGCCCTCACTTTTGTCTAAGGAGCATCTAGCATGGTGACTTTGTAGAAGTCAGCAGCCTGGAGCAAGGAAGGTGAAGAAAAGGCAAGGAAGGATCACAGCAAGTGGTGGCAGTCATGGCCCCAGAGCAGATCATGGGTGAGTGAAATCACTGATACTGGTCCAGTGGACACAGGAATCTACTGTATGGTTTAATGCTTTTTAAATTTTTGTATTACAGATTGTCTTAGCTATCTTGTTTTAACATACAGTGTAAGCTGCTCTGGGCTCCATACTGAAAGGAAATTCTTCCTCTCTCCTCCCCCTTCTTCATCCTGGAGAGAAGTGACTTGTGTAGCACCATAGGATTCTGTCCTGGGCCTAGTGCTATTCAACATCTTTATCAATGATTTGGATGAGGGAATAGAGGGTATTCTTATCAAATTTGCAGATGGCACCAAATTAGGAGAGACAGCGACGGGATCAGAATTCAAAATTATCTTAACAGGTTAGACAGCTGGGCCAAAACTAACAAAATGAATTTCAATAGGCAGAAAAAATATTTAAATGCACAGATGTAAGATGGGTGACACCTGGCTTGACTACAGTACATCTGAAAAGGATCTAAGAGTCTTAGTAGACCACAAGCTTAACATGAGTCAACAGGGTGACGGGGCAGCTAAAAAGCCAGTGCAATTCTGGGTTGCATCAATAGGAGTATATGTTTAGGTCAAGGGAAGTGATAGTACCACTATATTCTGCATTGGTCAGACTCCACCTGGAATACTGTGTTCAGTTCTGGGCAGCACAATTCAGGAAGATATTGAAAAGCTGGAATGTGTCCAGAGGAGGGTGACCAAAATGGTAAAAGGCCTGGAAACCATCCCCTTTGAGGAGCAACTTAGAGAGTTAGGTGTGTTTAGGCTGGAGAAGAGAAGGTTAAGAGGAGACATGATAGCTATGTTTAAACAGTAGAAGGGATGTGAAATGGAGGATGGAGCAAGCCTGTTTTTTGCTGCTCCAAAGACTAGGACATAGAGCAATGGCTTCAAACTTCAGAAAAAGAGATTCCATCTAAATATTAGGAAGAACTTTCTGATGGTAAAAGCATTTTGACAGTATAATACGCTACTTCAGAATGTGGTGGGGCCCCCTTCTTTTTAAACAGAGGTTGGATGGCCATCTTTTGGGCATGCTTTGACGGTGCATTCCTGCATGGCAGGGGCTTGAACTCGATGGCCTTTGTGGTCTCTTCCAACTCTACGATTCTATTCTTCTTCTTCACTATATTTGTACCCTACCTTTTCCCTGAAAGAGGGAGTCAGAATAGCTTACAGATTAAAATTATTACAGCTGAGTTAAAATCATACAAAAGGATAGCATTAAAATAGGATTAGATTGTTAGCAATATTAAAGCAATTCAAAACATACCCTTTAAAAAGATAAAAAGCATTTTAAAACAGTACATTTTAAAACAATGCAGCATCTTAAAAACATTAACTTCCAAAAGCAAGTAGAATTTTCCAAAAGTCTTTGCCTGCCAACAGAAGGCTAGCAAGGAGGGAGCCATCCTAGCCTTCTGCAGGACAGATTTCCAGAACTTAGGGGCAACCACTGAGAAGTCCCTCTCTCATTTCCCCACCAAAAGCACCTATGAAAGTTGTAGGACTGAAAGAAGAAATATCACACTGAACGGAAATTAAATAGACATGCGGGCATCACTCTGGATTACACATCATCTGAAGTCTGGAGCGATATTTTTCTGTGAACATGAACCTGCTTTGCAACACCCAGCTTGTAAAATGATTCAGATCTAGAAGAGGGTGGTGGAGAAAAGAGAAAAAGAAAGATTCATTACCCTGAAGCATTTTGTTAGCATCATTACAGCTAATTGAGGGAAACACATAAATGGTAACCATTTCCTAGTCCCCCAAGATATACGATTGCAAAATCTGGCAAGGTGGAAATGAAGAAATTAGGTCAAGCTTTTCAAGAAATCCTCCCCCTATGTTTTCTCTCTTACTGATTGGGTAACATTCTGAAATGAGTCAAACTCAAATGTATATTATGAAGCACAGAAATACTATATAAGCAGAAGGCACATTAGTAAACCTTAGAAGTTGGCACCCAGCTTTGGAAACAGAAATTCACAACTCAGAATGAAGGGAATCTCTTTTGTTATCTTGTGCGCAGCAGTATCTTATGCGGTGCCGATCCAGAATGAAAGAGAAAAGCTGAAACTCATTGAGGTAACGTTGATTAGATGAAATCATCCACAAATTTAAAACAACGAAGCCTTAAGAAAGACTAGTTTTGCTTGTTGTTGTTTTCTGTGCATTTCAAAAGTTGACGTATGTCTGGTTAGAAAAATGGGGAACAATTAGCCACATGTTATATTTATATCAGTGAAAGTTGTAGCAGCGTGAAGATGCAGAAACCCTCCTGGAAGTTTTAAAATGTGTTTGATTAATATTGTGAGCTTGCAGGAAGAAAATAACAATTGTTTGAAAGCAACTGATTTTGGCAGGACATGTTTGATGAAGCAGCAGGAATACAGGGATGACTTTGTTACTGAAATTAGACAGATTTATAAATCTGAACGTTCACAGTACAGTGGAATGACTGAGTCCTATGGAGAGATTGCTACTGATAGAGATTTACACTATTTTATGTTTGACTTTTGAGAGTGAGGATGCCTGACAGACCATTTGGGTAGGTGGCAATCTGTTGGGATAGACTTATCAATGGGTTGACTCAGTATAAGGCAGCTTTCTATGGTCCTATGATCCTATGACTACAAAATTCATCAACCCCAAACAGCATCACCAACTGTGAATGATGATGGGAGCTGCAGTCCAACAATAATGGGAGACCCAAAAGTTACCCACCTCTTCTTTAAAAAAAAAATACAAAAAGAAATTATTACATAAGTGAAAAGTTGTTTGAACAAGATGATCAATAAATAAATCAACATGACCTATTTAAAAATTAAAAATAAAAGTGAATTGAACTAATTATTACAATACTCCCTTGTAAAATATATAACATAAAATTACAATAAATAAAATTAATGAAAATTTACCATGACAACTTCTCTTTATTCTTTTCTAACAATTCTTCCTTTTTGTCTGCTTCTTTCCCTCAAGATGTTGGGGGATTGTCTATATATCCTTTACTTTCAAAAATTTTATTTACTTGTACTTTTGTTATTGCCTGGTCTTTATTCTTAATGTAGTACAATCCACATCGAAACTTCTATTAAGACCATCTGCTATAATAACAACTTGTCAATGTATATATTAATCATTTTATAACATTGAATATCATATTCAGTCATTATATCAAATGAAGTATTAGCACTCAATGTATTTTTATGTCTATATCCTTATATATTTATATATTTGTACTTTCAAATATATATACTTTTTCAAAAGGAAGCTTTTTTCCCCCTGTTACCCAGTCATTCTCTGAAAGTTTCTTTTCATTCTAGAAAAGAGGTGGGAGAAGTTACCTGCCTCTCCTCTAGAAGGAAAGGAAAACCAGAGAAGAGAATTACAAAAGAAAGATCTGTTGCTTGAGAGGTGAAAGAGCTAAAGTTCTCATGGTCTGAAATGAATCAAATCTTTGGCTAAAGGTCTTGACTCGTGTAAGAAATAACTCAAATATTGATCTTGGTGTAAAATTATAAGCAAGTATGTATGAGTATGACAAGTTTTCTTTCTCTCTTCCTCCCTTACTTTTCTTCTTTTATCAGAAATACTTAGAAAACTATTACAACTTCACCTCAGATGGGAAAACAAACTTAGAATGGAAAGCCAACAGCCCTGTAACTAAAAAGATCAGAGAAATGCAAGAGTTTATGGGACTAGAGGTGACAGGCAGTTTGGATTCTAACACACTGGAATTGATTCAGAAGCCAAGGTGTGGAAACCCAGACATTGGGGAGTTTGCCTTCTTTGCAGGGCAGCCCAAATGGGGAAAGAAAGACCTGACTTACAGGTAATGTTTCAAGCCCAGGATGAAATCTTCACAGTTCTTTGAGGTGGCAGAAGTCTCAAATGGTGGCTTACTTCTGTTTTAATTGGCACATCACTCTTTTTCAAGGATATTGAACTATACACCAGACATGAAGAGAGTTGATGTGGAGAAAGACATTGAGAAAGCGTTTAAAGTTTGGAGTCGAGTTTCACCACTGACATTCACCAGGGCTCCGCGAGGTGATGCTGATATTCTGATCTCTTTTGGTTCAAGAGGTAATTAAAAAAAAAAAAAGACTTCATACTGTGATGGGGCTGAGTGTACTACCTTTGCCTTGGCATGGTGCTTTACAGACTTGGTAAGAGCAAGAAAGATTTAACATCAGGAGAGACCAGAAGAAATGACCCGTTAGACCTTTAAACCAAGGATGGGGAAATCTCTCAGGGCTCATCCAAAAGCAGGGAAAGTGTCCAGAAAGACTGAAAGTTTCCAATTCTTTTTGTTCTGATTTTATCCCCAGATTTGCATCCAACTCTTTCTTAAAATATCAGAGGTTAATCTTTCTTCTTCCTCCCTTGTGTTTTTCCACCTCCTCCTCCTTTCACTGACCACATCACATCTAAACTCATTTGGTAACTGATTTTCATTCATTTCCACTGAGCCTTCTTTATTATTATTCATGAGCTGCAGTCAAAGTGCTAAAGTGCTTTACTGATAATTAAACCTTAGGGTCATTTTGTTTTGGTGCAAATGCTCCTCTTTCCTTCACTTGATCTCTGTTGAATCTGTGTCATGGAAGCAATAGAAATGTTTAACAGTGGCTACCATGTTAGCTGAGAGCCAGTGTGGTATGAGTGTTGAACTACAACCCTGGAGACTAGGGTTGAATTCCTTGCTCAGCTGGGGAAACCCACTGCCTGATCCTTAACATGTCACACAATCTCAGCTCCAGAAAATCCCATGATAGATTTGCCTTAGGGTTGCCCATAAGTTGGAAGTGACTTGAAAGCATACAACAACAACATCAACAATAACCATGTTACTAGTACTGGGATAATACAAACAGAGAGCCAAGTAGAAATACATTTCATTTGGAAAATACAAGGTTAATTTAAGCTGTCCTGGGAAGCAGGGATGAAAAGCAATTCTGGTAATTCTGAGAGCAAGTCATGCAGATCTCCAAAATAAAGCAGACTTGTGCAGGAAGAAAACCTCAGACTTTTAGGAATCTTTTTCTCATCTAGAGGGGTTCTCAGTCTCAGTTTTGTTGAGTTTCTCCAAATCCCACTTGCATTTTCTTCCTATCACTTTTTTTCACCTCAGGTTGTCAGACTTTGTGTTGTTTTTCCACAATGAAATTCACACAATTCTTTTGACACATACCACACATTTATTTCCGCAGTTTGCTTCATGTGTGCACTTTTCCCCTTGAGGCAGTGCATTTCTGTGAATATTTTTTTTTCAATTATGCACATTTTAGTTGTTTGCTTTTAAAAATATACAGTACTTTGTGTGCACATTATTTCTCTAAAAAGCCTTGTACCTCTGGGAATGTTCCACCCAAGAAGTGAATTTTCTTCCAACAAATCTCAGAAGATTCCAAAATGCTGCTTTCATGAGGACTGTCAAGTCCGATGAATTTTTAACCCCATCTCAGCTTTAAACAGATAGTGTGATCAGAACTTCCCTGCCCTCTCTCACCCAAAAGGCATGTGGGTCAGTGCTCTGCCTGGCAGTGAGAGGGAACTGGGAGCAGGAACCTATACCAAGTGAGCAGGAAATGTTAGCTGAGTTGTGTTACCTTTTTTTCCAGCTTGTATCTAAGACTTGTAATCACTTATATAAGTCCTTGCATATAATTAAGTAAGTAACCAGGGTTGGTGATGGTGGTAAGGAAGCCAGTACAAATTACCAGGCTCAAGCAGTCCAGAGGGGGTACCAGGCTCTATGTGGCATGTGTTTTTGCCTTTATCAGTAATATTGTCAATTGTTTTTAACACCCATTGCAAAATTGGCTAATTGCAAAGTAAATAATAATAATAATATACAAAAGAAAGTCAGTTATTGGCCAATACAGACTCTAATCAACCAAAGAATGATAAACTGCATATTAAGAACTGACTATTACTATATTTTCATGTAACTTAACAAATAGATTTTTCAAGTTTAGTGCGCACACAGTCCTGAATAACAGTTTGCAGTCTTGTGTTGATCATTTCTGAATAAAGAATTTTAGCTGGTCGTTCTTTGTGGGGTAATGATGGAGTGGAGAAAAAAATCAGCAAGGCATAAGCTCATTTCCAGCAGCTTTGCAAGTAACAAAAGTATGTCCAAGGTCAGATAACTCAGAGGAGCTATCCTAAGAGTTATAATATCCAGTGCAATACAAGTATTCTTTCTCTTCATAAAATCATAATTTCCTTTTTTCTAAGATGAGGGGTCTCTGTCAGTGGTGCTTAAGCATGAGTGGATACTGGGTTAATCCCAGCTGTGGAACTTAAGTCAAGAATGTGCCGTTATCAAATAATATTTCAAGTGATAAAATTAATCTCAATGGCAAAAACAGAAATGTTTGTGTTTCTTCTTATGCAGAGCATGGAGATTTCAATCCTTTTGATGGGCCTGGGGGCATTGTTGCCCATGCTTATGCCCCTAGCAGTGGTATTGGAGGAGACGCCCATTTCGACGAGGATGAAAAATGGAGTCATGGCTTAGATGGTAATGTTTAAAAATAGAATTCATAACAACAACTTTTCTTTATCATATTAAATATATATTTTTAAATATCCCTTGGAGCTTGGAAGCAATAAGTTACAAGGAATATGGTTACTCATGACAAGTTACTTTTCTTGGCAACAAGAACTGATGAGATTACAATTCAAAAGGAAGGTAGCAAATGTTGGTATTTCATTGATTAAGACAAGGGTCAGCAACATGGGTGGGGATGAAGGCTCCATCATGCAAAATTCCACTAACAAATTAAGTGAATGATTTTTTAAAAAAACATTGGAAGTAATTGGGTACATACAGATTAATGGTGGTCAATATATTCCTGGGCATGACTTCTTTAATATAAAAGTTGGTAACAGGGCAGAAATAGTGTGGACATAATAGGAATAGCTACTTACACCACACACAAAAAAGATGAGTAGTTGAAATGAAACAACTAGATTAGGTCAGTCTTGCATAAGTAAATAAAACATTTTGAGACTTTTAGAGACCACTTTAAAGCATCTTCCAAATGCATTTAGAAATGATCTTTTTATCTTTCAACAGCTTCCAATTTTCTTATTTTTTCTATGTTGGTGGCCAAATGAATACAACTATGCTTTTTTCAAAAAATGCCGGACAGTAGCTAGTACAACAAGTTCATCTGCTTTCCCCTTCTAGCTCTCTCTTTCCTGTTCACTCATGCTCAATAAGGATTTCTGGAAACAGCTTCTATTGCAGTCAGCCTATTGCAGTCAGACACACACATGGCTACAGCTAGAACAGAATCTCACTTTTTCCCAGCTCAAGCTTTCAGGTCATGTTTATTGCAGACATGCTGCTCCAACCTGACACCATAAATCTGTGTTGCTTGCTCCAGCACTGCTTTATTATCCCTTGAAAGCTTATGCTACAAAGGAAAAAAAAACAACAACCCTTAAACAGAGGACAGGGGACTGGTGGTATAGAAAGACTTTGTAAAAAGGAGCTACTTTGTCAGAAGTTTGGGTAATTTCTGTAGAGAATACTATCTCAGGACAAAAATGCATCTTACATGCATATAAGATAAAGGTTGCATAAACACAAAGAGTTTTATAGGGTACTACCAGTTTAATTGTAATGTTTTTGTATGAGTTCTCAATAAATGTAAACTAATAAATAAATTTAAAAAAAAAGAAGAAGTTTGGGTAATGAGGTATGTTTGAACTTCTGAGGTCAGTTTTGAGGTATGAGCTCCCAAGTCTTCAGGGCCACCAACCTGTTGCTCCAAAATTACCACTCTTGGAAGTCACTGTGAGAAGCAAAACTTGGTTTTTTGCTGGATTTTTTTCCAAAAATAAAAAACTTGCAAAAAAAGTTTTTTGCAATATTTTTGATCCCCCGCGGGGAACTAGGGGGCCAAAAAAACAATGTTGGGGACCAGCAGGCACTTTGCCTATCCCTGCATTAAACACATGGATAGATTTCATCCTTTCCTGTATTTTTTAAAAAAATCTTTTTTAAAAAAAATCGTAGAAGCAACATGAAAGCAATAACCAAAGTAGTGTTAACTTTACAGTCAATATTCTATTAGTGATATATGCTGGTAAAACCGTTGCTTGTACTGGCATGTGATGTTGAGCAAGGGAATATCCTGTACCTCCCTGCATCACACTGTCACCTCTGGCGTATCAGGAGGCTTCTGAATGTGGTTCCATTCTCCTGCCAACTGGTCCCTTCATTCCACCTGTCCTGAAACATGTTCATTCTAGCTGTCTTCAAATACCCAGGAAAGATAGAGCAGTCTTATGCTTAAAGGAGAACCTGCTCCTCCGCTAGGTGTGCAAGAGCAGCCAAAATGAATCAGGGCAGAGCCTTGTGTCACATCAATGACCAGAGGACAGTGGTGTAGGGATGGTGGGGCGAGGAGGACGGTGTGCCCTGGGTGGCATTTTTGAGGGGTGCTGTCAATTCTTGCCTGCCCTCTTGCGTGCTATCACCCCTCCCATGTGTACCATAGCCCCTCACCAGCATGCCGTAGCCCCGCCCCTGTGCACTGTAGCCCCTTCCCTGCATGCGGTAGCCCCACCCACATGTGCAGTAGCAACGCCCCCACCCCTCCACCTCCATCCCTACCCCAGTCGCACCAAGCTATGCCACTGCCAGGGGAATAGACATCATCTCCTGGCATGCTCCCTGATTGTTCTTGTGCACTGGTAAAGAATAGGGACAAGGGAGCTCCCTCGTCCCCTTCTAGCAATGGTATAAGTAGATAACTGAGGACTGTCATGATGCTCACTAGACTCTAGGCCCATGTATGATTTCAGTGTACAAATCTTTATCGTGATCCACTTCTTGCTTTCCTTTTAGGTTCCAATCTTTTCTTTGTTGCTGCTCATGAATTTGGCCACTCACTGGGACTCTACCATTCCAAGGATCCTAATGCTGTGATGTTCCCAGTGTATAGGCATCCAGAACACAGTCAAAACATCCTAGCTCGGGATGATATTGAAGGCATTCAGTACCTTTATGGTAATTTAAAGAATATTTATCATCTTAAATAATATACTCTCAAGCATATGAAGTGGGAGTTAACTGATACGATTTTTCCCCATTTTTTATTTTTGTAATAAACAGAACACTTCAGAAAGTATAACAAAGCAAACTCAAAAACAATCCATAAACATTGATAACTTTGCTGACATCAAGTTGGTTTTTGCACTTTCAGTAAGGAAAGGAGGGAATCAGCTCAGTGTATTGACTCTTATACAGTTAATATTTGTTACAATAGGTTGCATTGGGGATGTGTCCTCTTATAGAGCTTTCTATGTTTTCATATTCTTAAGCATCTCAGATAAGGACAGATAGCCTCAATTGACAAAGTAACAGCCCTGAATTTGCAAGACTTGAACATGGCTGTTGAAAACAGGGAAACTTGGGTATCTCTCATTTATAAGGTCACCATAAATTGAGGTCAACTTGATGCCAAGTTACTACAACAACAAGGCATCTCAGAACGGTTTCTTTCTCTCTTTCTTTCTCTGAGTTCTTTGCCTTTGTTAGGCAGAAAATGCACCATGTGCCCTCTGCAAATCTTGTCCTGGTGCTTTTGAGTCCATATCATGCCCCTTTTAATTTTCCAACATAGATTCTTGCAAAAATGATCTCCCTCATCATGGCCTTATGGTTTCCAAAATGTTTGTTACATCTACCTTATGTTTGCCAACATTCTTTTTAAAAATTATGTCCCATAGTAGTGGCCTGGTGATGCCGTGGATTGAGCCAATAACAAAACTATTTATTAACCTCTGCTAAAAGCTAAAAACTAAAACTAAAAAATCTTGTCATTTTTGCATTACCAAAAAAATCATTTAACACAGTCTTGTATAGCTAACATTGCAGCAACCTTCATATATATTGTCATTTCAAAATATAGTCCAGAAGCTGTTACTCCTGACTATTGAGACATTTGCAAAGTGTGTTTATATAGCTAGTCAGAGCAAGAAGGCTCCGTTATGCTGATTTTATGCTTTTCAATTTCTTTTAGGGCCACCAATTAACCCACCTGAAGACCCACAGGAGGAGGATGAGCTCTTTCCACCTGCCCAGCCAACCCAACCTGCATTACCAACAGCTTGTGATCCTCGTTTGACATTTGATGCTGTCACTCCTTTTCGGGGAGAAATATTGTTCTTTAAAAATAAGTAAGTGCTTAATCTTCAATCAGACCAGGATCTTCACATCCCTTGCTCCCCATTTCATGGAGAACAAGGTGAATGTTTCATTAACCACTGACATCTGCTGTGAGTCAATGGATAAAGAAGTCTCATTCAGCTATTTCTCACTATGTTTCTAGACTGCAGGAGCAGAGGCACATCCAGCCCTACCTCTTCTGCTGTTGCTTTCCTCAAGTGGAAAGCAACCTGTCAGGAGAGGAGAGCTTGCAATTCCCATAAACGCTCTCCACACAAGCAAGAAACAGGTTTTCACTCATGTAGACGGCCTCCAAGCAAAAAGGAACTTCCCTGCTCCTCTTTAAATGCATAATTTTCCACATGAAGAAAGCAACAGCAGAGTGGTGTAGACTTAGGTGCTTCCATACCCCCATGTTCCAGAAAGTGTGATTAAAAATGCCTGAACAGTGTTAGAACTGCCTGTGGATTTAGAACTCCCAACTTTACTGAGGATTCTCAAATATGGCATAATTCTAACTGAAGTATTGGCTTGGGGAATACCATTTCAGACTGCTCATTATTGGAGGCTTTCATGAGTGAATGTGTCTGATCACATATAAATACATAACTAATCCAGCAAAACCTGACACATCAGAATGAAAATTAGATGAGGCTTTTAGATTAGAAAATTGGGTTAGGATTTTAAATGTGTGTACAGAAGATGGGTATGGAAAGAATATTCAAACTATCTGGAGAATGGTTGAAAAACACATTTCTCAAATGTTCAGAAAGCTGGACTGATGAGAATCTTTGCACGTCTGGACTTATTCTGCAAAACAAAATATGGATGGTTGTTTTGCACAGGAAATGCTAATTTTGTGATTTGCAGGATTCTGCACACACACAAACAAAATGTGTGGATTTTGCACAGAATAAATTACCAGCTACAGCATTTTCAGCACATAAAATCATATTTCTGTGGAATAATATTATTTTCTGCACAGAAAATGCTATGTGTGAATTTTGTGCCGAATTAGTTCCAAACTGTGAATAGTCCCAAACTGTAAACTTTCTTGCAGCTCAGTAAAAATGGTGAAAATTTCCCATTGCTTCCTTCAAGAAGAAAATGAATGAAGAATTACATCCTTAATAAAAGACTATGTAATCACGTGAGCTTCCTCCAGAAGGAAGTAACACAGTGAAAAGATTGGAAGTCTACTCTGGAATTGAGCGCAACACACTGGGATGTCCCTAGAACATTAATTCAGGTTTATTGTTGTGTGATTTCAAGTTGTTTTATACTTTTGGTGACCCTAAGGTGAACCTATCACAGGGTTTTCTTGGGAAGATTTGTTGAGAGAGTATTTTGCCATTGCCTTCCCCTGAGGCTGAGAGAGTATGAATTTCCCAAGGTCATCCAGTGGTTTTCCATGTCTCACTGGGAGATTCGAAAATTAGTCTCCAGGATCTTAGTCCAACACTCAAACCACTATACTAAGCTGGCTCTCTGTTTCAAAATGAAGACTCTTGATTTGATTAAACATGCAAATAAAGGGCAAAAAGACCACCACCAGAGGCTTTGGCATGCTCAGAACTCTTTAATTCTTTAAACAACTTGATATGTGGTGTGTCTTTTTTGCACATATTGACTTGTTGCAATCCTCTCAAAGCCTTTAGCTTTAATGCAAAAATAAAATAAAATAAAATAGTTGTGTCAAGTCCTGACAAAATGAGTGGAATGTTTATTAGGCACAACTAGGTTGCTCCACTGATTTCAACCAGATTTAAATATGACTGACCTTCTCTGCATTGTACCTTGAATAAAACTTCCCATAACCAAATCATATCCTATTCTCCTAATTCAATGTCACCATAGCACTCTGGTATTTCAAGAGCCTGCAAAGAGGCTTTTAAGACAAATTAATACAATGATCTTCTGAAAACATCGACAACTGAGAAGCTCTTAATGTCTGCAGATTGTCATTAGATTCTTAAAAGTAACTTTCCAAGTTCTATTTCCATGATATCACGTCATATTTTTTCTTTTTCTCTCCTTTTTTTAAAAAAACTCCTCCCTTCTCTATGTAATAGGGGGGAAAATCACTGTGTTCTTCAAAAGCAAATGAATATACTTTTCATAGACACATAAAAACATAATAATGATATATTTTGTTACAGGCATTTTTGGCGAAAGCATCCTCGATATGCACAGATTGACTTTAGCTTAATTTCTCAGTTCTGGTCATTTTTACCAACTGGTGTTGATGCTGCTTCTGAAAATAATGATAAAGATCAGACACTTCTGTTTAAAGGTAAATGCACAGCTTTTTAAAAATGTTGTTGTTGTTGTTGTTGTTGTGTGCCTTCAAGTCATTTCTGACCTACTGTGATCCTAAGGTAAACTGATCACTGGGTTTTCTGGGGGCTGTGTGTGTGAGAGATGCACCCAAGGTCATCCAGTGGGTTTCCATGGCCAAGCAGGGAAACAAACTCTGGTCTCCATGGCTGTAGTCCAGTGCTCAAAACACCACATTATGCTGGCTCTCTCCACTGCATGCAGTTATGTACTTATTTATTACTTATTCATTTTGGCTTTTAGCTCATTCTGAAGCCTAGAAACAGATAGCCACAAAACAAAGTACAATAGAAGTAGCTGCTTTGATAACAAACACTGCTATAGTAAAAGGATTGAGACATAGGCCTCTATACAGAATAGCAATATTGTATGGCATGTGTGGCATCAGCCAGAAAAAAGAAAAAAGAAAAAGGAGACTAGGCTCCACATGCTTATGGATGATCCAAGTTTGTTCTTTAAAAAGCCCAAAACATTTTGGCTTGTTTATAAATTAATTGGCCTTCAGAGACTATATTAAAAACAAACATGAATGAATAAATACATACATTTTATATATATATAGAGAGAGAGAGAGAGAGAGCGCAGTTTTACAATCTTGTAACAAAGAACAATACACATATAAAATATACAATATTTCCAAGTTCATACAGTGAAGCATGCTATTCATATAATAAATCATATGCATACCATAAACCCAATCTACAACATAAATTGCTGGAATTCCTGCTGCACTCTCTTTATGAACCAGACTTATATGCAATAGAGAAGACAAACTACATTTTTTTTTGTTATTTATACAATTCCTCAGATGTTCAAAAGGAAGGATAGCCTGTATGCAAATGACATGTCATTGTACAATGCACAATACACAATGTACAACCTCAGTACAAAATACAGGATGCACTGCTGCAATTCACAATAACAATATTAGTACAGAATGAACAACCACCATGCAAAAACACAATGCAATGTACAGGCTGCACAACCACAGTGCTCTATGGACATAATATATCCATTGCACAATGGTAACTTTTTTTGACCCTGCATGTGCAGTGTGACTTAAGTATGCATATGTTCCTAAGTGAATTGTGGCCATTGTGTGTCATATGTTTTGACTCAAACATGCCCAAATAGTGCAGGTGATGACATACGAAACAGAAAGCACATGCCCCCAAACAAGTGCCTCCTTTTGACTCACAATTCCTTTGTGGTTCTTTATGCTGTCCTGTTGCATTTTTGGAGTGTTTTCTGTTGTTTGCTTCCATTTTGCTTAGGTTGTTTGCTTGCATTTCTGTTAGGATTGTAGGATTCTTACCTTCTTTGCCTGCAATACCATTAATGAGATAAGACACATGATGAGAAGCCATAGTTTCCCTTCAGCTCACTGATGCATTAAGTTTTACATCCTATGTAGTTAAACCATTTATGGTTGTCAGTTTTATTTCTACTTATACTACATTTGTGCTGTCCATCCTCCAAGAAATCCATATGGTACTTTCTGTTTGTTCTCCAATGTATTTTTTTTCCTGGGGCCACCATTGATATGTCTCAGTTAAAATACTTTCTATCACCTATTTCATTACAGGTAACCAGTTCTGGGTGGTGAGAGGTGAATACAAGCTTACTGGGTATCCCAAGCGTATCCAAAGCCTGGGTTTTCCAAAAGATGTCAAGAGAATTGATGCAGCATTTTACAATGCTAATGAAAAACGAACATACTATTTTTCTTCTGACAAATACTGGAGGTATGAAATAATGCCAAAGGTGACTTCAAAAGACTTGAAAATTGTGGTGTTGGAAAGTATTACATACTTAAACTTGTTGGTTTGTTGCTGTTGCTATTGTTGTTAAAAAGAATAATGGTCAAAATTCCAGCTCAGCTATTTAGTACACTCAAGTACACTTAAGGAGCATCTGCTGGTCCAAATCCCCCCATCTTCCCTTACTGGGTAGCAGCCTATGTGACCGACAAGAATCTGTTCTCCGATTGATTGGGACACATCATACTGATGTTGTCATCCCCTCTCATGAACAATCTCCTGTGCAACAATCAGCAGCAGGATCTCTTTTGCAATTCCTCCCTGCACCAGAGATCGCTCCCAGGGGTGGAATGGAATTGTCAGTCTGCTACATACTGATTGTTGGGAGAACAGACACCGATCACTCACAGCGGCTGATGACTGGTAAGTCAGGACCAAGGGGTTTTTACAATCCTTATGTACTCCCTACACTACTGAATACATAGAGATCATGATGTGAATCAGTGATGAACTTTAGGTTCCACATTCATAACTGTGATTGTGAATTCTAACCAAGAAGAACAACAACTACAATAACAACAACCCAGTTCCTCAAGATATGGCATTGCTTAGCAACAAGTGGCACCACTTTAGTTGAAATGTTCAAATTCTATTCATTTCAGGAAGGTCTGCAGAGCAAAATATTCTCCAGATATTGTTCCTAGGATTAAGTTATAATCATATATTCAGATGCCTGTCCAGACATCTTCATTTAGACAGACTTGTGGTTAGAGACATACAATGCAATCATAACTCAAAAGATACTCCAGCTGCAAGGAGTCAGGAATAGGTAGAAAGTTCTTGAGCTGGGCCAGAAGAACTGCCTTCATGTTGGTATAACCCCTTTTTGCTTGCTGATCACAGAGTTCAGACAGCTGAAGAGTCAAGAAAGGTGAGGAGCAAAAGAAGAGTTGAGTGATGCCAGATCCAAGCCTTTCCCAGCCCAGGGACATAGTCACTTTTGCTGGCGCAAGGTTAGGCTAGGACCAGAGTAATTTTAAGTACTTTCCAGCATTAAGGGCTGGAAGGGAGTTGGATTCAACATAGCTTCAGCTGGTCTAATGTCTTCAGCATCTTGGTGAGTTAGGATTGCATTCATACAGAAAAAGTCAGGTCTGATCTAAATCATTTTGCTGCATGGCATATAGTGCCTTTCCCTGCCCAAGGATCTCTTGGAGGGGCCATCTTCTGTTTCTCCTCAGTGGGGGCAATACACTTAGGGGGCACAGAAGAGGGCCTTCCCAACTTTTGTGCCCCACTTGTTGAACACTTTCCTTTTGGAAGCTTGAAAGAAGCCAACACTGGTTTGTCTTGGGTGCCGGGTCAAGGCATTGCTTTTTATTAAAACCTTTGAGGGTTATTTTACTTTCAAGCATGCATTCTTTTAGTTTTTTGAAATTCTTTTAACTTGTTGAAATTGTATCATGCATTTTATCTTGTTTATTGATTGATTTTAATTTGTTGTTGTATGAATGATTTATATTGATTTATCTCTTCACCACCCTGAGATCTTAGGATAAAAGGGCAAGATGAAAATATTTTTATAAAGTAGTAAGTAGTACCCCTCCTTTCCATGTACAAACACTGACCAGATTAGCATTCACACTTCAACACTAATATTAGGATAAGGTCCACTAGCACACCCAAGGGCAGCAGACTAGTTTAGGATATGCAGGACAGTCTAAGTGGTATACACAGCTCCATTCTCCAAAAGAAAGATGTGACCGTGAAGCTCAGATGAAAGTATTGACTACCTCACTTTGCCTCGCTTTGCCTAATGGCAGGGCAAAGCAACAATCTGAATAAACATGAAAGGCCCTGGTTCAACCAAGAGGGATTAGTAACTTGTCTTTGTATAATGTCCCTATGGTTGCTAGAGTAAAAACTGGAGAGGGCTCCTGTTCCTTTAATGGTTGTGTAGAAGACAGAATTTCAGCAGGTGTTGCTTGTTACACAACCAGCTAACAAGTAGTGCCTTATGAAATGAAGAAAAATAATAAACAGGAAACAGCAAATATAACCATTTCCTCCCTCTGTGCACTCTTGAAGAAAAACTCCCATCTAAAGTTACAGTGGGAGTTGAAACTCTGGTAGTAGTGGTGATAGGACCATGTCCCAAGCCAATCCTTAGGGGAGGAGGCCCTCTTTGAGCATGAAGTGGAGGTTCTCTGGACTCAAATTACTTTGTCCTCAGACCAAGTGGAACAACCAGGGACTTAAGCCACATTCCCCTCTTTATCATCTAGCATCTGCTGTCAGTGGCAATTATGCCAGTATTCTTAATAGTAGAGTTGGACCTAGATTTCATTTTGGTTGATGCTGTCCTCAAATAATGCACAAAAACAGGCCTATGAGGCCAATTGCTCAGGATTCGCAGGTTTAACATCTAAAGTAGTAGATTCTGGAGAAAAACAAAATCCGCAAAATTGGTTGGTTTGTCTACAAATTTCTTCCTTCCTTCCTTGTTTCCTTAGTTATGATGAAAGAACCCAAACCATGGAAAAGAAACCCAGAAAGATAAGAGATGACTTCCCAGGTATTGATGGGAAAATTGATGCTGCCTTTCAGCATGATGGTAAGTATCCTTTCTCTTAAGGAGAACTAAAGGGAAATAAAGACAATGTGAACAGACTTGGAAAATGCTGTCCTGATACTGATTCTCTTCATGATCTGGATCAAAGTACCTACGTTTTCTGTTTTACACTTGTTTCTGCTTCATTTACTAGTGGGGATAAAAACTCTACCCAGAGATGTAGAAAAATAATGAAATGAGATTTCCTTCTCAACTTATGTCAGGTTGTTTCCACAAGTAAGGCTGCTATCCTTATGAGAAGGTTTTCCCAGTGCTAATCTCCCATGAAAATTGAGATAATCGCTTAGCAGGCATATTTACTCTTCCCTAGCGCTTTTTGGGCATTATGCCCAAACAGGGAATTCCCTTGGAGAAAACAAAGAAAGCTTCACCCCCAACATCTCTGGACCCATCCATTCCATTTTTACCTTTCTGAATTGCAACAGGAAACTGTGAAAGGAGCTTAGGAACAGGAGGTTGCCTTATATTGAATCAGACTATACTATCTATTTAGTCTTGTCAGTTCTGACTGGAAACCATGATCTCCAGGAATTCAGGTAGTATTTTTTTTTCATAGCCCTACCTGAAGTCCCCAGGTATTTCCAGGAGATTCCTCATCCAAGTAACCAGCTTGGTTTCTGATATCAGATGAGATTGTGTATCTTTAGGGTTGTAAAGTGGTATAATATGCTTCTAGGCATGGTCATCATGTACATGGAGGGGAAGTGGGAATGAAACAGGCACATCTGCTTCTATGGACCTTTCACAAGCTGCTATTTCCTGTTGAGATGTGATCCTTCTTTGTATCCAAATTCAGAGCCTCCCTGTTAAACCATCAATCAGGCAAAACTGTACTAACCAAGGCACTTGATACTCACCAAGGCACACGCATTTGTAACAGTGTAAAGGTACAGTAATAATGACCAAGGCAGGATTTTCAAATCAAACATGGCAGATTTTAATGTGTTAATTTAAACCATGAGTCAAAATGTGTGCTACACATTAGTTCTGGCTTCAGCTATGTTTGTATCCCCTAATCTGGAGATGAGCAGAAAGATCCAGAAACATTGTGCCAACTTAGAGTGAATTTGAACTGCTGTTTGCCAAAAAATCTTTCCAATCCATTTCAGTGCAATGTAGAAAGAGTAAATAGCTTGATACTTGACAGTATAATGACACAAACCTTTCCACCTTAATATTCTGACACAAAGCCAAGAAAGAAACAAAATTCCCCCAAATGTCTGTATTCATCAGAATGCTTCAGAAAAGTACATAATTCCTTCATAATGGCCAGATTCATAAAACAGTTGGTATGCTCTGGAAACAGCTGAGAGGACTCAAACATATCGGTCATTTTAATGGAGGCACTTGAGAAATTTTGTTTCTTTCTTGATTGTAAATGTTTTGTTTTGAATAGCTCCTCCTTTTTCTCTCCTTTTCCTGATCTGCTACCTTTTCCTAACTTGTTCCTCAAATAACACGGAAGTGATATGAACCATGAACTATTTCTCAGGACACACATTTTGTATTAGCTCTGATTTCTGAAAATTTTGAATTTTCACCCATCTTGCCTTGTCTTTTCTTGTATGTATTTCTCTCTCTCACTCACTATATGCGCATGTATTCTTTTGACTTTGTTTTTTTTTTTTTTGTTTCTCATTCTAGGCTTATTGTACTTCTTCAGGGGCACAAACCAATATGAATTTGATCCTAACACCAAGAGGGTTATTCAGACCAAAAAGGCCAACAGCTGGTTTTCATGCTGAGAAGATTAAACCAGTGGAAATATAGAGTGTTGTAAAATATCTACTGTTGAATGGCTAACACTAGCACTGGTCCTCTGTAAATTGTCCCATGCAAGATCTAATGCTGATTGTTTTTATATATTTTGTATGTATATGGTATTTTTATTCACTGGAGGTCAAATTGGACTATACACTTAGCTAAGGTGTAGGAGCAGTGCTCCCTCAATTGACAGAAGACATTTTATTGTCCCAGACCAAACTTGTCTCACCTATTGTATCTTACAATTAATTTGCTTTATTTTGCGGTTAGTCACTGGGATGGTAAGCATGGGCTCAGTTTATGTGTTTGATTGCTCACCCGTGCAGTTCTGGAGAAACCATGTTGCTAAGGGGGAGTACCATCAGCTTCTAAATGTCACCTTATCATCCTGGTTAGTTTAAACTGAAGGTCATAGTCCTATTCTTAATATCTTGGGGGAAAGCTTCATTGTAATCTGTGCCGCTCATCCTTGAGTACACATATGAGTGACTAAGTGTCTCATAGCTTTCAAAGACAAGGAATTAAAGACAATCCAAAATGCTTCATGCAAATATCTTCCTTATCAGATCAAACTTTTGTGAGCTTTCAAGATGAATAAAACAGTTCTTCTACTAGGAATAAAAGTTTTTGTATGTTTCTCAGTATTTTTTTCAAGCATAATCGGTCTGGCAAGAAACAGTTTATGAGCCATTTTGAGCCAAATGTTACCAAGAAAGGTCTGTTATTTTCAGTGGAGTTCCACTAAAGTTAGACAACATTTTTTAGGACTTCAGCATAAATTTGGAATATGTAATCTTTGTATATAAAAATTTTTATAGTCTTATAACATTACTCCGTATGTTAATCACTAATAATTTATTATATATTTTGGAGACCATCAGTATGATAACTAGATTTTGCACAGATATTTGTTTGAATGTGCATGGTTCTCATTTCATTACATTGACAACATGTATAACATGTTATGTTGACAATAAATAAAATAAATGTTACTTTGACTTACCAGTAGTTTTCTCATAGTTCTTCTGTGATCAATGGTGACCTTGAATGTTTTGACTCTGCGTTGGTTAGGCCTCATTTGGAATACTGTGTCCAGTTCTGGGCACCTCAATTCAAGAAGGATATTGACAAGCTGGAACTGTCCAGAGGAGGAAACCAAAATGGTGAAGGGTCTGGAAGCCATGCCCTATAAGGAACAGCTTAGGGAACTGGATATGTTTAGTCTGCAGAAGAGAAGGTTAAGAGGAGACATGATAGCCATATTTAAATATTTGAAGGGATTTCATGTCAAGGAGGGAGTGGGCTTGTTTTCTGCTGTTCCAGAGATTAGGACAAGGAGCAATGGATTCAAGCTGCAGGAAGGGAGATTCCACTTGAACCTCAGGAAGAACTTCCTGATGGTCAGAGCTGTCCAGCAATGGAATATGCTGCCTCCGAGTGTGGTGGTCTCCTTCGTTGAAGGTTTTTAAGCAGAGGCTGGATGGCCATCTGTTGAGAATGCTTTGATGTGTGTTCCTGCATGGCAGAGGGTTGGGCTGGATGGCCCCTGTGCTCTCTTCCAACTCTATGATTCTATGATTCTATGAACCAAAAAGATAGACCGTAAATATAAATAGATCCCACAACCCTCTCTTCATAACCAACTATGACATGCAAGGTTTAGTCTGCAGGTGACAAAATCAAAGGTATTTAACTACATGAAGTGTTGTCATGTAGAACAGATAATTTTTCTCCACATTTGGGAGTAGAACTGGTGGTTTAAGTTACAGACGTGTATAATTTGACTGAACATTGGGAGAACTGTTTTAACTGTAAGAGTGGTACAACAGTGGAATCAATTATTGATCAGCCACCAGGGATGCTCTGGCTCTGAATTTCATACACAGAGAAAGGAGATGAAACAAATGGTATATTAAACTTCCTCCAATTCAAGAACTTTAGTACTATTCATTAACACATATATCACTTGCTCTAGTGGAGTCTTTCATGTGAAGGTAATTTTTTTTAGGGTTTTTTTCCCACAAAATAAATTTTAGTTTGGTGAATAGAAATTTACAAATGTGTTACATACAATAGAAAAGGGGGAAAATATATATGTGTATATACTAGGGATGGGACAAATCCAGAATTTTCCGAATCTGAATCCAGATCCAAATCCCTGGAAGATTCTGGGAGTCCACGAATCTCATGAATCTCAAATCTTTTGAATCCTTTTTAAAAAATGAGTTTAAAAAGCAAGGGAAAGAAGGATAATCTTGGGCATGACACAGTCTCTCAGCCTTAGGAAAAACCTAGACAAAGGTAAACTTCCCTCTGAAAAAATCTGGCCAGGACAATTGTCCTAGTTTTGCCTCAGGATCTCCCTAGATTGAAAATGACATGAAGGCCCCTTCTGCACACACAGAAAAATGTGGATTAATTTCATACTTTCCTGCCTGTGTAAACAGGGCCACATACTACAGTACAGAGATAACTGAATTTTCTTTGCATAGCTCCTTATGGCATGCTGAGGTTTGTAGTCTGATGATGCACCAGCACACTTTGGCAGAAAAGGCTGTGACACCTGGTAAAACTACAAACCCTAGAATTGCGTATGAAAGAGCTTTGCAAGGGAGCTATGGAAAAGAATCTTTCAGCTGTCTTTGAAATTTCAAGATGACTGTACCTTCCAGCCAATCAAGCCTTTGGCAGGCCCTGGAGGCACCAATTTTTAAAAACAATTTTTCCTTTCTGCTACATGTGGTTTGTCATGTGGGTCATGAGAAACCATGACAGACACTTCACTTCTCATCCTATTCTAGCTATAGGTTAGGCACTGGTCTTGTGGAAGGAGGTATACTGGCCTACATGTGGCAATCACTGGATGAGATTGTGTGACCTTGCCCTCCAACCATACTACTTCTGATAGGCATCAGACCCACTGACCCCAGCGTTTATGCATGCCATTGATCTTCAGCACAGAAAATAATGCTGAACTTACATATTAAATGTTCAATTTAAATATATTAGAATACAACCCCAGATACAATTTCTGAAATTGTTAGCAAAGGCCATTATTATTCCAAGGGAAAATCTCACCTACTTGCCATCTCCCCTTGTGCGTCTGGTCTCCCAGGTTTTCTGGTATCCCAGTCTCCAACAAACTATTTGGTTGGTGGATTCAAAGGATTCGGTTTACCTATTTTGGCACAGGGATTCAGATTCGCGAATCTCAAATCCTTGTCAAGGATTCGAGGATTCAGTTGGCCCATCCCTAGTATATACAAAGTTTTATAAAGTCTTCAACTTCTTTGTTTCCGGCAAGCTGATCCTCCCTTAGACTACTAAATATCCTGCAATATAACCTTAATCATTCAATCTTTAAAGGCTGGTATGGAAACTTTTCCCCATTTTTCCTCTAAATAAACAGTTACATTTTTCCATTGATTTATAAAATTATCATCAGTTTTCTCCTTTAACAACCCTGTTAGCTTATCCATTTGCACAACATCATATAAAGCCGTTATCCATTCATCTATTTCAGGGGTCCCTTCTTTTTTCCAATATTTGGCATATAAGATTCTTGCTTTGGTAATCATATATAGCAACATTTTGTTATTTTGCTTACCAACATATTCTTCTATTGTGCTAACCATGTTGAGAAAATAAAATTCTGGTTTCATTGGGAAATTATTTTTTGTAATCTTAATAATGTCAGTGTCTATTTTCCCAAAATAATTGGGCCCTTTTACAGAGCCACCAACAGTGGTAAAAGGATCTTTTTTCCGTTTTACATTTCCAGCACTTCTCATTATCTCCTTTGTAAATCTTAGCTGTCTTTGCTAGAGTCAGATGCCATCTGTATAGCATTTTCAAGTAATTCTCTTTAAGATCTTGGCAACTTGTAAATTTTAACTATTTCCAGGTCCTTTGCCACTGTCCGAGATTTAATGTATACCTAATATTCTGAGCCCAGTTCACCATGGAATTCTTAATCACTTTGTCCTCTGCTTCACACCTTGAGAGTATATTATAAAACTTCTTTGTACTGTGATCACATCCATCTCTTAATATCATATCCAGTTCCATGTTTGCATCATTTATCTTATAATCTCTGTGTGAAGGTAAAACTTAGAAGACTCATTATCCTGGGCTGAACAACTATGAAGGGAGAGGTGGCCCTTTCCCCCATTAACAGTATTGATACAGCTAGGACAAAATATGGCTGATTTTTGCAGGTGGGAGAGGGGCTTGTAGAGGTTAGTGGGTACAAGGGGGACCCCAATCATCATGGCTTGCATTCTATTGGTGGATTATACGGGCTTAAGTTGGACTTTCACCATTGCTGGGATCTACTGACCACACAATGGCCAAACCAACCTTTTCTCAACTGCAGCCCTCTTAACCAGTTATTTTCTGGTAAATCACTAGGAGAGCAGCAGACAAATATGCAGCTATTTTCCTATAGCTGGATGCACAGAGGTGACATCAGCCTGGAAGGACCTTAAGAGGACCCTAAAGGTCCCTTTGGGTGCCTGTCAGTGTGCCTCCAGCTATAGGTAAACAGTTGGATGCTTGTTTATTGCTCTCCCCACTCTAGGAATGGTTCTGGAGTTCTCAAATTGGAGAAGGCCAGAGGGCTGGACTATTGTATCTGCATCTCATTACAACACCTCCTGATGCAGGACCACAGCCTGTTTTTGTGGTGGTTTTGGTGTCTTTTTGTGTGAGCAATTGAGCCAATGTTTTTTGGCTGGAAAACTGTAATGGAGGTTTTGAGGTCTCTGCAGTCTACTGTGGTCTTTTGGGGGTTGCAAAATTGAGCTCACCCTTGATTTGGACAGAAGTGAGGCTGTCATACATTTGAAGGTAATGTATTTATTGTGTTAGTAACCTCACCTTTGTTCTTCATGGAACATAAAGCGGCATACACAGGATTGCTATGTAGCCCTCATCAAAGAGCCAACCAGACACTGACCTCCTTGGATTTAGTAAAGTGACAAAAAGAAAACCGAAAGAGTTGGTTATGAGTGTAAACTGTAAGTACGTGTGTAAAAGATTATTACATAATAAATCACTAAAAAAAATTAAAATAAATACTATATAGTCCACACTTTAAAAAGCAATATGGAAGAAGGTCCATAGGGCATAAATTATTTGTTGAAGATGACCATCTTTTTTCCTTCAACAAATAATTTATGCCCCTATAGACCTTCTCCCATATTGCTACTTATAATGTGGACTGAGTAGTATTCATTTTAATAATTGACTATGTTAGTGATTTATTGTATTTGTTATAGACTTTAATATTTATTTATTTATTTATTTATTTATTTATTTATTTATTTATTTATTTATTTTTTATATTTGTATCCCACCATTCTCCCGGCATGGGACCCAAGGCAGTTTCCATCAACAAATTACACACACATATATTTAATACTCATATCCTAACTCTTTCTATTTACCTTTAGTTATTTCAGTGAGTTAGGTCTTATTTTTTCTTTAGTAAAATGGCTGCATCATGTAATTTCAGAACATACCCTAGAACTGATGTTTACGAATTTATTTAATTTCATTTATTAAAATATTAACAATCTGCCCTCTATTACATGACCTGGTAGCAGCATGCAATAAAAACTGTTTAACCAGTTTAAACAATATAAAGCAACTAAAAAAAAATCAAACAGAATAATAGGATATTAAACAATGTGGCAATTATTTAATATGCTGACACTTAAAATAAGTGTGCAAAATAAGGTAGAGCCACAATCTACACATGCAGATTTGGATACAACCAATGCAACGGCTTTAATAAAAAGCAATGTTTTTATTCGGGCCATTTTCACACTACATGGTTATAGTGCTGTTATTCCACTTTCAACATCCTGTGGAATTCTGGGGTTTGTAGTTTACTGAGGTCAATTCTCTGGCTGAGAATGCTAAACGCCCCTCCCTAAACAGCAAACTCCAGGAAATGGCCTTGGTGTTGGCACAAACTGAGCCTCTAGGGGGAGGATCTCACACAACTGGAGTGCCATAGCAAACAAGGCCCTCTCCCACATCTTGCCACAACGTGTAGCTCCACTGGTGAGACACAAAGGAGTGCCCCTTCAACAGACCTCAGCCTCAAGCAAACATATTTAGGGAATTTTTTCCTTCAGTAATAAAGTGTTTTACTATTCAGTCACATTGCTTGATTTATGGAATTCAACAAGAGACTCATCCAAGCATTGTCATCACCACTTTGTTGCCCTCTTGGGTTTTCCCATTGCTTTGGTCTCCCCCTCTCCATTCTGGGAAATATCTGTTAAGGGAGGGGAAAAGACAGAACATGCATGCAACTGCCTCTGATTTTTAATATACTGCTAGGTAGCCTCCAGTAGAAAGCATCTAAAGATGGGCTAAACACTATTGTCATCTATAGAATGGTTTATCTGTCTACCCGAGTCTTTTGTAAGAAGTGAGTATTTGCCTTTCTACCTGTCTCCCATTATGTTCAATTTCTATTCACTGAAAGTTTTCAAAAGCAGACTGGTCTGCAGAACCATCAATTGTGAAACCTGAAGAAACTGCCCAGGCCATTTGGTGTCACATACTTCCTAACAAACCCATAACGTTTTGCCTACTGTTTCTTTTAATGACTAGAATGACTTTTTCATATTTCATAAACAAATATTTTCAAACCCAGTAAGCCTGGGGAAAACGCTAGAACATTTGTTCCAGAAAGATGTCCTGCTTTCAGATTATAATTTCAGGTGATGATTTATTGGCCACTTCTGTGCCAGAAGTCATCCAGTGCAGAGCTATTTCTCCCTAGTAAGCAATGTGCAATCTTGATGTACTGCCAGAGACACAACAGCATCTTGTGTTCAACTTTCGATTTGTCAGTGATGTTTGTTGTGCTTATAATCAAATGCAAGTGTTGGTACTGACTTTGTCAACTTGTTAATGTTAGATGCTATGGAAATGAGTGTTAGAAAATGACCACAAATGCTTGGTTGTGTATTACTGCTTAATAAAACACATTAGGCACCTATCTCTCTCCCTCCCTCCCTCCCTCTCTTTTTTAAAAAACTGGGGAAACAAATACCTTTTACATAGCTTAAATTTAAAGTCAAAATAGATAGGAAAAAAGCTAGCTACCACTTTGAAGATTCAGGGACAGTTTAGAGATATTTTCTGAATATGGCCAGTTCTTGTGGGTTTTTGCCAATTCACCTGAAAACATTCTATTCATCCTACAGCTGACTTCAGATTTCCTAAACTTTTCCCAACAATATTTTTGAAAACGTTTACTTTTTGTCACCTCCTACCCCTCCCAAGCCCTTGAAAGAAGGAGATCACTTTCCTGAGCTTTCTCTAAAAACTCTTTACCCCATTCAGCAAAAGTTGGCATGTCTTCCCCACAACACAGACATAACACAGTGGAGTCAGTTAACCTCACTCATCCCTGCACAAATGTTGCATGCACTGTAATGAAGTCCTCTGCATTTTAGAAGATATATAATTGTGGCCATACTGGCAAAATCACTGCTGCTGCCATCACTTGCATCAGTAGCAGCAAAAACACAAAGAAAAGCAGAGAGAGGAGCAGGAGGAAACTTAAAATAATAATAATAATAATAATAATAATAATAATAATAATAATAATAATAATAATAATAATAATATTTATTTCTATCCCGCCTCTCCCAATGGATTGAGGCGGCATTACAAAAATATACAGATACATTAAAACATAAAAATGTACCCCATCCTCCCCACCCAGCAACCCTTCTATCCCCCTAAAACACATTAGTTATTAAAACAAATTAAAAACAGAATTAAAACAAAGAGACAAATGATGAGAGGCGGTGGAACACTAATCTGGGAAGGCCTGTCGGAAGAGATCAGTCTTGACTGCTTTTTTAAAGCAGTCAAGACTGGTAATGTGCCGGGTCTCCTCCGGCAGGCCATTCCATAACTTAGGAGCGACAGAAGAAAAGATCCTCTGGGTAACTGCAGCCAACCTAGTTCTGATTGGCTGCAGTAAATTCCTCCCAGAGGACCTTAGTGTGCAGGGAGGATTATATGGGAGAAGGCGATCCCGCAAGTAGGCTGGCCCCAAGCCATGAAGGGCTTTAAACGTAAAAACCAACACCTTGTACTGTGCCCGGAAACTAATAGGCAGCCAGTGTAAAGACTTCAAAATAGGTGTTTTATGGTCAGTTTTAGATCTTCTGGTGACCAACCTGGCTGCCATATTCTGAATTAATTGAAGTTTCCAGACTAAGCACATGGGTAGCCCTATGTAGAGTGCATTACAGAAGTCAAGCCGTGAAGTTACCAGCGCATGTACCACTGTTTTTAGGTGTTCCAAGTCCAGGAAGGGGCGCAGCTGGCGTATCAGCCGAAGCTGATAGCAGGCACTCCTGGCTGCCACATCAATTTGAGCTGTCATCTGAAGCGGCGAGTCCAGGAGCACCCCCAAGCTGCGGACACAGTCTTTCAGGGGAAGTGTGACCCCGTCTAGAACTGGTTGACAAACCTCTATACCTGGGCTGGGGCCCCTAACAGCAAGTACCTCCGTCTTATCTGGATTCAGCTTCAGTCTGTTTTTCCTCATCCAGTCCATTACTGCTTCTAGGCATTCATTTAGAGGTGAGATGCCATCCTTAGTTGACGCTGTTATCCGAGACATGGAGAGATATATCTGGGTGTCATCAACATACTGATAGCACCTTGCTCCATGCCTCCTGATGATCTCTCCCAGCGGTTTCATGTAGATGTTAAATAGCATTGGGGACAGGACGGCGCCCTGAGGGACGCCAGATTTAAGCTCCTTTTTCGAGGAGCAGCTGTCCCCAAGCATCACCATCGGGTATCTACCTGAGAGATAGGACCGGAACCACTTAAGTGCAGTGCCTCTGATCCCCAGCCCTCTCAGGCGTTCCAGAAGGATATCATGGTCTATGGTATCGAAAGCCGCTGAGAGGTCCAGGAGTACCAGCAGGGTCACACTTCCCCTGTCGATACCTAGGCGTAGATCATCCACTAAGGCGACCATGGCAGTCTCAACTCCATATCCTGCCCTGAAGCCAGTTTGAAATGGATCTAGATAATCTGTTTAATCCAAGACAGCTTGGAGCTGAAGGGCAACAGCCCTCTCGATCACCTTGCTTAAAAATGGAAGATGGGAGACTGGTCTGTAATTATTCATATCCAGGGGATCTAGGGAGGGCTTTTTTAGAAGCGGCCGTATAATCGCTTTTTTTAAACAAGCTGGAAAATTGCCCTCCCTGAAGGATGCATTAATAATATGTCTTAAGTAGGTCTTAATTGCAACTCCTCCCTGGACGACCAGCCATGAAGGGCAGGGATCAAGAGGGCAAGTTGTCCTTCTTACCTTTCCAAGGAGCTTGTCTACGTCCTCGGTACTCACTGACTGGAACTGATCCAGTAAAAGAAAGAGAGAGAAGGTGTGCTGTTGCCACAGATATTGACAATTACTTACCTGGTCTCTCTTTTAGTAAGAGCCAAAATCACTACACAATCCCATAATAACATGGGATGCTGATGTCTTCTTTTCAGGACACTTTATGTTTCACAGGTTCTGAGGAATGGCTCAAACAGCTGACCAATCAGGAGCAAAATTGACCAACTGTATGAACATGGGGCTAAGTAGGTTGACCTGACTTTCTAAGGTTTCAGGCTGGCCCACTGAATCACCATAAAACCACCATCCCAAGGCTGGTTCTCTCATTCAGCTTTGGATTGATTTACTTATCCTCCCCTGTTTGGTGCTGACACTCAGGACTGGATTGGTTTTCAAGGGGAATTCTATTAGTGTTATTTTGTCACAAGCTTGGTGGCTTGGTCATGAGGCCAGATAAAACTGGAGATCATGGACCTGAGTACCCATCACCTTATTTAGGGTGAGGCTATTGGGGCACACCAGCTTGGAGTCATGGTCTTGCCTCAGCCCCAGCCCCAGGTGACAAGAAAACTATGCAGTGGCTTTCATCCATGTAGAATCCCACTTTGTTACTCTGGGTTCCCTGCCTGGACAGCTGGCACATGAGTTGTCTGCTTTCAATATCCATCCCCCATGCTAAACCAACCTTTCTGAGCTGTAACCGATAAAATCTGTGTTCCCAGTTTCTCTAACAGTAAATAGAGTGGAGAGAATTTCATGAGGCTATTTAACTGGGCTTGCAAGTTCAGACTAGGCAATTCAAATAAACACAGTTGTCAGAATTTTAGTTCTACAATTGAGCTCTAAAATGCCCTAAAGGTGAAGGATTGCACATGTTCATTGTGAAAAATTAGTACAGTTCCAGTTTAGGACCAGATGTTATTTTGCTACAGAATGCTTTACAGAAAACTTAATGCAGAGGATGATACAAAACATTCCCTCTGGAAATATCAAGCACAGGATTTATCAGATAGGCAAAGGGGCTAATTGTGCACATAAGAAGTGATCAAATCCAGGTAATCTGTTTACTCAGGAAGTAGATTTTTGGCTTCTACAAATGCGGTGTTTGTTTCTTTACCCTCTGAACAATCCAGCTACTGTCAATAAATGATGCTGTATCTCTTTCAGGTCAATATATGCAAGTAATTGATGTGCGATAGTCTATTCTACAGGGGGAGAGGTGCTGTTTTTTTATTTTTGTTTGTTTTTTGTTTTTTAGCATGGTACAGTGTTTTGAGTGTTGAACTATGACTCTGGAGACCACAGTTCAAATACCTGCTCAGCCGTAGAATTTCACTAGATAATCTCGGGCAAGTAATACTCTCTCAGTCTCAGAGGAAAGCAAAGGCAAGCCCCTCTAAACAAATGATGCCAAAAAAACAAAAACAAAAAAACCAAACCAGGATAGTGTCACCTTCGAGTCACCATAAGTCAGAAACAAATTGAAGGCACACAACAACAAAGGTCATTTCCGCACGAGCCTGTTCTAGCGCTATGATTCCACTTTCAACATCCTATGGAATCCTGGGGTTTGCAGTTTTGGGAGGGGTCAGCTGGCCCCTCCCGAAACTGCAAACCCCAGGATTCCATAGGATGTTGAAAGTGGAATCATAGCACTAGAACAAGCTCGTGCGGAAATGGCCAAAGCAAATTAGTTATACTGATTCAGGATGTTCCTTGAGTATACAGTGGTCAACAGCACTATGCTTATGGGTAACCCCATCTCAGTATAAAGTTATGTCCTGCAGTCCCTTATGCTCTTCATAATATCTATGGGAAGACAACAGGATCTTTATAAATAGTGTCATTATACCACCCGATGAAACATTCTTCTAACAACAATCATAAAAAGGAAAGAGATGAAACAACAACCTGTGAAAACTATAATGAAGTGTTAAAAACCAAAAATGGAACATCTGGGCAAGTGATAATGTTTTGACCTGCTATGTAAAAATACATAAGCGGGGAGGGAGAGAAAGAGACAGGCAGGTAAGCAGACAAGCAGACAGGCAGCTAATATTGATATCAGATGAATATTCTCCCTTGGGAAGAGACTTCAGTGTTGGGATATCACCAGAGAAGAGGTAGGCTGATAACAAGAAAAGATGGAAAGGCCTATTGTATGTCTGTTGATATTGAATAAATTATTTTTACATACACATCAGGAATAGAAATCATGCAGCCCCTCAAATGTTGTTGGACTGCAACTCCCAGTATTCTCCACCATTGAGTAGGTGAGGCTAAGGCTGCTTGGAGTTGCATTCCATATCTGGAGAGCCTCATGATTTCCAGCCCTGAATTATATTGCTGTATAGCAATAAACTTGTGCAGATTTTGTGCATATCTGTATCCTTGCTTGTCTTCTTCCATTTTCCCAGGGAAGGGGGATGCACAGTAGCCATAATTTTGTAGGGTCATATTCAGCAGAAGGAGCAAGAAGCCCCCCAATGTGACAGGACTGTTTACCATAACTTGAAATTTATAAAATGATATATACCTTACCATATAAAAGGAGATGCCTGCAAAATGGTTTCTATCCAGGCCCAGAAATTACTTAACTGCAGAAATTACTTCTTAATACACCCAGTTTTAAAATCTAGCCTCAGCCTCTTTTGAACTTATCTGAGTCTTTCTGAATAAAAATGGCAAGAGGACCAAGCTTTCTCAGAACCCTGGGATATATCATAGTGATGTCTTAATGCCTTGTAAATATGTAAAATATATTTTTAGTGTTCATTTGAGCACTTCCCATGCTGTCTGTCTCCGTTCTAAAATCCGTTGATTTATAAGAATACGATGAAGACAATTAAGTTTCCTTGAATTCTTTTTTTTTAAGGCCTGCTTTGGGAATATTGGGACAATTTTTGTTTTAATGGAAAAGAAAATAATTGTTTGTGCAATGAAGAACAATCTGTACAGAATGTAAGAGGACATGCGTAATTTTGACTCGGGGATTAAAAGCAGGATGCATCCAAACATGTATATACATCTTGTTTTGATTCATAAAATGTTAGTGAAGCAAGAGAGATTTCTAAAAAATGAGAACACGCTTTTGGAGATGATATATTTAGGGATAGAGACTGTTTGAATTAAGTTAAGGCCACTAGAGATGCCCACACTATAAACTTCTAGAATGCCATCACATATCCAAACACTGTTTTTTCACTTCTGCATGTCCCCAAACAGCCTTTCTTCTATAACTCAGAAGAAATATTTTTTTTCTGATTTGTATAGTAAATCAGGATACTGGCAGAAATTTACAACACTCATTTCCAGTGAATCACTTCTGATTTTCTTAGAAGACATCTAAAGGAAAAATACTTTTGTAACAGAGGCGATGTGTTATGGCCCTGTGCACCCCCAAGATTTATATGGTTTAATTGGCAAATATTGTTTAATTGCTACATTAATTGGCATTGATATAAAATGGAACCTGAGTTGACTGGAAAGTCAAACCAGACAGAGGAAAATTACTGACTGTAAAGGAAGGTCAGCCCACACTCCTTTCCAGGTGCAGCCAAAGTCACTGTCATGCAGATTACAAAGCAACCTCAAAGATTCAGCTTATGCAAAAGATGAATCTCTCCAATGAAATACAACGGTCAAGCCAATGTTCCCACCAAACAGTGATTGTTTTATCCTGTTCCCTCACACCTGGATGTTTTCCTGCCTCAGCTTCCCAACCACTCAACAATAAAGGGCTATTACCACAGCCATTACCCCTTTGTTACTTAAGCACTGGAACCATTAGCATTGTCTGAACCCCATTGTCTGTGTCATAGTTCCCATTGTCCAATCATCTGGGAGAGTGATTCACATCATATCTGCAGATTGAGCAGATTTTTGCAGTCTCTCACCTTGCTGAATGCCACACTGTCTCTTGATTCCTGAACAAGAACTGTCCTTAGACTTTGGTCTGAGCCATGTCGCTGTGTTCCTCACTGCTCTCTGGATTGGTAATTATTGCCCGAACTCTACAAGTCCTCTAACCACAACTTTCCTCCATTTTCCCTTAGTTAGCTCTTGTGTGGTTGTATAAGTGTTTGAATCTTTTGTGTGCATATGTGAATCTTTTCAATAAAACACATTTTTAGTTTACATTTTGGAATCTTTGGCTGGTTCTTTCCTGTGTGACCCCATAAACATTGGTGGAGAAGATCTCGTTAAGTTATCTCATTCTCACAGACCTCCTACTTTTGAGCCAATTAATTCCCCATAGTCATGTGGACATGCAGGCATCACGGGTGGACCCCTGAGTCACCCACATTTTGGGGCAACAGATGTGATGAAGAATGAACATGTTGGACTTGGAATTCAAATTCCATTTCAGGAACAAAGCTGATTGTTGGGCAGTTCATTATCTTTCAGAATAACCTACCACACAAGATTGATAGAATAAAAAGAAGAATAAATATTAATACATAGAACATATATATATCTACACTGCATAGTTATAGCAGCTTGGTAACTCCCAGAGTCCTCTGGGTGGCAGCACCACTGACCTCGATTGTGCAAATTATACAGTAATCCCTCTTTATCCACATGGAATACATTCCAAGACCACCACCCCCTGATGGATATCAGAAACTGCAGATAGTGCCAAACCCTATACCATCACCAGAGGTAACCCTCTAGCTTCGCAAGGATTATAGAGATGCTTCATAGTACTGGATAGTATGAAGCCTCTCTAGGGTCTCCTGTGAAGCTAGAGGGCTACTTTCAGTGACACCAGAGCCATTTCCTGCGGCAGTGTCTGGTAAAGGGGGGCGGGCGGGCAGGCAGGCAGGCAGGCAAGCTGCAGGTTGCAGGACCTTGTACAGTCTCCCAGACACCAGGAGGTGGATCATGGTGAAAAATAAAAGAAAGAAAGGTGAATTGGTGGAAGGAGGTGGACTGTGGACAACTGAACTCATGGAAAGCAAAACTGCAGATAATGGGGGACTACTGTAATCCAAAAAGTAACAGCTGAGATCCTGCATCAAGACACATAGAAGTTTCACAATGATGGAATGATGATACATCTCCCATCGGCCTTCCTGCAGGACTCATCTTCCTCCTGTACCACCACAGCTATGTAATGTCTGGTGGAAAGGAGATGGCTAGATGGTATCTGGCTATCTAACTATAGACAAATGTCCATGACGTTGTCATCTTCCGGGAACTCCAGATGATGCTTTCATCATTTTGCATTTGGCTATAGTCATGTAGCCAGACATTTCTCTGCTGTTCCTTACCCTGGACTAGCCACTACATGGCCATGGAGTGCATTCCAACCTCCACAATGGCCAAAAACAAAAACAAAAAAAAGATAAGTCCAGGCATAAATTGGATGTGACAGCTATGTTTTGTCTTTAAGATGATGCCAGCCAATATTCTCAGTCTCTGTAAGAGTCTTATGGCAACTTTGAGAGCAACAAATTCACTATGGCATATGATTTCATGGACTAGAGTTCTGATTGTTCAATGGCAACTGCTGGATTTCACACTTTGAGGAAAATGAAGTGTGATAACCACTATCAGTTTATGAAGTCACTCATAGTGAGTGTACTGCTGATCATCTCATCTGAATGGTTTAAGAAATGATATTGGGCCTTTGAGGAAGAAGCTGGGACTTTTGCAGGGTGCAGAGAGGTAGTACTTCAAATAGCCCAAGTAGCTTAAAAGTCTACATGGGAAAACATTAAAATTTGTGTGTATGTATGCATATGTCAACAGGCAGTTTGAAGACACATACACGTACGCGCACACATGTATGTGTGGGAGTATGATGTCAAATACAAAATGTTTGCCATTTTACATGGAGCCAAACCCAAATGGGATAAACAAGGAGTTCATTTCACAGGACAGGGTGACAATCTTTTGTAAATCCTTACTTCTATGTTTTGTGGCATTAGTTGACCCATATCTGTATGCCAAATTCTTGATTTCTCTGTCTCTAGCAGACATTTGTTGATCTTTCACAGGCTTGAAAGTGAGTACAAAGGAAGAACCATCTTGGATCAGAACAAAAGCACATTTGTTCTCAGGGGAGCCAACTGTTATGTTTTGCAGGAAGCCAAACAACAGGATATGAGACTTCTTGCATTTTTGTCATGCTGGAAGGCACAAACAGCCATCATGACTAATATCTAGTGATGAAGTTCTCCACAGTTTTCTCTAATCTCCCTTTTAGGGTAAATCTTCAAAACCAATGGCAATCACATCTGGGGTTGTCATATCGTATACATTAATGATGTACTATGTGAATAAGCACTTTATTTAGTCTGTTGCAAAACTCTCACTGATGAAAATGAGGAAGGAAGTATATATTAAGATGTGTTTCCATATTCAATGAGGATTCTATCTTTCTGATTGTCTCAGCTCTCTGAGAAAGACCATTCTGTGGTTAACATACAACAGGAAATCCCTTCCTGTTTTTCTTTTATTGATCAGTATTGTCCAAACCAGAGTGTTCCAGATATGTAGGACTTACGTACAGGACACACATGACATCTCCCATCAACTCAGGCAGTAGAACCAACCTTGTCCACACACAGCCTAAAATCAGAAAAAATGGGGGTGTCATGGAATGTAATCTTGATGGCCAGTACAGATGGTGTTGCAGGAAATCATTAACAGTCAATAGCACTTGCCTGTTCAGGGTGGAGCAGAAATGTAGTCAAGAATCAGTCCAAAGATCCAGGAATCCAGCAGGTAACATAGTCAGACAGTCAGAAAATCCAGGCAGGCAACAAACATGGAGTCTAGAGTGCACAAGGCAAGGGCCAGCAAACACATGAGTTATTTCTGGCATTGAGTCACTGCCCTCTGCCTTCCTTAAGAACGCTGAAGCCAGTTGGCTCTCATCCCAGCCTGGTGCACTTGCATCTGCTTGTCCTCCTTTGAGGCTGCTGTTCACCTGAGTAAACTGAGTCCTGGCCCATGACATATGGCACCAGCATCACAGTGACAATAAAAGGAATAAAATGGCTGCAGCAAAGCATTTTGAAGTAATAGTTCTTTGTCCAAATGTTCAGCCAGTCCTGGCTTTTAGAAACCCAATTGAAACAAACAGACACAAATAATTTAATCAATGAACTGTGTGATTTTGACCTCAGTTTCAATGCCTTCTGCATTTTTTTTTAATTTGTATTGTGTTTCTAAGGTGTTGTATGCCTCTTTGGGTCTTGCACTGGGGTAAAGACAGGATATAAATAAATAAATAACTGCAAACCAAAAATAAAAATAATCCCCATTATATGTATTTTGTAATCCAGTTATGTTTTTTAAAGATATTTTTATAAGGTTTAATAAACATTCTAAGGGTTTTCTTCTTTGTTATTCCAGTGGTGGTAGGGGGGATGATGAAAATTGCTATGATACTGAGGTGTTTGAATGCGTTGTCAGCTCTGTATTGACTTCCTATTCTTTTTTTTTAATTTTAAAGAACACAATCACTTGCAGTACAATCTCATATCTTGCAACATTTCACAAATGAAAATAAGGACACATGTGGCCAAGCAGCATCAGAATGCAGTCAAGATGGCAAAAGTCATTAATAAATTAAGAGCGCAGCAGTTTGCTTTTGCCTAAACCTACTGGAAAGGGTAAGATTCCAACCCCTCCTTCCCTTTCTGACCTGCAGAGTTAACTGAGTAGAAACTACTTTTGCACTTTGAGCTCAGTTTTCAGCAACTATAGTAGGCTAAGGACAAAAGGAAGAAGTGGGAGGAGGAGAAGAGAGCAACTGGGACATTTTAAAAGCAGCCAAAAAAGACCCTATCAGATTTATTCAGAAGGTGCTTGCTGTTGCCTTCCTGAAGGAAATGTGTGACTTCCTCAAGGTCACCTGGTGGGTTTCTGTGACTGACCTTAGCGGGAGTTTAAACCATGGTTGCCCAGAGTCCTAGTCCAGAACTCAGACCACTACCCCATGTTGTCACTAGGGTAGCATAATAGCCATTAGTCCATTATCTGGCCAAAAGGTCTGCAGAAATGCGTACAATATCATTTCGGCTTAGCTGAGCAATAGTAATGTGTCCCATATGGCAAATACTGTATGTCTTTGCATTTTCAGCTCACAACCGTGAGTCCCTGTGCATGGAAACAAAGTTAAGCAAAGAGATTAGATTATTGCAGCATGTTCTGACATTGTGCAAACCCTCTTCCTTTCTTATTATCTAAGTTGTGAAAATGGCCATTCTACAGCTGTTACTCAATTATGATCCCATCCTTACTTGCTAATCTGAGGATGCTGTGGCCTGTGAGTCAGAACAGAGAATACCTATATAAGCAGAGGATGAAGAAAAGACAAGTAGCATAGAAGAAATAAACATTGCAGGGCAAAGAAGACACCACTGGGACTGGCAGAATGAAGTGCATTTCAGTTCTGCTCCTCAGCTTTGTATTGTCAGCATTTGCTGCACCAGTGAATCTAGACAAAAATGATGTAGACTTGAATTTTGTTAAGGTAAATACTCACTTTTATTTACTGAAATATTTATTAACTGAAAATGCACTTTTCTGGGCTATCATTTCTTTCTCTCTTTTTCCCATGTAAAATGTTCTTTTCAGTGCCAACACTAAGAACACTAAAGCATATACTGATGTTTTTTAAAGCTTAATTTATTTATTATTTCGAGTCCTAACTATGGTGAACTCATTGAATCAATGGGATTTCAATAACTGTGGACTTACTATTCAGCTGCTGAGAGAACAGGTCAATTGTAGCTGGGACTAGTAATTGGATTTAGGTTTATTACTTGTATCCCACATTTCTTCCAAGGTGATCAGGGGCAACATGTTGAGGGTAGGGTTGTGGTCCAGTATGATAGTATAAGGCATGTATTTTCTCCTACTCTCTCCCATAAAAACTGTTTGCATATTGCTTTTGAAATATTTCTCCAGTCATATGGATTTAATACTTTTTTGGTAGCATAAAAAACATTTAAGTTTTTTTTTTTTTTAATCTGACTTCGGTAATTATATGTGACATTATTGCAAGGTGCATGCAGCAGTAATACTTCAAAGAGAACAAACAGCTACAGCTAAGACTAGACCTATCTGGGCTGCATAAATTCCTTTGGATATGTCTTTCAACCCCCTACAGTGCACATGGGCTTTGGAAAGTGGAAAGGCTTGGAAACACTCTACTGGGCACAATTACTTGTATTCTGTATCAGCTACTTAGTTAAATATACTTAACTGAGTAACCTCTTCCAGTTTGACCTCCTGAAACCTTACAGAAATGTCATTTGCCCATGTTCTGATTGCCGGCAGAATGGATCTCTTTCTCCCCATGAGGCTGATGCCTGGTAATATAGATTGAGTAGGTTATGATCACGGCAGTAGTGTCAAAATTGTGACTAAGTAGACATTATGAATAATAAACTGTTACAAATGAATAAATCTAGGTAGTTATTTTGTATTCATGATCACCACTTAGTCACAAGTACAACACTATTGCCATGAAAAGGTACTTAGTTAAATATATACTTCTCTAAATAGTTGATATGGAATATTGACCTACAATCTGTGGAATACCACATTCCTCTTGTGTCTGGGAAGATGAGTCAATGGGGTTTCACTGTACAGCTGAGAGCCAAGTGTGAAAAAGAATGTGAGCAAATCTCACATCAGAGCCAGCCCAACCATTAGGCAGAATGAACTGAACAAATGAACTGCCTCAGGTGGAAGATGCTGGGAGGCAGCAGAGGAAAGTTCCTAGCTGTTCCTCTTGAACTTTTTTTCTCTCTGAAGACAAAGCTGTTTGGGCCACACAACTGGGCTGCTATACTAGCCCGCTGCCTCAGATGTGGTAGAAGACACTTATGACCAGCGCTGTAGTAAAATTCAACTGTCCATCCAGTTAGGTTCTATACACAGACTGGGGACAGGATGCTATATTTTCCCTTAACCCAGACAGTAGAATGTTTGGGGCTGGTGGTGCTAAATTTGGTCATAAGACAGAGCAGCTTTTATGGTGTCCAGCCAGTCTCATGCTATCATGTCCAGAAGGTGAACTTGTTTCTGCAACCATGGTGATCTTCACCTTTCAAGCAAAATGGTCAGTATAAGTTTTCAGTTGTTTCCTGTTCCTTCCCATTGGAAATGGGATCCAGGGTGTCTTGGGATCCAGAGCTACACTAGTTTCATTTTTACTAGAAGTGTGATAATAGGGGATCAGGAAGAAAAGAGGTGAAGAGATCCCTAAGGGCATCAGTTCATATCTCAGAAAGGTTAGGATGGCTGGATAAATTATGAGTAGACTTTGGACCCTGGGACCTGTTTAACCCTACCATTTCTGCTCTCCTTAAGACATCTTTAATTTAACTGCTGAGCACTGTAGCATTTCCAACAAAACTGACAATGATGATACCACAAGGAAGGAGGCATGGTTATCAGGGGGATCCAAAAAGGTGATATGGAGACCTTAGAGGAGCCAAATTTGAGTCTAGGACCTGAACTTTCCCATTTCTGCCTTACAGTATTCCTTAACTTTGCATTAAGTATGCAAACACCATTTGGATCTTGCAAAACAGTAGCACTTCATAGAATGCTCCCTTAGAGAACTGATTTATGCTGCAGCAGTGGACATTACGTACAGAAAAAGAAACAAGTGGGATAGGGCTATTGAAAAAATAGCTTTTCCAGTATACAGCTACAGAGCTGAGTAAAGTTACAAATACAGACCTTGGGAAACTGCCCAGAATGTACCAGCAAGCATAGACAGTGGCCACATTCATTTCAGGATTCTGGGCACAGTCATTCCAAAAGGTCAATTTTCCACACATTGCATCTACACCACCCCCGCCCTCACCCCCACCCCCACCCCCGCCTTAACATGTATACCAATATTTTTTCCAAAACCTTTCTTCTTTTATATGGCATAATGCTAGGGTGGGCAAAGTATGTCCTGCAGGCTGCAGGTGGCCCCCAAGACTGCTTTTGTGCCCCGAGGGGTCAAAAATGCAAAAAAAATTGCAAAGATACTTATCCCCAACAAATTTTTTTGTTCCAAAATACTCAAAAATTACCACTAGGTGATAATGGAGGGCATTTCCACCATTTTTGGAGCCCCACTGGACTCCCCCAGTGATCAAAACAAAATTTTGTGAAATTTTTCAAAAATCTGTCCAAAATAATGTATGGAGCCCAGGAAGGAAGGCCCAAAGACATGCCCTCATGTCCCTGGAGGGCATCTGGGGTCAAAAAAGATGTTTTGTTTGTTTGTTTGCCTGTCTGTTTTTGGTGGCAGAGGCAGATGTGTATGGTGCAGACCTCCAAGGTCTTCTGATGGGCCAATGTATCCTCCTAGTTTTCCACAGTAACCTGCCCCTGGCATAATGGACACTACGTGTCACAATTATTGCAGAAAGCTGTTTGGAAACATGACCAGTTGAACACCACTTGGGACTCATTGATTCCTTTTACTGGGAGCTAGCACAGTATTGTGGTTTGAGTGTTGGACAAGGAATCTAGGAGATCAGATTTTGAGTCCACGGTTGGCCATGGAAACCTACTGGGTGAACTTGGACAAGCCACACTCTCTCAGCTTTAGAGGAAAACAATGGGGAATGTCCACTGAATATATCTTCCCAAGAATGCATAAGTAGGAGTTAGCTTGAAGACACATGAGAACAGCAACAGCAAATTGGAGCAGTATCCATTCCAGAAAGCCAGTGTGGTGCAGTGATTTGATCGTTGGACTACAATCTTGCAAACCAGCTTTCGAGTCTCCACTTGATGGAAACTCACTGGGTGACTTTGGACATGTCACACACTCTCAACCCTAGAAAAACCCATGATAGGTTTACCTTAGGGTTGGCATAAGGGGAAATGACTTAAAGGCATACAATATCACCATGACACCAACAGGATTTCATCCTTGATTTTGCTCAACAGGATTCCAGGCTTGGCCAGAATTAGAAAAAAAAACCTATATCTTTGGCATCATCAACAACTTGCGGCCAGTATTCAAAGACATAACCATGTTAGTCTGTAGCAGCATACAAAGGAATCTTCTAGCACCTTTGAGACTAACTGGAAGGATCCACTTTATCAGATGCTTTCAGCCTGTATAGGAAAGATAAGATCCCAAATATGTAGCAATAATATCTAGGTTTATTTTGTTTTTGCAACCCAAAGTTATAGAGTTCTTCTTTGTAATGCATGTGTGTATGTGTTTCCTCTGTCAGAATTATTTAAATAATTTCTACAGCACTGAAGATGATGCCATTGCACCGTTCTATTATGATGACAATGTCACTGTGACTGAAAAGCTCAAGAAAATGCAGCAATTTTTTCGGCTGGAAGTGACTGGGAAACCTGACAAGGAAACATTGGCTGTGATGCAGAAGCCCAGGTGTGGCGTACCTGACTTGGGGACCTATTTGCTCACTCCAGGGAATCCCAAATGGAAGAAGAACAATCTCACATACAGGTAAAGGTGGATTCTTCTTATGAGGAAGTGGCTTAAGGTACAATAAGAAAAAATAGTTTTAATGTTTAATGTATGTATGTATGTGGGCTTGAACCCAACTGTTAGTCCCAACTAAAATAGATCCATTTGCATTTGGTGGCTCCCATGTCAATGTGGTGATGAATGCCACCCATATTTTAGTCTGAACTTTTAAGAAGCTATTTGAGGTCCTGAACATATTTGGCAGATGAAGTAGATAGCAAATTGGATAACTCCTTTCAGGTTCCAACTAAAATCCAGAGCAGATTAGCTTTCCCATTACCACTGGAACCTCCAGCCTTCCCTGAATAGATCTCATTGACTCATTGAGCCTTGAATTAAGGCTTAGGGTTTTAGTTCCATTTTATATACCAACTTTATCCCCAAAACTGGGACTCAAGGCAACTAACAATAAAAGAAATAAAAGACCTAATGGAAAATGATCAGTATTTAAAACTTCATATGACTTTAAAAAGGATCAAAAGCAAGACTTTAGTAAAAAAAAAAAAAAAATTAGAAAAAAGGATAGAAAAGCTACAAATGCCGAAGGACTAAACAAGAAGGAAAGCACCAGCGGCTCCATATCACATATTATTGCCTCCCTATCACCACCCCCCTAGAAATAGAAGGTGGACGCATTGGCATCATGAGCATTGCCTACCATGTCCCAGAAAGAGAAGGAAAGGGATGAAAAAGTAGCACTCAGAAAAAAAGTAGGAGTTCCCTCTCTCCACAAGATGACCATGGCATCTACTTCCACCCTAGAGGCTGACTCTGCTATCTCAGGAAAGGCTAGCTCTCAATAGAGACTGCCTCTGGTGCTGTGGAGGCACAAGGATACCAGTCTTCTTGGTAGTGCACCATTGCCTTCCTTTCCAGAAGGAGGAGGCACAGATGCCACCCCTGTGTCACCCGCCTCCACTTTCTAAAGCAATGGGGAGGGCTGCCTATCCTTGGCAGTTCTCTGGGGGCCTTTCTGCATCACACTGTTATAGTGCTATTATTCCACTTTCAATATCCTATGGCATCCTGGGGTCTGCAGTTTAGAGAGGGGCATTTAGAATTCTCAGCCAGAGAGCTCTTTGGCCTCAGGAAACTACAGAAGAAGGAGCTGGCAAAACCACCTCTAAGCATTCCATACCTAAGAAAACCCTATGAAACTCATGGGGTTGCCATATGTCAACAAGCAATATCAAAATTTGGTATTTGGGCCAAAATAAGTTTGCAGGCTTTGAGTATTACAGCATAAATCTGATTCTGGTTCCCACAAGAGTAGACCAGTTGAATTGATGGGAATTTGGAAAATGAATACTTAATACAAATTCCAGTGATTCAATGGATTTATTCTAGCTGGAACTAATTAAGTTTAGACCTATGCACCTTGAATAAGCATTTGCTATTTTGCCCCCCCCTGCAGCAAAATGTCTTGAGCTGACCATGGTTTTATTCATGTTTCCAATTAAAGGATTACGAATTATACACCAGATATGCAGCCTTCTGATGTGGACCGTGCAATCAAAAAAGCCTTGGAAGTTTGGAGCAATGCATCACCCCTGACTTTTGAAAGAATTTATGATGGCACAGCTGATATAATGATTTCCTTTCAAGTAAGAGGTAAATGACTAAACAGAAGGATGGAAAGAATATTCCCTCCCCCCCCCCAAAAAAATGAAACAATACTCAAGAATGGGTTTCTTAGGTGTTAGGAACCCTTAATAAGGAAAATCTTAGGTGGGCAAAAATATTTGTGGTTCACGACTCATTCCTCACTTAACGTCCATGCAGGCTTGGAGGTTTGGGGGGCAGAAAATTGTGTTTTCTTCACAGGAAACAGTGCTTTCTGTGCAGAAGACTACATTTCTGTGCAAAAGAAATGTTTTCTGCTCTAGAGCAAAGCTACCTCCAGCTGTTCTTTTTCTAAGCAAAGGTCTAAAACATTATTGAACTCATTCACCCTTCTACACCTAGATCATGGAGACAATTCTCCTTTTGATGGACCTAATGGGATACTGGCACATGCCTTTCAGCCAGGAAACAACATTGGTGGAGATGTCCATTTTGATGATGAAGAATTTTGGACCTCAAAAGGCTCAAAAGGTATGCTCAGAGCTACAAAAGATTTTACAAAGATAACTGACATACACAGATCTTTCTGAACTGGGACATGGTGAATGGTGAACAATTGAAGAGATTTTGATAGTCCCAAAGGAGAAAAACATATATTGTGTTAAAATAAACATTAGCAACTTTTGAGCAATTGTGGGTTAAGGTTATAAGAGTTATGTCTATGTTTTTTTAATATCACGTTTTAATGCCTTACTTATATACTGTGCAAAATTTAAGAGATCAACAAAAACAACAATAACAACAAACCCAAGTCCCAACTGTATTGTAGAAGTAACGTATCTCATAAATCAAAGGTGGACACACTCTGGAGGCCTGGAAGCTATTTTTTTCCTAGGACTGCACCAGTCCTAGGGGGAAAAAAGACAGGGTGAGAGGGATCCAGAAGTAGTTGGAAGTCTGCTTCTGGTTGTAAACCTATTGAATTTTAAGAGGAACAAAACAAGGTTCAGAAGACCAACTCCTGGAAACATCTGTGCTTTTGGCCAAATTTTCCTCTGGTATAGGGTTTCAGGAAAGATCCAAGGACTGCATATATCCAGTGAACAGCAGGACCCTCAGTTGTGCTATAAACGATGCAAGGCTACAAGCAAACTTCCTGATACTGAGTTTGAGCCTGAAAATGCACTCAGATAAGATCGTAGCACTGTAGCATTCCCACATGTGTAGAAATGGTGTTTTGGACTTAAGTAAGTGTGGGATATTTGTTTTTGGGTAGAGTGCACTGGTTTGAGTGTTGGAATGAATTGCAGTTCCAGTAGGATAATAGTGTCTTTGGCTAGGACTTATCACATGACATCCTTCCTCTTCTGTTGTTTTCCCGGTAGGAGACAGTTTGGAAAATGTTTCTTTTACAAACACAAAAACATCTGTTCATGACCTCTGTTGTACAAGAAATGCTTTCCAAACAATCTCCCAGTGGGAGAACAACAGAAAAGGGATGACTTTGTATGATAAGTCCCCCATGAAGACACTATTATTCCGGTGTAATTACAATTTATGTGGCTCATGTGATAAGCTCCTTAGAAGATCCAGGTTGTAGTTTTTATTGAGATATGAAATTTACCACCTGACTTTGGGCCGTTCATTCTTTCTGGATTTGCAATAAAGTGAAAAGGCGAGAGCAATACACACTCCTTTAAGCTAATGGGAGGACCAACTCCTGGCTTTGAACAGAGTTCTCTAAGAGTCTGAACCTATCCTCAAAGCACTTTGAACCATTCCATAAAGCTCAGACAAAAATCCAGAGCAGATTCATCACCTCAGTGACATGAAAACCACAATCTGCCCTGGGTGGCAGGAAGAGGTCAAATCCACTCCCACATTCTCTGTTTCCATTATTAACTAGAACTGATTTGTGGGGAAAGGAGATGTTAAATGCAACAGAATGCAGCTTAAATATTAAATACAGTTTACTTTTTCATCATGCCTAATGTTTGCCAGATTGTGCTCTCACACATATGACATCTGTGTTCATCAACATATGACATCCTCTAAATCAGAACCAAAGTGTAGCCTGTGGTTTGTATGCGTTTTCAAACCCACTATTGCAACCCCTGGACCACACCCCATCATTTAAAAATAGGCCAAAAAAATCACTTCAAAATGAGCCAACCTGACACAAAACTAAACTGGAATGTTGCAGTTTGGAGATGTCTTGCTTGCTCACTCCTCCAAAACCTTCCACCTGAAAATCAGGCAAAATTGGAACCAAAACTTCTGCTCATTTTTGGATCATTACAGTTATATAATTTTCACCAGTGGTGGGTGTGAAGTGAAAATTAGTCCTTACTCCTGATATAGTTGTCCAGCTTTAGACCACTTTCACACTGCACAATTGCAGTGCTATGATTCCACTTAAACTACAATGGCTATATCCCATGGAAATGTGGGATGTGCAGTTTAGGGAGCTGCATTTAGAAGTTTCTGACAGACAGTTGTTCTGCTTCATCAAACTACAAACCTCAGGATTTCACAGGATGCAACCATTGCAGTTAAAGTGGAATCATAGCATTATAACTGTGTAGCATAAATGGGCTTCTGGCATAAACTGTGGTTCCCAACAGCATATTAAAGTAACACATTTTGGTTTGATACTTGCTAACATATTTGCCTTTGTATTCCAAAAAGAAACTTCATCTCTATTTCTCTTTTTTTCAGGCTACAGCCTTTTCATTGTTGCCGCCCATGAGCTTGGACATTCTATGGGCCTGTCTCATTCCGATGATCCTGGGGCACTGATGTATCCCACCTACTCTTACACAGAACCTAGTTTATTTCGGCTTCCCCAGGATGATATTAATGGCATCCAAGCCATCTATGGTAGGTCTAAGAGGGGGAAAAAACAAGCATCAGTCTGAGAGAAGGAATCATCTTTTGCCATTTGACTGAAGTGTCCTGCACTATTAACAAACATCCTCATCCCATGGAGCAAAATGAAGTACAATCAGCTCTCCACATTTGTAGGTTTGACTTTCACAGTTTTGATTGTGACTTTCTTCAGTCCCTGCCCCTCACATGCACCTCAGACGCTTCTTTTTCTAGGGGAACTTTTCCTTTTGGCACTTCTGATCAGGCTGTGCAACTCTTTAGAAACCCAACTCTGATCTTCCACCTCCACTACCAACTGTTGCATGGCCAGCTAAGGACAGCTAGTAACTTGATTTCTCAGCACCACAAAACTTCTCATGATGCCCACACATACACACACATCCCCAAGAAAGGAGATGGGCAAGAGAGAGGAAGTATAGGCCCATCATGCCAACTCATCCCTCCTTCCCTCTCCTTTGCCTGACCTAGTTTGGACTCTGGGTACCCACTCTCCCTAACAGGCCTTGGTCTTCTTCCCACAGAACACACAAACACATGTTAATATTTGTGATTTTTCCACTTTTGTGAGAGTCCAGAGCCCTAATCCTAACAAATGCGGAGGGCCAACTGTACAACTCCTTGGTGCTTTACACAGCTCCCCTGGGCCTAAATTCTATTGTTAGTCCAAAGCAGAGTAGACCCACTGAAAACATTGCAACTTGACAAGTCAACATATTTGTAAGTTCCGTTGATTTAATGGGTCTAAGTCAGTTGGATGGGCTTGTAGTAAGATTCAGGTCATTCCTTTAAATTGTATTTTGTGCAGGTGAGTTCTCTGATCAGTTGTGCTCACAAAACAAATGTCCTCATTCTTGCATGGAAAACAGCCTTAACTGGCTAAAGAGCAAATGGTTTCCTAAGTATTTCCATTGAAGCAATAAAGCTTTCCATCTCACTGAACTGTGCTCTCCTGAACAATTAAACGATGAGCTTCCATACATGATTGCTTTACATTGTTCATTTGATGCACGACTTCATCCACTTTTTCTTCATTTTAGGAAAATCAAATAACCCGGTACAACCAACTGGCCCCACAACACCAAAGGCTTGTGATCCCAGGACTACTTTTGATGCTGTTGCCAGCTTACGTGGAGAAATGATGTTCTTTAAGGGCAGGTAAAGTGCTTGCTAAAAATAATGAAAGCATCAGTTTGAACAACATTCCCTGTAAATGGGACTTGAATCACAAGGTGGTTTTGGATGAGGCTGTTACCTGACTTTGGCTTGATACTCAGTGGTGTCACAGGCAGCTGGTTTACAGGCTGAAATTAAGTGGATTTCCCCTTACGAAAGAATATCTGCGTTTTTCCTATTGAAAATGCCTGGGTGGGCATGGTCCAGAGCTCAGAGGGCCATTTTCAGTCTCAAAGGAGACCTGAATAGCTGCTCTGCACTGCCACAGCCAACATTTTGGCAAGTCGGAAGTCCTGGTCATTTGAGAGGTCTTTTGGGGAAAGTGAGCAATCTGCCATTTTGGAGTGGAGTGGGGGAAACAGAAATATTCACTGTTTTTTAAGGTGATTTTTCCAAATGGGATGCTTTGCTCCCACAACTCTCAGCCATCAATATCCTCATGGCTGCAGATGAAGGGAGTTGTAGTTCAGCTCCTCTAGAGCATACAGATTGAAGAAGATTGACGGTTGTCAACAGTTCTTAATTATTTGAGGAGATGTGTTTCCAAACACTACCTGAAAATGAAAGAAACAGAATCTGAGGCCTTTCTAATGGAAAACTGGAGTTCTGCAATGAGCTAAGGCTCTTCCTTGAGCATCACATGTATTCCCCCTGCCTAATGTTTATAAAAGATGCCAAACCTTTTAATATGCCCCTTATATTACAAAATTAGGCATTTCTGGCGTAAACACCCTCAGCTGGATGTAGAGCTCTATTTCATCGCCCTCTTCTGGCCAAGTCTTCCATCTCGTATTGAAGCTGCCTATGAAAATTACGAAAAAGACCAACTGGTTCTTTTTAAAGGTAAGTGAAACTCCTTAGTTTTGGTTTCTTCATAAAATTCCTGGAACAATAAACATTATTGCTCCAAGTAGTGGCCCATCTCTCTGTATGATGAAAAACTTTGCAATTTAAAAGCCTTGAAAACACTGTATCAAAAATAGTATGAAAAGATTTTAAATTAATTTACATTCACATTTCCTCTACAGGAAACCAATACTGGGTTTTAAATGGATATGATATCCAATCTGGCTACCCAAAGAGTATCTCCAATCTGGGCTTCCCAAAAACTGTGAAGAAAATTGATGCTGCATTCAGTGATCCAGAGTCAGGAAAAACATATTTCTTTGTTGGTAACAAGTACTGGAGGTACGGTAGGAAGTTCTGCAGTTCTAATTCATCATTTGCACTAATTACTTTATAGTCAGGAGAAAGCAACTGACTTTTTGTCAGAGACATATATTACACATTTCTTAAAATATTGTGGCTATTTCTTGAGTCGCTTCTCGGAACCTCTGTTGGGAGAAAAGAAGGATTAAGATAGATAGATAGATAGATAGATAGATAGATAGATAGATAGATAGATAGATAGACAGACAGACAGACAGACAGACAGGCAGGCAATTTCCACATGTCCAGTGCTTTCATCCCTTGTAAGCTTTTATCCTTTTATTATAATCCCCTTCTGTATGTATGTGTATCTTCATGTGGCAATGTGTTGCTTTTCTTCAGATATGATGAAATCAGGCAAACCATGGAAAACGGTTATCCCAAATATACAGCCAAAAATTTTAAAGGCATTGGCCCCAAAATTGATGCTGCTTTACAGCATGATGGTAAGTAAAAAAATCCAATTGTTATTTTGATCAGAGAATCATTAGGGAAATAGTTATTCAAGAAAAAAGAGACAAATGTTTTACCAAGAGAACTATATGTCATACATTCAGCATGATTTAAAATGTTATTAGATATTGTACACATTATTAATATACAGTGGAGAACTTATGGCACATAAGAATATAGAAGGACCAATCTGGAAGAACCTTTTTCAAAAGACCTCCCACCCATCTCCAGTGGTATCATTCAAATGCAATGTTCAATGGAGGAAGGGAGTAACTAATGAGTACCCAAGTAGGTTTTGAATTTTATATTCTTCCCTTCTCCACCTGATAAAGGGAAAGTTCACTGTCACAGAGGCCTGAACTAATAATTTGCAGTGAAATCAGACTGGGAACTGCATGAGATCAAGTCAAGAGTCACATACAAGCATTGGTTGCTTTTGTTGTTGCATGCCTTTGTTTCTGGTTTAATGTGACCCATCACAGGGTTTTCTTGGCAAGATTTGTTCAGAGCAGGTTTGCTGTTGCCTTCCCCTGAAGTCTGAAGCTGAGAGAGTGTGACTTGCCTAAGATCATCCAGTAAATTTACATAGGCAAGAGGAGAATTGGCCCTTGGTATCCTAGAGTCCTAGTCTAACACTTACCCTTGTCCTAAGACCAGAACTCTCAATACAATTTTATTCAAATTTAAGAACAATTGTGAGAGCACCTCTTCCATTTTGTGGACAGTTTTTGCATATGCAGACCAAAACTATTTCCCCATCATATTCTGAATTTGCATAAAGGAAACTTTGCTTTAGTTTGGATGAAAGAGATTTCCCACATTGAAGCATTTGACAACAAGACAAAATTTTACTTGGAGGAAGAAACCTTGGCCACAATTGTACTCCTGTAATTTCCACTATATTCTGATAAACTCCAATTTAAGCCATTGTACTAGTTGCACTTCAGCAGAGTTTGGAAACTGCACTGGATCCAGATCTGAGCTGCGAATGAATGGTTTGTCCATGCTTCCCTTATACTTTGTCAGCTCCATTGACTCCCAAACCATTTCCAGATTCAGTCTGAATACTAGTTTCACGAACAAATTACTTGAAGATTTATGTCACTGATACTTATCAATGTGAATTTTAAGGACCCTGGAACTTTAAGCTGATCCCATAATCTCACCAGTTGAACTGAGGCAATTTTTGCACTAGACTGTTATAACGCTATTATTCCACTTTCAACATTCTATGGAATCCTGGGGTTTGCAGTTGAGGCCCCTCCCTAAACTGCAAACCCCAGAATTCCATAGGATGCTGAAAGTGGAATAATAGTGCTATAACAGTCTAGTGTGGAAATGACCTAAGTCTTGTATCAGTTAGAGAGAGGGCTACTTCAGTAGTGGCACTCCAATTGCAAAGCATCCCAAACAAGATGCCCTATATCTTGATGGTCCTTTGGCTACCAGGTGAAAGCCTTGAAAATAATCTGTTTTAGAATTATCAGTTTAAAACTCAAGGCTAATTGCATTTCAATTGTTTTTGCTTTATGTCATATTCTTACATTTGTTTTACATTGTTTTTGTGAGCCACCCAGACAACTTATGTTAGGGGTGGCTATATAAATAAAATAGCAATAGCAATCATACTTTTCCCCCACTTACACTGATTTATTTCTTTGTTTTTAGGGTATATCTACTTTTTCCAGGGGACAAAGGTGCTCCAGTTCAACCGTAACCGCCAACGTGTTCAGTCTGTTCAAAGAAGTAACAGCTGGCTGAATTGTTAAAATATATAATCAGTGTTAGCCAAAGATAGCTTGGCTTCCACTTAGTGGGATGATGCATCCATTATTTATCACACCAAATTTTAATTGAGCTATCCGAGGTGCTGAAGCTTATCTCCAAAACAGATTCAGCACCATGGACAACACCAGGTTTGGAATTAACCCTGGAGCAGATTCATCATCACTCTGACATAGGAATCACCAGCTACCCTTGGTGCTACCTGATTATGAATCTATAATCCCATTGTGCCTAAGCCTGATGCAAAGATAGTAATGCATATTTCACCAAGTTTTACTGAGGATTCAGCAAATGGCATTGTTTTGTCGTCTAAACAAACTGGCTCCAGAGTGCTTTCACCTACTTAGTGCTGCAATAGATTTGATTCTGCTGCTTCCATAAAGATCGTTTTGTGGAAAAGCTATGTGTGTGTTTCTTTCAGCATTAACTCCTTCAAACACTTTGTGCAAAGGACCAAATGGTTATACGTTGCATTGACAATAATCAGACCAAATGCAATTATTGTAAAATTCCATTTCATAAGCAGCTGTGGAAAAGTGAAAGGAAGTTGACACTTTGGCCATTTGTAGTCCTGGTTCATACATTATATGCATCTCTCTAATTTCTTATCATGTTTACATTATACTACACTGGATAATTCACAGTCAATGGTGTCTTGGGGGATGTAAAAGAAAACTGGCATTTTTATCCTGTTGAGAAAATGGACAACTACCATAAGATTTTTTTAAAATAGGACATTAATTTTTTGTGTGCCAAAACACCCTTGAGTTTTAGATAGAGAGAAAAGGAGACAATGTGCATAAAACTGTATTTTGTGTAAAATACAAAGTTGAAGATGTGAAAATATTGGGATTTTGTATGAAAAAACATTTCATGCAAACAAACTACTCCATTAAAAAGGTCCCAAACTGTGAAAAAACACAGAAAATGTTCAGACAATCTCATAATTTTGCCCAATAGAGAAAAAAAGCTTTTGAAATTATTCTTTCTTTGCATTCAATAGAAAAAATAAGTGTGGACATAAGATACATAGCTGTGTTAGCCTGGATCAGTATGCCAAGGCATCTTGTAATGCCTTTGAGAATAATGGAGAAAGAAGCTGGTTGCATAAGCTTTCATAGAGACTATGGTGTCTCAAAATAAGTAATAATTTATCTTCTGACTATAGCGGTAACTTTTGAAATGCAGGGGGCCATCAAGAGAGTTCCCACAGCCACATCTCCCCCAAAAGGTTCTAATTCCTTCTTAACCATGGAAAGTCACTGAGTGACCTTGGGCAAGCCACATTCTCTCAGCCTCAGAGGAAGACAATGGCCAACACACTTTGAACAAATCTTGCTAAGAAAACCCTGTGATAGGATTGTCTTAGGGTCATTTTAAGATGGAAATGATGTGAAGACTCAGAGAATTGGAACAAAATGCAATGGCTTGTCCAATGTGTGATGCATTTGCAAGCAGACACATATATCTAACTGCCTAAAGGCACAATGCACTTCCAGAAATAGTTATTAATTTTAAGGAAAAAGTGAAGCTGAGAATCTAGTTTGCCTACAAATGTCACATTCTAGAAGCACTCCCTATTTATTCTTGCTCTGGAAGGACTCCCTAACACTGTTCATTGAGGAAAGAAATTCTGCAGATGCTCTTGTACTATTTTCTTGCATCACAATTTTCAAGACAGACTCCTCGCATTATAAAAAGATCTCATCCCTGAGTCCTGGAAAACCCTCATATAAATTAAGCCTGTGGTTCCCAGTAGCAAGGTTCCTAGATGTTACTGGATGTGAAATCTGAGATTCCCTAGCCATCATGGCCAATACCTTTAACTATATTGGCCAGTACTGTATATCAGCTATTTAGTAAAGTATACTTCACTGTATTTTGTGACACAATCATGACTAAGGAGTGATTGTGAATACAGAATATTTACAGGTGAGTAAATCCAGGTAACTGGTCCATACTCACAACTGCTATTTAATCACAATTGTGGGACAATTGACACCGTTGTAACCTACTTTACTAGGTATTGGTTGCATGGGGAAAAGAAGATCCATCCTGCTGGCAATCAGAGCATGAGTGAATGGCATTTCCATCAGTTTCAAGGAGGGAGTTGGGCCAGGAGAGATTACTTAGCTAAATAAATTAACCTAAGTAACTAAGTAGATGATACAGTTCACTAGTCATGGTATTTCAATTTGTAAGCTGGTTTGAATGCCAATTTTTATAAAAAGAATTTATAGTTGCCAGATCTCAGGCCTAGCCCCTCATTTCTAGTGTTCAGACAAGAAGAAGGAATCTCAGGGCTAGAGAAATGTCTTGAAAGTGTGCATGTATGTGTTTTCTTCATTTATTATACATGGTGTTTTTGATTTGGTTTACATACTCTGAGCAACTGCAATTGATGCTTAATGTATCATGCTTACCAGGGGCTAATCCTTGTAACATCAATCTTTTAAGATCACCAGGGTCCACCCTTGTGACATCACAAACCCCTGTTTTCAGGATTTGGCCATGAAAACTGAAGGCCTGGGATCGTCTTGACCTGGCAACTCTAATTTATGAGAAGCCTCTATGAACCTCAGTCATCAACAGCTCTGTAGAGGTCTTGCAAATTTGTACAAACCTACTAAGGTTTGAGATGATTAAACTGGGAAAGTAAGGGCCTATTCTGAACACACCCACACCCTAAAAAAGAGCAAATCTGATTAGCATTAAAGATGGAGAAAGTCAATTTCTGAAATGTTGCCTAAGTCTAGGGCCATTTCCGCATGGTGTCGCAATTCCACAATGGGGATGTGATGGCAGTGATCCATGGGTTGTGCTTTCACACGATGTCACCATGGTCCCACTGCCATCTTGTCCCCACCCATTGCAATCACAGGATACTTGCTTAACAGAATAGATCCATTAAGCATCTGTGATTGCATGATGCTCCTGTCAATGCTGGCCACGCAGAAGGGGTGGAAGAGCGACGGACACGCTTCCTTCCAAAGCACAGCATGGGAAGGAGCCCAGCTATGCTCCAGAAGGCAGGCAATTCTCAATACTTTCAGAGAGATTTTTTTTTCCTTGCTACATAAGCCCTACACTATATTTCTAAACACTCAATTGAATTTTTAAATTACTACAATGCTAGAAATTTGGGAACTGAATGTAAATTTCATAAAGGGAACAGAATTCTAATTGGATACAATGCCCTCATTTTAACTGCCCCCTGAAACTACATCCCTGATATTCAAGCATTTTACTTGAACACTAAGGAGCCCCAAATTCCAATCCTTCCACAGAGCAACTGGATACTCAGTCCCAGCCTGTATTTCTATACTTTCAAGTACAATACTTCCATTTAAATCAGAGATAAGAATCCTAGAGCTCTCCAGATGCTGTTGGACTGCAATCCCCAGAATTCCACATCCTTGGTTACGTTGACTACAGTTTCTCAGAGTGGTAGTAATAGCCTCTGTAGGGCTACACAGTCCTCATCCCTGCTCTAACATAAGGCAAAGCAGAGTTGAGAACTGTATGGACCTCTGGATGTTGGACTGCAAGTCCCAGCACCCCCCACCATTGGCCAAGCTGCTTAGTACTATTGGGAGCAATAGTTCAACAACATGCAGAGAACCTCACAATTCCCACCCCTGTTTAAATTATAGTTACTATGCATGTATCTATACATGTGCACATTTTAGTCAGATCAGTGTCCTTATACTTTTTTTTTTTCAGGAGTGGCATAAGAGGTCACCATGACAGGCACTGCAAAGCACCAAAAAGGCTGTATGGGGATAAAAGGATCTCTCCTTGTAATCTATAAGGTCCCTCTGCTTTTCTGAGGGTAAGAGGAATAGTTAACTGGGGAGAAGAAACAGCAGCTAAATCAGGCATATTAAATGTTCCAATCAGCTGTTTAGAAGAGGATTTGCCAGTGGCTTGGACAAAGACTTTCCTTCCTGAGCTTTCTTCTCTACAAATGCCTTTTCCCCCAGCCATTAATCTCTCTGCTGCTCTTGCTCCTTGTTTTGGAAAATGACTGGGAGAGATTCCTTTAAAGGGGAGAAGAACTTCAAGGAAGATCAAAGAGGAAAAGGATTTGGTAATATAACTGTGGTTTTCTGCTTAAAATTGCAGTAGGAGGACAATGATGCAACATGTACTAATACTGTTGTCTAATCCTACCTCATTTACAAGCAGCAGTTGTGACATTATCTCCATATTGGGGCAATTTTTTTTACAGTGTCCATCACAGGATAAATATCAATGTGGAGAATGAGCCTCATCATGAGCCTCTTGTCAAACATAGTGATTTATTTGTTTTCTTGAATTGTATGAGCCTTGTTCAGCCATTTCCCTGAATATGTGTAAAGATAAGGCTGGACATTAGAGCCAGCACAGTGTAGTAGTTTGAGAGTTGGACCATGACCCCTGGAGATCAGGGTTCAGTTACCTGCCAGGCCACGGAAACCCACTGGGTGACCCTGGGCATTTCACACACTCCCAGCCCCAGAAAAACCTGGAACAGGTTTGACTAAGCATCAACATAAATTGAAAATGACTTGAAGGCACATAACAACAAAACTGGACACAGGGGTGCAAGAGTGCACATAAGTGCCACTCCCCTAGTATCCTGAGCACCAGAGGTAGTTAGGCATTTGGTCCAGAGAGAAAGAAAGACACAGAGAGAGAGAAGTGTGTTTCCCTGTGCAGCATACTTTCTGAAGGAGGAAAGTACCTATGTAAAATTTATGATCCCTGTTCAGAAGTTACCACATGTTCCTGAACATAGGAGCAGGTGAGTACTTTCGTCCCATCCACTGTCTCCATCACTGTCTTCCTCACAAGGGAAGCAATTCCTCTAAAGACCAGTTCCTGTGACCAGGACTTCTCCTCTTCAAATCTATCAATTTCCACATGAGGAAAACAATGAGGGCTGGATACAACTGGGCACTTGTATATTCCCATGCTTAGAAAATTTGGTGAGTAACACCTGAATAGGGCCAGGATTTGGGCTAGATCTTTATGTATATGACCATTTATTCTCATTCTCTTCCTAAAATTCTTTATGTTGGGTTTGGCACAATTCTTGTCGAAAAATTGATGCACATGCATAATTAAGTTTTCCAATGGTTAGAGCATGTACATGTTGCATCTTTCAGTGACATTCCTTGTAAGCCAGGTCCATAGAGCTTCAGCGTCCAGGAGCTGGATGTTACCCCTCAAGTTACAGCCAGTGGACTAGAACTTTGGCCATTTCTGCCCTACAATGTTAAAGTGCTATTATTTCACTTTAAATATCCAGTGGTTTTCTGAGACTTGTAGTTTACAGAGGTGAAAGAGCTCTCTGGCTAAGAATTCTAAATGCCCCTCCCTAAACTGCAAACCCCAGGATTCCACAGGATGTTGAAAGTGGAATAATAGCAGCATAATGTAGTGCTAAAGTACAGAAATGGCCAATATCTCTAAAACAGAGAAGAAAGTTTGGCAAATTCCCAATCGTATCTGTGGCAGGCTTTTAAACAAAGTATACTTTGTCATGTACCCAAAGCTGTTGCATATAGAGAATCATATTTGACCCATATTATAATAATTTTATATTATATTATTATTATTATTATTATTATTATTATTATTATTATTATTTAATTCTAATTCATGGGGAAGATTTTTTCTGTTTCCTATTCTCTTTTAATGCAATTTTCCACTTCCAAAGAAAACATCAAACAAAATACAGATATCTGTTGGAATTAACATTTTCCAAGGGGAATTTTAATTTTTTTTATTTTTAAATTTTTTTGAAATTTTAAACACATACACAAAAAACACAAACCCCAGTCAAAACAATACATCTAAAAAAAAGGAAAAAAAGAAACATAATTAAACTAAAAATTACACTGAGCATTACAATTATTGAACAAAAAACAAGACATATTTAAACTAAACTAAAAAATTTAACTACACTAAACTAAACAAAGGGAAAAAAGCCTGCAACCGATTAAAAGTGGTTCCTGCCCCTGTTGCAAACAGCATCTACTTATATAAATGTACTGAAGTCATTACTTAAAATTACTATTAAATTTTTGATCGTTATATTTATACTCATTAACTATTTTAAACTCTTAGTTTCTTAGACTTCTATTTTGGACCAAGTATCAGTACAAAGTATTATTATTTAACTCCAATGGAAATTTTTACAGTATCATTGTCTGGTTTTAAAAATGCATACAAAATAGATATATGAAGGGAAAGTGTAAACAAAACTGTACATCTCAGAGAAAAAAATATTCAAGACTGCAAGATGTTTGAGCAGCTAGTGCTTAAGAAAGAACTTTCGAAAAGCAAAAACAAAAAGTAAGCGTTGCCTCAGAGTGATGAAAGCCAGAGAGGAAAGGAATTTAGCAAAAGGCTAAGTTGCAGATGATGCTGATGAACAAATTTCTCTTTCCTTCCCATGCCTTCAAGGGTTGAATGTTTCCTTTCTTTTGCCCTCCCCATCCCAGGATCTGTACAGTTTCAAGAGCAGAGGATAAGACACCATCCTGTTGACAAATTGTTATGGTGCACGTGATTTTGGAGATAGATTTTGCAAAAATTGCTCAGAGGAAATCTCAGTAACTTGTGGTTAATGTGGTTAATGCTAAAAACAATTACCAGCTGCTGCAGAGAAGGAACAGGAAGAGAATGCAATTGATCTCAGATCCTATTTGTGAGCTTTTTTGAGGGATATCAGGGTTGGTATTTATTGGAAAAAGAATGCTAGACTAACTGAGACCGCTGATGTAATCCAGTGGTGGAGTCAAATTCAGTCCTTTGAGGTTCTGCAGTTGTAGGAATCCCAAAGGGTCAGATTGCTTGCACCATTTTCTTATGCTTATCCCCAAGTTAAAATATTTAAATGCCTCTCCTAAGAGTTAGCTGCTTGCTACAAAGGTTTCCATTAAAAAACACTGCTATTTTTGATCCCACTTCCCTCCTCCTCTAGATCGGACTGCCAGTGGCATACGGCCCTTGAGAACTTTTCTGAAGCTGAATATGGCTCACAAACTAAAAGACTCTCCCCATTCTTGGAGTGACCCATGAGGTCTCTTCTGTTGTACTTCAGTCATTCTGCTTTTTCTGTCTTACTCATCTCTGGCCTCTTTCACTCAGAGCATTGGAGCCAATTCAAGATATTTTTCTGCCTAAGATGCAGAACAAAATAAGACCTCCTCAGATGTTATCTTGGGTCTCCTCCCAGATTATGATGACAAGCTATATGAGAAACCCTAGCTACATCTTCATATTAAGGATGAGGATGTTAGGGTAGATAAATTAATCACACCGTATCCCCAGGTGGAACATGGAGCTGATATGAACCCCCAAACATGAGGTAGGAAGGTGGGAAAGAGAAGGCAAGATAGGCACACACACACACACACACACACTTTGACCAAAAGATTCAAGGTAGGATGATTTATTCTCTCAGGCTTCCCCTCTTATACCATTTTTATATTTATATTAAAGAATGCTTACAGGAAGAGAAGAGTCATGCATCAGCATCAGCAAAGTTACAGCTTGTACACATTACATTTTATCTGACGCTTAAGTTCCTGAGTCTACATGACCCTGTTACATCCTAAGTCACTCTCAAGAGTCCTTCAGTTGTACCTACCGACTATAAACAGGAGCAGAGCAGAACAAACAATTCTTAACCAATTCTTAAATCAAGATTGTTTGATGAGCTCTGAGTGTTTAAAATGCCAATTAATACATCAATTCTATAGCAAATCACAGAGCCCCAAATTTCAAGCCTAACAAGGAGAAGTTCTGAGTAAAAGCCAAATTGAAAGCTAGTTTTTGGTAGAAAGTCAGGACAAATATGTAATATACAAACCAGGGGAGGCTAATGGTTCTACACTGCAGGGGTGGAGAATTCACTCTTGATTTCCCCACTGCTCTTCCCCCAGTTGTTGTGAGATGAAGAGCAGCTTTCCTTGTATTGTATTGGACTTACTGCCTTTAAAGGTTCAGCACAGAAAGAACTCCTGTTGAACTCTGAAAAGCTGTGTGAAGAATCCAATGACTTCACCATCCTTGAAGCAAAAAACAAACAAAAATAGTTCAAATGTGAGAGAAACAGAAACTGACAGATTTGTCCATTGAGCACAGGACTTTGATCGCTCAGTCCTCAAAGAATCTAGATTTGAATCTATAGCTGTTTGATCAGGTTTGCAGAGCAGAATGAGGATTACCATAGGTAATCAATGCTCAATGCTTTAATTGAGCCAACATGGCACAGTGGTTTGAGCATTGAACTATGACTGAGAAAACTGTTACCCTGACTTCTGGGGGTCCCCTGGGGGACACCTTGATTCACTCCAGTTTATAAAGGTTGGGGAAATTAGTGGAGCACTGGCATTAGCAAAATGAGGGGCAGGGTAACCCAGCAGGATCTTTTACCCAACTTTATGGGGTCAGGCCAAGCAAAAAGCCAGACAAATGTACCAAATAAATGAATTTTATTAAATGAATATATTATCATGCACCAATGCACTCACTCACTCATGCACACAAGGCCTACTGAGAAGGGAAAAAGGTTAAAGTTGATAGGGGATGTAGAAAAGGGAGTATAGAGGCAGTGATACTGCATCTATCCTGGAGTATCCGGACCGGGAAGCAGCAAGAAGAACGGAGCTCAGCAAAGAGACAGCTGAGGGGATCACTCAACTAACAGGGTGCCGGTCTGTTAGTGTGGCAGGGAGTTCTCCAAAGAGACCCTCAAAAATTAGGACTACTTATAGGTCAGAACGTACCTCAAGGGCAGGCCCTCTCCCAGGGAGAACAATGGCCAAAACAAAGGAAGGAATGCCATACAATGGCAAGTGGGTTGCACTATTGTTTCAAGTAGGGTTGCAGTCAAGTAGGGTTGTGGTGTTGGTTTATGTAGATGAACCTCGCCTTATAGGATTTTTCCAGAGTCAAAGTTGCTCAACCTGGGGAAAACACGCTAATCCCCTTAAGTTGGCTTCTCTTGGCTGAGGATCCTTTATTTATGTGAATGTGTATGCCTGAGGTCTCCTTGGACTACATGACTGGAGATTTTTCTGGTCTTGATCTGTTTTCAGTTGTTCAACCTCTTTGCCTATGTGCCCATCTGGGCAACCTCTCTGGCATGGTGAGCATATCTGATATCAAATTTATAGTCCCCAGGACAGGGTATGCCAGTGGGGTAACAAAACCCCAGGATAGATTTGCCTTAGGGTCATCCTAAGTAAGAAATGCCTTGAAGGCGTTGTGCTTGCTGCCTCATCTGAGGGCACCAGGCTAGTTTAGGGGCAGTACGACTCAAAGTCATGGTCCCTGGACTGATTCTGATCCTTGAGCCATCAGCTACTGATCTGCAGCAAGTTTCTAGAACAGAAAGAAATGATAGTACCCAACAATCACAAATTCAGAGCTGATCCCTCACACACTGGGGGAAAAAAATAACTGCTTGTCCAACCATATCAGACAGCCTGAGAAGTATTGGCTTTAGGGAACACTGCATAAGACATACAGTTCACAGACAGCTCTGGCCTCCTGCATTTTGCTGCCTTCCATTGGTCTGACCAGGTGCTGTCACTGATCACCCAACACACAGCATCTTCAGCTTAATTGGCTAGTCTGCCTGTCAATCAAACAACCACTCCCCCATCCATTCTCAGAGTAAGTGTCTTCTCAGTTCTCATTGACTCCCCCTTCTGTCCATCATAGGACTAATGTCTTCAGTCTAAAAACAGATTTCTAAATGTTAAAAAATCGGGGGGGGGGATAATAAAGTGGCAAAAATGTGAATTTGAGGCAACATATCATGCTATACAATTACAACACTTTGAACTATTTTAACAGCCATGACTCCATTCTGTGGAATTTTGGGATTTGTAGTTCAGTGAGGTACTTAGAATTCTCTTCCAGAGAGCTCTAGAACCTCATCAAACTACAAATTCCAAATTTCTATTGCTGGGAAGAGTGAGAGATACGAACAGATCTCTCAAGCAATGTAATCAAATTGACAAGTCAGACACTGGACAGCAACCAGTCCTCTGTCTACTCAGCAATAGGATCTAGTGGCAAAAAGAAACCAACTTAGTCTTCTTTGTAAAGCATTTAAAAAAGAAGAAGAAATCTGCTGACAACTTACTTATACATAACTGTATTGATAGTCTAATGGGAAAGGGGAAAAGAAAATGGCTGCAACTTAGAGCGATGCAGGAAGAAAATGAGTATAGCAAAACAAGCAAGCCAGAGGCATATCTAGCATAACAGCATCTAGGGCAAGCATGGAAGTTGTGTTCCTATTTCCAGTACTGCCGCCACCACTACCACTACCACTTCCTCCTCCTCCTCCTCTGCCACTTCCGATACTAGTTTTTTTGCGTCCCCTTCGCATTTGTGCCTAGGACACATGCACTACTTGTCCCACCCTAGATATACCTCTAAAGCAAGCAGAAAATCACATAAGTAACAATTAGTGAACACACAAGCTGTTAATGAGCATAGTTATGCACATGTTTCTAACTCTAACGTGCATAGGATGTAGCCATGGCAGTTAAAGAGTGCTACAATTTTATAGTGCAAAAGATGCTGCAGTTCCAGCCTTTGGGCAATGGGACTTAATTCATATAAATCTGTTAATGATCAGGAGTTGATTGTATGCTTTCTGCTTCACATTTTCATTTTAAACACATGTATTTTTATAATGAGGACCAGAATAATAAGATGCAGTTACTTCAGTGTAAATATGACTGCAGCCAAAAATAAGAAAACCGCTAAAATAGGCAAACATTATATGCCAGAAAAATATTTTGGAAATCAAAAATTACTTACAGGCTGCAAAGGATTACAAAATCAGGCTTTCCAGTTTACTTGCATTGTGACACCATCTCCTGGTACATATGCTCTCTGTTGCTAATCAGAGCATGATAAACTGTGAGTCAGTCCACAGCTGACTCTATGAAACATAAAACAGAGAGAAACTCAAAAGTCAGAATTACTGTGGTAGCAGAGTGTGAATCTTCCCTGCTTGCACTAAATGAAAGGATACTTGTTTTAAGATGAAAAGTCTTCCATTTTTCCTATTGTGTGTTGGATTTTCTCATGGACTTCCTGTCCTTTCTCAGGAAAGAGGTGAAGATCAAGATATACAGCTTGCACAGGTAACAATACATTCTAAGAAACTTTGAGGCCTTTAATTGATTCTGTGTTTCCAGTTCTATGTTTATCTAATGCCAGGGCCCCGTTTTTTCCTTGAGATTGAGGATGAGGACTAAGTTTAAGGATATTTCTGGTAACTCATAGGGGAAAATGACAAGAATCTCAGAGCTGAGGAAGAACTGGGTCTTCTTTCATTGTAAGCAGAGAGACTGAGCTGAAGGTGTCTGCTTTGAGGTTTGCCTTTGTCAGGCACTTGCTAGTTGACTTTTGGGGAGCATGAGCCGCAATTGAGCATTGCCAGAGTGAAAACTGGAGAGGGATCTTGTGCCTTTAATGGTTGTAGAGAAAAAGAGATTTCAGCAGCTATTGCTTGTTACAGAATTCCTTACCAGTTTTCAATCTGGCAACCCTACCTGAGTTCCTCCATTTGTAGTACAGAGATTAAGGTTGCCAGATCTCAGGGCACTGGCTGAAATTTTATGGAATGGATGGGCCTCCACATATGAAGGTAAGTTTAGGTCATATGGTACTGGAGAGGACATTTGTTTTTTCTATGTAAGGTAGCTTCAAAACCTGAGCACCCATCTTCCCATTCCCAGCTGATACCAAGGCTCTCTGGCTTAGCATAAAGCTTTTCACTGTTACAAGTGTTGTACATGTCACTACTTCAAAAAGCAAGGAAGGGACTGGAGAGCAAGAAGATGGGTGTACCTACATGGGTCCTGGGTGCCATTTGAAGCAAGGTCAGGTGGTGAGGTAGCCGTGCTCAGGTCTTGCAAACGCTGGGCTGTAGCATCCTTTATTGAATCATTCTACCTGCTGTGTGGTCTCCTTCTTTTCCATCTGCCTTCTTCTTTATCAAGCATTATTGACTTTTCCACTGATTTGCCTCATCTCATACATCCAAAGTACAACAGTCTGAGGTCCTTTCTGCACTACACTGTTACAGTGCTATTATTCCGCTTTCAACACACTTTGGAATCCGGGGGTTTGTAGTTTAGGGAGGGGTATTTAGAATTCTCAGCCAAAGAGCTCTTTGGCCTCAGTAAACTACAAACCCCAGAATTCCACAGGATGTTGAAAGTAAAATAATAGCACTATAACAGTTTAGCGTGCAAAGGCCCTCAATTTAGTAATCTTTGCTTCTAGTGAGAATTCAGGCTTAATTTTCTTGAAGACCCATTCATTTGTCTTTTTAGCAGC